>OY755042.1:45027418-45504918 GCA_963576565.1 Aspidapion aeneum
ATGTGTAATTGAAAAGGGATTCTAATACATCTTGTACTTTTTACAGTTTTTAAATATTGATACGTATTTATTACGGTAATGCATTTACAGAAATAGTTTTAAGTTATTTATGTATTACTTAGCTTTGAATATTTTTTTATGTAAGTTTTTTTGTCAATCATGGATTATTTCTATTGTTTTTCGAACTTTAAACCACCCCTCAGGGGTGGTACTACAATTTGAGACTATTTTTAGCGGGAATCCTACGACTGCACGGACTAAGTTTCCAAAAAATGACATTTGTTTACAAAATTTTTATGTGGTTTTTCTTTATTTCTAAAGTTAGTTTGAATTTATATGAGATGAAACTCACTGAGAAATGCTTACTATCATATTGCACATTAGAGTGAACCAAATCTTTGCAGTTATTTGACCTGTGAGTATTAAAAATACTCTGCCAATATATGGGCCCCTAAGCTCACACTAGGTACTATAGTTATAGTGTACGTGTGAACGAATATAACTAAAAACTGAAATATATTTTATTCAACTCCAGACTAAATTACCTTTTGTTTGATACCATACAAGCCATGTTTTGACCTGAACTCAAATTTTTGAAATATACCCCCACCCTTAAAAAAACACAAAAACTATAATGTATTTTGTTAAACTCCGGACTCAATTACCTCTCGTTTGATATCACACACGCCATATTTTCACTTAAACTCTAATTTTTAAAATATACCCCCACCCATTTTTTTAAATAAATTAAAATGTATTTTGTTTAACTCCAGACTCAATTACCTTTCGTTTGATATCACACACGCCATATCTTCACAAAAACTCTAATTTTTGAAATCTACCCCCACCCTTTTATTTGGTTTGTGTTTGGTGGATTTTGTTCATTTTTAAATGGGACCATCTCGACCCAAGACCCCATTTCCAAATTTCATTAAAATCGGCCAAGCGGTTTTTGAGTTATGCGCGTTGGTCGTTACAGACAGACAGACAGACAGACAGACAGACAGACAGACAGACAGACAGACAGACAGACAGACAGACAGACAGACAGACAGACAGACAGACAGACAGACAGACAGACAGACAGACAGACAGACAGACAGACAGACAGACAGACAGACAGACAGACAGACAGACAGACAGACAGACAGACAGACAGACAGACAGACAGACAGACAGACAGACAGACAGACAGACAGACAGACAGACAGACAGACAGACAGACAGACAGACAGACAGACAGACAGACAGACAGACAGACAGACAGACAGACAGACAGACAGACAGACAGACAGACAGACAGACAGACAGACAGACAGACAGACAGACAGACAGACAGACAGACAGACAGACAGACAGACAGACAGACAGACAGACAGACAGACAGACAGACAGACAGACAGACAGACAGACAGACAGACAGACAGACAGACAGACAGACAGACAGACAGACAGACAGACAGACAGACAGACAGACAGACAGACAGACAGACAGACAGACAGACAGACAGACAGACAGACAGACAGACAGACAGACAGACAGACAGACAGACAGACAGACAGACAGACAGACAGACAGACAGACAGACAGACAGACAGACAGACAGACAGACAGACAGACAGACAGACAGACAGACAGACAGACAGACAGACAGACAGACAGACAGACAGACAGACAGACAGACAGACAGACAGACAGACAGACAGACAGACAGACAGACAGACAGACAGACAGACAGACAGACAGACAGACAGACAGACAGACAGACAGACAGACAGACAGACAGACAGACAGACAGACAGACAGACAGACAGACAGACAGACAGACAGACAGACAGACAGACAGACAGACAGACAGACAGACAGACAGACAGACAGACAGACAGACAGACCGACAGACAGACAGACAGACAGACAGACAGACAGACAGACAGACAGACAGACAGACAGACAGACAGACAGACAGACAGACAGACAGACAGACAGACAGACAGACAGACAGACAGACAGACAGACAGACAGACAGACAGACAGACAGACAGACAGACAGACAGACAGACAGACAGACAGACAGACAGACAGACAGACAGACAGACAGACAGACAGACAGACAGACAGACAGACAGACAGACAGACAGACAGACAGACAGACAGACAGACAGACAGACAGACAGACAGACAGACAGACAGACAGACAGACAGACAGACAGACAGACAGACAGACAGACAGACAGACAGACAGACAGACAGACAGACAGACAGACAGACAGACAGACAGACAGACAGACAGACAGACAGACAGACAGACAGACAGACAGACAGACAGACAGACAGACAGACAGACAGACAGACAGACAGACAGACAGACAGACAGACAGACAGACAGACAGACAGACAGACAGACAGACAGACAGACAGACAGACAGACAGACAGACAGACAGACAGACAGACAGACAGACAGACAGACAGACAGACAGACAGACAGACAGACAGACAGACAGACAGACAGACAGACAGACAGACAGACAGACAGACAGACAGACAGACAGACAGACAGACAGACAGACAGACAGACAGACAGACAGACAGACAGACAGACAGACAGACAGACAGACAGACAGACAGACAGACAGACAGACAGACAGACAGACAGACAGACAGACAGACAGACAGACAGACAGACAGACAGACAGACAGACAGACAGACAGACAGACAGACAGACAGACAGACAGACAGACAGACAGACAGACAGACAGACAGACAGACAGACAGACAGACAGACAGACAGACAGACAGACAGACAGACAGACAGACAGACAGACAGACAGACAGACAGACAGACAGACAGACAGACAGACAGACAGACAGACAGACAGACAGACAGACAGACAGACAGACAGACAGACAGACAGACAGACAGACAGACAGACAGACAGACAGACAGACAGACAGACAGACAGACAGACAGACAGACAGACAGACAGACAGACAGACAGACAGACAGACAGACAGACAGACAGACAGACAGACAGACAGACAGACAGACAGACAGACAGACAGACAGACAGACAGACAGACAGACAGACAGACAGACAGACAGACAGACAGACAGACAGACAGACAGACAGACAGACAGACAGACAGACAGACAGACAGACAGACAGACAGACAGACAGACAGACAGACAGACAGACAGACAGACAGACAGACAGACAGACAGACAGACAGACAGACAGACAGACAGACAGACAGACAGACAGACAGACAGACAGACAGACAGACAGACAGACAGACAGACAGACAGACAGACAGACAGACAGACAGACAGACAGACAGACAGACAGACAGACAGACAGACAGACAGACAGACAGACAGACAGACAGACAGACAGACAGACAGACAGACAGACAGACAGACAGACAGACAGACAGACAGACAGACAGACAGACAGACAGACAGACAGACAGACAGACAGACAGACAGACAGACAGACAGACAGACAGACAGACAGACAGACAGACAGACAGACAGACAGACAGACAGACAGACAGACAGACAGACAGACAGACAGACAGACAGACAGACAGACAGACAGACAGACAGACAGACAGACAGACAGACAGACAGACAGACAGACAGACAGACAGACAGACAGACAGACAGACACAGACAGACAGACAGACAGACAGACAGACAGACAGACAGACAGACAGACAGACAGACAGACAGACAGACAGACAGACAGACAGACAGACAGACAGACAGACAGACAGACAGACAGACAGACAGACAGACAGACAGACAGACAGACAGACAGACAGACAGACAGACAGACAGACAGACAGACAGACAGACAGACAGACAGACAGACAGACAGACAGACAGACAGACAGACAGACAGACAGACAGACAGACAGACAGACAGACAGACAGACAGACAGACAGACAGACAGACAGACAGACAGACAGACAGACAGACAGACAGACAGACAGACAGACAGACAGACAGACAGACAGACAGACAGACAGACAGACAGACAGACAGACAGACAGACAGACAGACAGACAGACAGACAGACAGACAGACAGACAGACAGACAGACAGACAGACAGACAGACAGACAGACAGACAGACAGACAGACAGACAGACAGACAGACAGACAGACAGACAGACAGACAGACAGACAGACAGACAGACAGACAGACAGACAGACAGACAGACAGACAGACAGACAGACAGACAGACAGACAGACAGACAGACAGACAGACAGACAGACAGACAGACAGACAGACAGACAGACAGACAGACAGACAGACAGACAGACAGACAGACAGACAGACAGACAGACAGACAGACAGACAGACAGACAGACAGACAGACAGACAGACAGACAGACAGACAGACAGACAGACAGACAGACAGACAGACAGACAGACAGACAGACAGACAGACAGACAGACAGACAGACAGACAGACAGACAGACAGACAGACAGACAGACAGACAGACAGACAGACAGACAGACAGACAGACAGACAGACAGACAGACAGACAGACAGACAGACAGACAGACAGACAGACAGACAGACAGACAGACAGACAGACAGACAGACAGACAGACAGACAGACAGACAGACAGACAGACAGACAGACAGACAGACAGACAGACAGACAGACAGACAGACAGACAGACAGACAGACAGACAGACAGACAGACAGACAGACAGACAGACAGACAGACAGACAGACAGACAGACAGACAGACAGACAGACAGACAGACAGACAGACAGACAGACAGACAGACAGACAGACAGACAGACAGACAGACAGACAGACAGACAGACAGACAGACAGACAGACAGACAGACAGACAGACAGACAGACAGACAGACAGACAGACAGACAGACAGACAGACAGACAGACAGACAGACAGACAGACAGACAGACAGACAGACAGACAGACAGACAGACAGACAGACAGACAGACAGACAGACAGACAGACAGACAGACAGACAGACAGACAGACAGACAGACAGACAGACAGACAGACAGACAGACAGACAGACAGACAGACAGACAGACAGACAGACAGACAGACAGACAGACAGACAGACAGACAGACAGACAGACAGACAGACAGACAGACAGACAGACAGACAGACAGACAGACAGACAGACAGACAGACAGACAGACAGACAGACAGACAGACAGACAGACAGACAGACAGACAGACAGACAGACAGACAGACAGACAGACAGACAGACAGACAGACAGACAGACAGACAGACAGACAGACAGACAGACAGACAGACAGACAGACAGACAGACAGACAGACAGACAGACAGACAGACAGACAGACAGACAGACAGACAGACAGACAGACAGACAGACAGACAGACAGACAGACAGACAGACAGACAGACAGACAGACAGACAGACAGACAGACAGACAGACAGACAGACAGACAGACAGACAGACAGACAGACAGACAGACAGACAGACAGACAGACAGACAGACAGACAGACAGACAGACAGACAGACAGACAGACAGACAGACAGACAGACAGACAGACAGACAGACAGACAGACAGACAGACAGACAGACAGACAGACAGACAGACAGACAGACAGACAGACAGACAGACAGACAGACAGACAGACAGACAGACAGACAGACAGACAGACAGACAGACAGACAGACAGACAGACAGACAGACAGACAGACAGACAGACAGACAGACAGACAGACAGACAGACAGACAGACAGACAGACAGACAGACAGACAGACAGACAGACAGACAGACAGACAGACAGACAGACAGACAGACAGACAGACAGACAGACAGACAGACAGACAGACAGACAGACAGACAGACAGACAGACAGACAGACAGACAGACAGACAGACAGACAGACAGACAGACAGACAGACAGACAGACAGACAGACAGACAGACAGACAGACAGACAGACAGACAGACAGACAGACAGACAGACAGACAGACAGACAGACAGACAGACAGACAGACAGACAGACAGACAGACAGACAGACAGACAGACAGACAGACAGACAGACAGACAGACAGACAGACAGACAGACAGACAGACAGACAGACAGACAGACAGACAGACAGACAGACAGACAGACAGACAGACAGACAGACAGACAGACAGACAGACAGACAGACAGACAGACAGACAGACAGACAGACAGACAGACAGACAGACAGACAGACAGACAGACAGACAGACAGACAGACAGACAGACAGACAGACAGACAGACAGACAGACAGACAGACAGACAGACAGACAGACAGACAGACAGACAGACAGACAGACAGACAGACAGACAGACAGACAGACAGACAGACAGACAGACAGACAGACAGACAGACAGACAGACAGACAGACAGACAGACAGACAGACAGACAGACAGACAGACAGACAGACAGACAGACAGACAGACAGACAGACAGACAGACAGACAGACAGACAGACAGACAGACAGACAGACAGACAGACAGACAGACAGACAGACAGACAGACAGACAGACAGACAGACAGACAGACAGACAGACAGACAGACAGACAGACAGACAGACAGACAGACAGACAGACAGACAGACAGACAGACAGACAAGAAGTTTTAAAGTAGTAAAATATGCGGAATATTGTTCAAAACTTTTGCAATGCCTTATTTAAAATTTCAAGGTATTTAAATGGTTTCCCAAAGTTTTATCATAGTTTATACCTTCCAAAGCTCAGCTCTCTAGCGTTTCTGGAAGTGGGCAATGTTACTTTAACATAAATTTACATCTATAGGGGAGCGATGTAAATTAAAATTTTGATGTTTTTAATTTTTTTCCTATAGTTTTATTATAGTTCCTATCGGCCATCCAAAGCTCAGCTCTCTAGCGTTTCTGGAGGTGGGCAATGTTACTTTTACATAAATTTACATCTATAGGGGAGAAATGTAAACTAAAATTTTGATGTTTTAAAATTTTTTTCTATAGTTTTATCATCGTTCCTATCAGTCTGCCAAAGCTCAGCTCTCTAGCGTTTCTGGAAGTGGGCAACATAATTTCTATCACTCTGCCAAATTTCAGTCTGGAAGTACAGTAGAATTTTGATAATCTTCACATGAGTGAGAGAGCGGCAGCAACTACTTTACTACTTTATGCCAGTTCATGAAACGCGGAGGGATTGTTAACTGTACTAAGATATACAACTTTGCCAAGTTTGAATTTCGTAGCTCTTTCCGAAGTAGATTTTTTGATAGGTCAAATATTGGTTTAAATGTTCCAAGAAAAGATGGTACAGCAGTTGCGCGAACTTGGCCGGGCACTGCCATGCCCTCAAATCTATTCAATAATATGTAGATAGGAATAAATTTAAAGTTCTAACTTTATTGATTAAAGTGAGTTCGTGTCCGCTTGTGTAGTGGACCTGCTTCGGATATATCGCTGCAATGCTGGCAGCATATATTCGAGTGGACTGCCTTCGCGAGCTTGTGGGTTCGAGTCCCACTTAACTCATGGTTGTGTTGTTATATCTAAAAAGCTATTTTTCGACGCAAAAACTTTGGCAAAAACTGGATGATTGATCCTAGTATGGATGGAAAAGACCCAGTATAAAAAAAAACGTGATTGATTGTTTTGGTTGGAAATTAGAAAATTATTAAATTATTTTCAATATTTACGGGGGGGAATGCCCCTTCCTGCCTCTTACTGCGTACGCTCGTGCCTCGGGGTAGCGGTTTCTGTTAGTTTAACGCATAATTTAATGTTGTTAACATAGAACGAAAATACCATTCCCAAATAAAATTCGGCTTGACGTCATTCCTATTATTATATCCTCATTACGCGAATGCTTCGTCAAAACCGAAAGCGAAATTGAATGTCAAGGGAATTTTTTGCCGACTTTGGGTCGCACAAGGTGATCTTGTTATTTTTTCCAACAAAATAAGGTCGTGGATCTGAGTTTCGGGGTTTATCAAGGGCGATCCTACAAAATTTGACACCATTTTTCGTTTTCAAGGCGATAATAATGAATTATATTATGTGTGGCCGGCAATATCCCAAATATAAACAGTAGATTATGTATACTTAAAATAATTTTTATTGGTAAAGGTCATAGTCTCTTTATCAGGGATTTTTTGTATGTCCCATTTTGCACATTATTCTATATTTAAGGCATGCGCAGTTACCTCGTTTGAATTTTTATCCCTTACTAAGAGCCAGTTTCTCATTGTTTTCACCTAGCGATTAATTATAACTCAAGTTTTAACATTTCACCACTTGGGGTTAGTTCTAGAAATTGAAGTTTTCGAGGGACTGAGCGATGGGGACAAAGACTTTTATAACTTTTTTGAATACCAAAGAAGACCCTCAAATAATTCGACCAAGATTTAATCCTTTGTTGAAACATACTTTTTTACAAGATTTGGATTAATCAAACACACTGTCCTATTATATTATTGATAGGAAAGATAAAAGATTCTAAGATGTTGCTTTATTTTTTAAACTATTATAAAACACTGGATTTGGACACATACAACAACAGGCTGAAAATGAGATTTTGCACATAAGGCAATGGTGTAATGTACAAAAATTAGAACCAGAAAAAACATTAAAAACTTTGTGGTTATGAAACTTTCGCGATCATGTGACTGCTTTCGACCGATGAAAAACATAGTAAACAGTATTACCAGCGCAGGGTTTGTTAACTCCTGGCTGTTGGAGAAGCACAACCACGAGTTAACTTAAAAAAAAAAAGAGTAAGAAGTACACAGTACACAGACCTATACATAGAAAAAAGTATGTAATTTTTTTCAACAATTGTTAATTTTTTTTGCACAAAGTGTTTCCAAAATGGGTATAAAAACCAATTTGTGCAAAAATGTTGCATAAATTTGTGCAATGGAATTTTTTGTAAAATTTTAAACAATGGTGCAACTGTTTTTTTTGCATAATGCTGTGCAAGATGTTATGGTACAGGCAAAAAATTTCACATATTTTTGCACAATTTGATGTTATATTTGGCATTTATTTTTTTAAAATTTTGGAGAAATTGCATAATTTTGTGCAAAAATTTTGTATAATTTTAGAAAAAATATTCTTGTATTTAAACATTTTTACAAAATATTGTGTAATTTTCTAATTCTATTTTGTGCAATATAATTGCACAATCATGTAGTTAAATTTTAAAAGATGTGTGTATTTTTTTGTACATTGTGGTGTAATATTTTGAAGTCAAATTTTTATATTTACCACGAAAAATATAATATATCAATATAATATATTATATATTTTACAATAAATAATTTTAACTACGCCAAAATTGTACAATTTTGTGCATATATGTCCTACAATTTTATGTAAAAATACTTAAAAATATTAAATTTTTACATACTATTCTGTAATTTTCTATAACAATTAATTGAATCCCTGAATTTACCAAAGATTCTTGTTTGTTGGACTTCCATCGTTCGGATTTTCTCTTGTTTGGGAATAGCAAGAAAGGCAGCAAAGAGAAAATAGCTGCTTATTGTCAGCTAAAAAAAAATAGAACTAAGCGCACTCGTCGTCAAGTTATCTATTCGCCTTACATGTCTCTGGTAAATACGCACCTTCATAGAAATGAAATCTGATTTAATTTTAGCTTTTTCTACCTAATCAAATACAGAAAGTGCAATGAGCTGTGCTAAGCGCCATGAAGTAAAGGGGTCGCAGCACACATTTCATTACAAGGTGTAGACAAACCAATTTATCTCAAACAAACTACATTAAATATATCAAAAACATTAACATACAAATGTACGGATATGTAGCGTAAGTTATTGGGGGAACTCATATATTTTCTTATTATACAGTAAGTTGGATCGAAAAAAATTTTTTTTGAAATTGATTTTGTCATAGTTCTAAAATTTGGTAGTAAAAGTAAGGAGCTGTAATAGTTATAAAATGTATCTTATGTGTCTAAGGAGCACGAACACTAAAAAAAAATCACAATTATTATAGTATTTGACCGCGCCGCTGAGGACTTTCCCCTAAGTACGAATACAGTTTTTCTCTTGGAAAAGAGATGATAAAATATAATCATTAATAATGGATATAAAAAATTTATTTATCGCTTTTTCAACCCAGAACTCACCGCGTGGAGGTAGCTGTATATCAAGTTCTACCCCCACCCCCACCTCCTCCCTTGTTCCCTGCCCTGCATACTCTTCTATCTATCTATCTATCTATCTATATCTATTTAGCCTTCTTCGATCCATCTTTGGATATAGGCCTCCCCCAATATCTTCCACTCTTCCTTGTCTGTCGCTGTATTCATCCATCTAGCTCCCGCATGTTTCTTCAAATCGTCCGTTCATCTCATTTGTGGTCTTCCCCTACTTCTTTTATTTTCCCTAGGTCTCCAGTTTACAATACATTTGTTCCATCGATCGTCTTTCTGTCTGATATTATGACCGGCAAATTTCCATTCTAATTTTGCTACTTCTCCTCTGACATCCCTTACCTTTGTTTTATTTCGTATCCATTCATTCCTTTTTCTATCTGTTAGCTTTATATGTAACATTTTTCTTTCCATTAATCTTTGGGTTTTTGATACCTTATACATGTTTGATTTTGTAAGTGTAAAGGTCTGGGATCCATAGGTAAGGACAGGAAGGATACATTGGTTATACACTTTCGCTTTGAATTACTGAGAATATTTTTTATTTTTTAATATTTAGCTTTATTTACGAATGCTGCCCAGGCCAATCTTACTCGTCTCTTGATTTTAGCTGTTTGGTTTTCTTTTTTAGTTTAATAATTTGCCTCTTGGTTTATTCTGATCGAGATATTTTCAGCTGTGTTTGTTATGATTTTAGTTTTAGTGTGTATACTTAAGCCTATATTTTTAGCTGCTGTATCCAGTTCTTCCAGCATTTTTATCAGTTCTTCTTTCTTATCTCTATTAAGGCGATATCATCAGCATATCTTAGGTGGTTTAAGTATTGTCCGTTTACTTTGATGCCCATTTTGCCCAATTTAAGTTTTTAAAAACATCTTCTAGTGCCTGGTTAAATAGTATAGGGGATATTGTATCACCCTGTCTGACACTTCTTCTTATGAGGATTGGCTTGGTTCCTTCGTGGATTTTGATTGATGTTGTTGCTTCGCTGTATATATTGGCTATTAAATCTGTTTATTTGTGATCAATTCGGCTATTCATTAAAAATTTTAAAAAACTGCCCCTATTACCCCCCAGGGGCGCGGCTAGAAATACTTTGAAAAATTAAAAAAAATATACGTTAGTGTTTTTGACCCATTACACAACTTTTTTTAACTATGACAAATCAATTTTCTAAAAATAATTTTTTTCTACGACCGTGCATATATACCCACTTTCCCGCACGCATTTTAGTTTTGAAAGCATCACTTTCCCGCCCTAGTGCGGAAAAATCACTTTCCCGCACTAGTGCGGGAAAGTAAAACTATGCCAATTTTGGAGTTATTCTATAGGTTTATACCTCAAAAGTCGTAACTATCGACTTGGTATAGTGTAGGGAATTTAGCAGATAGGCAATCTGATGAATTATAGCTCATTTCAAGTTTTTTATTCAATTTAAAAAAAAACAGAATAATGGATTTTTTTTAAATATTTCTGCATACCCCCCGTATAGTCATGTCATAAAACAACTATCAAGCCAAGCTGTGACAGGTGCTTGGTCCAGTTTGCTATGGCAACCAAGTTATGTTATTGTTACTCAAACGTCAAAGCTAGTCAAAGAGCGTCTCTGAAGTGACAGAACTGCCTTTTATTTTGAATAAAATGGATTTTTCAATGGACTGTTCCGAAGATGAACTTCCGGAGTGCATTTTGCAGGCTGCTGAAGATGTGAATGGTGAGCTGCTACCTGCCAAATCAAGACAAAGGTACGAAAAACAGTACAATCATTTCGTGACATGGTGTAAGGAGAAAGGGGTGAGAATCTACAAAGAAGAAGTCTTCTTGGCATACTTCCTAGACCTGAGCAAGGTCTTGAAATCGAATACCTTATGGTCACGCTATTCCATGGTGAAAAGCTTGGTTAAAATTAAGCAAAATCTGGACATAAGCAGATTCCACAAGCTAACATCGTTTCTTAAACAAAAAAATGTTGGTTTTCGAGCACAGAAGGCGCAAGTTTTCACCAAAGATGATATATCGCGGTTTATGTTAGCTCCTGATGAGATTTATTTGATGATTAAACTGAGTACCATTTTTGCTTTGGCTGGTGCTCTCCGCAGGGCGGAGCTTTTAAATATCACTCTGGATGACATACAGGATAAAGGAAGTCTGTTCGTTGTTAAGATCTCCGACACTAAAAATCATTCCTCAAGATCCTTCGTTTTATCCGAAGAAATAAATAATGGATCTTTTTTGATGCTGTATAGAAAGTACGCAAATTTGAGACCTCCTACTACTCCGCACCGCCGGTTTTTCATTTATTATAAAAAAGGAAAATGTTCCAATCAGTGTGTAGAAGTGAACACTTTTGGAAAGATGCCATCAGAGATCGCTGCATATTTGCGCCTACCTAACCCAGAACGTTATACCGGCCATAGCTTCAGACGTTCTTCAGCAACATTCCTAGCAGATTCAGGTGAAGGCATAACAAACATAAAACGCCTTGGTGGGTGGAAGTCCACTGCTGTCGCTGAGGGGTATTTGGAAGATTTCGAGAAACAGAAAGAGAACATCTCGAGTAAGATTCTTTCATCTACCTATGACCTGCAATCGTTACCAGCACCGTCATCGTCAACTGTAAGTGACCTGCAACTGCTGCCGTCAACGTCCACTGGAAGAGTCCTGCAGACCCAGACGCCATCTTTGCGCACTTTCGATTCTACAAGCGGCCACCAGATGCGAGAATTACCACCATCGAACTCCACTACACCGGCAATTCTGAATAATCTTCAAACTGCAACAAATTGTGTTTTCAATATCACTATTACCAATAATAATAATTAGTATTTTATTTATGTTCAAATAAAATATTTTTTCAAAAGTAAATTTGTGGTATTGTAACATCGGTCGAAGAAAAAATAATGTTCCTAACTCATGCGGAAAGTGTCTTTCCCACCCTCGACTGCTTGCCCGAACTCCGCTCCGCGTCGTTCGGGTCAACTGCAGTCGCGTGCGGGAAAGTATCACTTTCCACACTTGTTAGGAAAATAACTATTTTATGCCTTTTTTGACCCAACTTATTATACAGGGTGAGTATTTTAACATTTTTTGCAATCCAACACAAATGGTCTAGAGCGGCAAAAACTCGAAAAGGAAATAAGACAAAAAATATACCTAATTTGAAAATTAAGTTAAGATTTCTATGGTAATAAAACCATTGTTGTACACATGACGAGGGCTGTCTTTTATATTTTTCATATAGAAACATAGAGGGCGACACTGATCGAATGTCGTTACTATAACTTAACTTCAAGCCTTACCTAAGCTAAATTCGAAACGTCAGTGCGATACATATAGTTTTATCATGGTGGATAGAAAAGACCGGCGTTCGGATCTTATAGTTATATGTCGAATTTTAACGACACTGGTGGTCCAGCTGACTTTTGTAAACAAAAGTTAGATATGATATGAACAACTAATATTTTTTGAATTTTTTAAAACCCAAGGCAATTTTCCTACTATTTTTTAGTATATTCTTATAAAATAATATTTTTCAGACATACCAGTCGTTATTTTTTTTAGCCGCTTCATTTCTCTTTACCCAAAAATTAAAATTCAAAGAAAATAATGTGTTCGCTTCAGCTTCAAAAATAATCCGCTGACCTACATCTTTGATATTAAACGATCACATTCAGTTTGAATTGTAGTTTAAGTTTTGTGTAATAAAAAATATAGCGAGCTAAAAAAAAATAACGACAATAGGTCTAGAAAATTATATTTTATAAGGATGTACCAGAAAACAGTGGGGAAATTGCCTTAGTTTTCAAAAAATTCAAAAAATATTAGTAGTTCCGTTGTTCATATCATATCTAACTTTTGTTTACAAAAATCAGCTGGACCACCAGTGTCGTGAAAAATTCGACATATATATATAAGATCCGAACACCGGTCTATTCTATCCACCGTGTAGTTTTATAGCTACAGTGAATCTTTTAAGTTAACAAATCCGTCGAAAAATAGAATTAAACCGAGAACATTTTTGGGCTATAATTTTTTACAACTTTCGCAGGAAATTATCTCAACAAGAATGCCTTGCCGAGTTCATTTCTGTTTTCGGTAATAAAGCACCATATCAGTCGACAGTTTCTCGTTGGTAAGGAGAATTCAAGCGTGGACGGCTTAGCCTTAGCGACGATCGAAGCCTAGGTGCACCTAAACGGCTGTCACTCAGAAAAAAAATCTATGCTGTGCGCATTCTCATCACGGAAGATCGACATGTGACATATCGCGAGATTGAAGCTTCATTGGGAATTTTAAGAACTCAATTCAAAAAATTTTGCATGAAGAATTAGAGGTTATAGAATTAGTTTTCAGCTGGATACCGTATCTGTTAACCGAAAAACAGAAAGAAGCTAGGGTCAATTGGTGTCAAAAAACTCTAGACCGCTTTGAGGTAGGAATCTCGAAAAACATGTACAGCATTGTCAGTGGTCATTAATCGTGGATTTACTCATAGGAACCCGAACAAAACGTCAATCTTGTTTGGGCGTTCCAAGATGAAGAAAATCACACAAAAGTAATCTGTTCCCGAAGTGCATCCAAAAAGATGGTCGCGACATTTGTCTCAAAAACAGGTCATGTACTATCAATTCCTCTAGAAAATCAAACGATTGTTATAATAGCACGGATCACCTAGGTGATCCGTGATAATAGTGCCGATTGCCAAACGAACTCCGAACGACGAATCATTCTCCACTAAGACAATGCAAGTTCGCACAAAGCGGAAAAACCGATTGAGTTTTTAACCCAACAAAACCTCGAACTATTGAACCGTCCTTCATACAGTCCCAACGATTTCTATACTTTTCCGAAAATCAAGAATGGCCTGCGTATTTCATTGGCCGGAGGAAGCGCCTTTAAGAATGCAATTTTCACAGTACCAACAAAAGAGTGGAATTACAGCTTTGACAAATGGTTGTTTAAAAGTTATCTACTGTTTTATTCCAGCTGTATATGCAAAACTTATAAGACAACCCTCGTATCAAGGTAAAATAATAAATGAATAATATATTCCAAGAAATAAAATACAATTAAAATTATAACCCACACCAAACGTTCTCACTCGCAAACAAATCAAAACTTTACCAAAAATTTAAATTATCCTCTAAAATTCGGTCAACATTTACATTAAATAACAAAGCAATGAGATATGAGCTTAAGTTCTAGATCTATCAGGGTGTTTAAATTTAAGGCCTTAATATACATATCACGAGTGGGTGAGATAAGCTTGTTTTAAGATACCAACAGTCAGCTTCTTTTGCCAATCCAGGTAAAAAAAACTCAATAAGATACTTAGTCAATAGATTATTGGGATAGGATCACGATAGGATAATAAATAAAACAATCACATAAAGCTTATTTGAGGCGTTGAGACCAGAGCGGACCATCCACTGACTGACTTAAACGGAAATAATATAGTTCAGGGTTCGCCATGGCACGAATTTATCTTTGGTAACGACTAGAGGCCCTCGATACATTTGACAATTGTTTTAACACAATTGTCAAATGTATCGAGGGCCTGTAGTAACGACTAGCTACCAACCTATCTAGTGGCACCATCTGTTATAGGATGCTTGCAACTCAGATGGTCCACTGTGGCTGTGAAAAATGTAATATAAAAAATCGAAAACCTTGGTCCGATAATTACAATTTGATGGGATGGTCCGCTCTGGTTCTCAGCGTCTCATTTGTCCTATCCCAATAATCCATTGATTAAATATTACACTTACGGACACGACTCTATTAACTCTACACCATAAGATTTTGGGCATCAATAGAGATCAGTTGGATGACTTGGTCGAGAATTTATCGTTCTTGTATTGAGACATCGCGCACCTGCATAAATGGAAGTTTTCCGAAAATTTATGTGTGGTCTTCGGTAGTTCAATGCTTAGAATGTTTGCGTTCAGAGCAAGAGGTTCCGGGTTCGAGACCCGGCCGAAGACAGAAAAACTTTTTTATTTCTTTAATTTCACTTGTTGTTTATGGTTTTCGGTCCTTGCATTACTTGCAATTTGCTATTTGATAATTATATTCGCAATCGCCCATTGCGATCAGAAATTTTAACACACGAAAAGGTAATCTCATGCTTTCAGACGTTGATTCTTTACGTCTAATTTGAGTTATCATACCTTTAACCGTCGGAAAGAAAAATCATAGAGATCAGTTGGATGACTTGGTTGAGTTAATACCCTGAGAATTTCTCATTCTTGTATTACATCGCGCACCTGCATAAATCGAAGTTTTCCGAAAATTTTCGATAGTTCAATGCTTAGAATGTTTGCGTACAGAGTAAGAGGTTCCGGGTTCGAGTCCCGGCCGAAGACAGAAAAAAACTTTTTTCTTATGTTTCTTTCTTTAATTTCACTTATTGTTTATGCTTTTAGGTCCTTGCATTATTTGCAATTTGGTATTTGATAATCCACCATTACCCTAGTTACACGGGACGGCCCCGGGGACGTACTTTTTAGGTTCCAACGTCCCCGTACCTAAAAAGTACGTTTTTAAAACGTTCAAAATGAAACGTATAAAAGTCGTCCACTTTGGACGTTTTTAAAACATACTTTTTACGTCTCTTTAGGTCCACAATATTCCCGTACCTAAAAAGTACATTTTTAAAACGCCTCAAAAAGGACGTTTTAAAAATATTCAACTCTGGACGTTTTTAAAACGTTCCACAAAGTACGTTTTTAGAACGTCCCGCAAAGTACGTTTTTAAAACGTCCCGAAAAGTAAGTTTTTTAAAGTGTCCCTAAAATTACGTTTTTAAAACGGCCTGAAAACTATGTTTTTAAAACGTCCTAAAAAGTACATTTTTGAAACGTCCTAAAAAGTACGTTTTTGAAACATCTTGAAAAGTACGTTTTTAGAACGTCCTGAAAAGTACGTTTTTAAAACTTCCCGAAAAGGACATTTTTAAAATGTACTTTTAAGATCCCTCCCATTTCTCTTCCCAGCAACATCATCATTATCTAGATAGGCTGATCAGAAAAACATAAATTTAAAACTTTTCTACTAAACTCAAATTGGAGTAGAGTCAAGTTTTAAGAGGGCCCGTTATAAAACGACTTAATACGCAAGGGTCCAATATGTAAGGGCCCATACCAAGGGACCCGAGTCCTAGAATTCGTGTAGGGCCGCTGAAGCGTTTTTAAAATGTCCATGAAACGTTTTTAAGAAGTCCCTGTAACGTTTTTAAAACGTCTCTGAAATGTTGTTAAACGTCCCTGAAACGATTTTTAAACGTCCCCTAGACCATTTTTTAAATGTGCCTTTAACGTTTTATGGACGTTCTTGAAACGTTTTGGAACGTTTCCGCACGTCACTGAAACGTTTATTAAACGTCGCTAAATTTTGCAACGTCCCCGTACCTAAAAACTACGTTTTTAAAACGTTCAGAATGAAACGTATAAAAATCGTCCACTTTGGATGTTTTTAAAACATACTTTTTACGTCTCTTTAGGTTCACAATATTCCCGTACCTAAGAAGTACATTTTTAAAACGCCCCGAAAAGGACATTTTAAAAACATGCAAGTCTGGACGTTTTTAAAACGTCTCAAAAAGTACGTTTTTAAAACGTCCCGAAAAGTACGTTTTCAAAACATCCCGAAAAGGTTTCTAAAACGTCCCGAAAAGTACGTTTTTAAAGTGTCCCTGGAAGTACTTTTTTAAAACGTCCTGAATATTACGTTTTTAAGACGTCCTGAAAAGTACGTTTTTGCAACGTCCTGAAAAGTACGTTTTTAAAACTTCCTGAAAAGTACGTTTTTAAACTTCCTGAAAAGTGCATTTTTAAAACGTCCTGAAAAGTACGTTTTTAAAACTTTCCGAAAAGGACGTTTTTAAAATGTACTTTTAAGGTCCCTCACATTTCTCTTCCCAGCAACATCATCATTATATAGATAGGCTGATCAGAAAAACATAAATTTAAAACCATACTCAAATTGAAGTGGAGTTTTAAGAATCAAGTTATAAAACGGCTGAATACGTAAGAGTCAAATATATAAGGGCCCATACCAAGGGGCCCAAGGCCTACAATTCGTGTAGGGCCGCTGAAGCGTTTTTAAAACGTCCATAAAACGTTTTTAAGACGTCCCTGCAACGTTTATAAATTTCCCCTGAACGTTTTTTAAACGTCACCTAAACGCTTTTTAAATGTCCCGTGAACGTTTTTTAAACGTCCCCTGAAACGTTTTTTAAACGTCCCTTTAATATTTTTAGACGTCCTTGAAACGTTTTTTGTACGTCATCGAAACGCTTTCGAACGTTTCCGCACGTCACTGAAACGTTTATTAAACGTCGCCAAATTTTGCAGAAGGTATAAAAAAATGTATTTGACACACGTTCGAAAGACGTTTTAAAACGTTTTAAAAACGTAAAACTTTTTGAAAACGTTGTGTGGGAACGTTTTAAAAACGTAAAAAGACCTACAAGAACGTTCCAGGGAAAATGGACGCAGTGGCGTGTCGTATAGGGGGCCAGGGGGGGGGGGGGCGAACGCCCTTCCGCACCTCTGCGCTTGGCGCCCCTGGCGTCGTTTGAGAAAAAAATAGAAAAACTAAATTGTTAGCAAGAACACTCTAACGGACCTGTACCTCAAGGGTCGTCGTGCGTCATCAGTCAGATAATGAGATTGATATTGTAAACATAACAAATTCAGATTTTAGATTTTTATAGTTGTTATATCGTTCGTTCATACAATACAAACATTTAAATTAACTACTTGCATTACTGACTCCAGTAGTTAACAGTTGGCGACGAAGATAATGGAAGCTGAAGATTTAGCCAAGCTTTTGGAACAACAAAACAAAATCCTGCAAGCTTTGCTGGAAAAGACATTAAATGCTGAAAAGAACAAAGAACCAGACAACACCGAACTTATTATTGAATCCTTAGCACACAATATTAGAGAGTTTGTGCCTGATCCAGACAACCAGGTTACTTTTGAATCTTGGTTTTAAAGGTATGAAGATTTATTTAAAATTGATGGTGCTAGACTAAGTAATGATGCCAGAGTACGTTTGCTCCTTAGAAATTTAAGTTCCTATGCTCACGAGCGTTATTTAAATTTCATTTTGCCTAAAATACCAAAAGATAACGATTTCGATGAGACCGTACGCATTTTGAAAAAGATATTTGGTAAAGCAGAAAGCATTTTCAGCTCACGATTCAAATGTCTTCAGTTATATAAGAACGATTCAAATGATTTTGCAACATACGCCGGTATTGTGAACGAGCATTGTGAAGCGTTTCATATAAAAAAAACTTGACGAAACACAGTTCAAATGCCTTATGTTTATAATTGGTTTAAAATCTCCTCAATATGCACATATTACCACTCGTTTACTCTCAAAAATAAACAACAACGACAAGGACAATTTTTCTTTGGAGGATTTAGTAGATAAATGCCAAAACATCCTTAGTCTAGAAGCAGATACCGCACTAGTTGGAAAAAAGCCTGAATCTACTATCCACGCTGTCCACAAACAAAAACAGTCGTCAGCATCAGAATCTAAAGAAAACCAAGGACACCCTGTTGGCAATGTGGAGAGATGCATTTTAAAAGAGACTGTTCCTATTCCAAACACACTTGTTCTCAATGTTTTAAAGTTGGTCATAAAGAAGGCTACTGCGCTTGCTTTAAGAAGAAAGCATTTTCAAAACCTCACTTTTTTGGAATGAAAAACACCAAAAAGTCAAAGGATAATAGTACAAAAAGTGTAACCATCAATCAAGTGAACTCATCACGCAAGTTCATCAACTTGAAACTGAATGGTAAAGCCATCTCACTTCAGTTTGACACAGCTTTTGACATTACAATAATTGATCAAGAAGTTTGGAAGAAAATTGGTCAACCAACCATTGTACCAACTGATAAGTCTGCTTTAAACACATCTGGACAACCGGTGGAACTTTTGGGAGAAATCACATGCCATAATTCCACAAGCAAAAATACAGCACGAAAATGTTTTGTAACCTCAATTCCACAACTCAACTTACTAGGAATTGACTGGATTGAAGATCTTGGATTATGGGACATTCCAATAAACTCCGTTTGCAAGAAAATTGATATTTTATCGCAAATACCCAATACAGAATTTTTACAAAACCAGTTTCCTGACATTTTTAAAGAAGGATTAGGACACTACAATAAGTCTAAAGTAAATTTATATACAAAAACAAATGTTAAACCAGTTTTTCGACCAAAACGACCAGTGGCTTACAATGTCAAAGCACTAGTTGATGAAGAACTGGACCGTCTTGAAAAAGAAGGAGCAATAGAATTTTCTGATTGGGCCGCACCAATTGTATTTGTCAAGAAACCCAATCGAAAATCCGTATCTGTGCTGACTATTCTACAGGTCTAAACATTCTTATCCATTACCGCTACCAGAAGAAATTTTCGCCAAAATCATATTTAGCACCCTTGATTTGGCCGAAGCCTATACAAGTTGAAGTAGATGACGAATCTAAGAAATTGCTAAGTATTAATACACACAAGGGACTTTACAGATGTAATCGTCTTTCATTTGGTCTAAAAACTGCTTCAGGCGCTTTTCAACAAATTTTGGATACTATGCTTGCTGATTTGGATATGGTGGGACCATATCTTGATGACATCTTTGTGACAGGTAGAACTGTCAACGAACATAACCAAAATCTTTTAAAAGTTCTAGAAAGAATTCAAAATCATGAATTTCGACTTAAGATTGAGAAATGTAAGATTTCTATGCCTCAAATTAAGTACCTTGAAGAAGGTATCAGACCTGATCAAACCCGAATTCAAGCCATTGTAGATATGTCACCACCAAAAGATCTTACTACACTTAGGTCTTTCTTAGGTGCAGTCAACTATTATGGCAAATTTGTGAAAAATATGAAAAACATTCGAGGTCCTTTAGACAATTTATTAAAGAAAGATGCCAAATGGGATTGGAATCAAACCTGTCAAAAAGCTTTTGAAAAACTTAAGTCTATTTTAACATCTGATCTGTGAACTATGGAATAGGGCATGCATTCTTCATAAGCTTCCAGATGGTTCTACCAAAGCAATATCCCATGCATCACGTTCTTTAACACCAGCTGAGCGAAAATTCAGTCAAATCGAAAAGGAAGCTCTTGCACTAGTTTATGCAGTAACGAAATTTCACAAAATGATTTTTGAACGAAAATTCACATTACAGACGGATCACAAATCACTTTCGTCAATTTTCGGATCTAAAAAAGGAATTCCTGTATATACAGCAAACCGTATACAACGATGGGCTCTCACTCTATTGACATATGATTTTGATATTCAATATATTTCAACAACTTCATTCGGATACATCATATGATGTACTTTCACGTCTACTAGATAGTAACCAAAAACCCGATGAAGATTTTGTTATTGCTGCTGTTCAAGTGGTCACATAGAAATGATAACAGCAAATACAAGAAATGACCCGATCTTGGACACAGTTTTCAAGTACATTCAAAATGGATGGCCTACTAAAATTCAACATTCTGATTCGGAAATACAACAGTTTTTCAACAGAAAAGACTTGCTTTCAATTGCACAAGATTGCATTTTAATGAATGACAGAGTTGTAATTCCAAGAATTTACAGAAAACGTGTCATAAAAACAATTTCACAGAGGACATCCAGGATATGAATGCGTGAAGGCGTTAGCTAGAAGCTACATTTATTGGCCATTTTTGGACAAACAGATCGAAGAATTTGTTCAACGTTGCGATAGTTGTTTACAAGCTTCAAAGTCTCCAGTTAAAACGACATTATCCTCATGGCCTATACCTGAAAAACCATGAAAAAGATTGCATATGGATTATGCTGGCCCTATTGATGGTTACAGTTATCTTATTGTTGAGGATGCTTACTCCAAGTGGCCAGAAGTTTTTAAAGTAAAAAACCCAACCAGTTCAACTACCATACGAAAACTGACAAACTTTTCTCAAGAATGGGAACTGTTAATACTATCGTGTCAAATAATGCTACAGTTTTTGTCAGCAAGCCATTTGAACATTTTTGCAAAGCACAAGGCATTAATCATATTCGCATTCCAGCCTACCATCCAAAGTCAAATGGATTGGCCAAAAGGTTTGTTGATACTTTCAAACGTGCTTTAAAATAATCCAAGAATGAAGCTCCGACAAAAGAGAACATCACAACAAACAAGTTTACCGTCAAACACCAAATAGGAGTGCACCTGAGCACAAGTCACCTGCAGAACTGATTTTCGGAAGACAAATAAAAACAGTTTTGGATCTTCTTAAACCACAAACTTTATTTTCAGAAAGACAAGTCATGGTGCAAAATTAAAAACTTTTGTTCCAGATGATTTGGTGTATGTCAAAGTCTACAGATATCGACAAGAGAAATGGATCGCAGGAAGAGTCTTAGAACGAGTTGGACATGTCATGTACAATGCATTTCTTGAACAAGAAAGAAAACTCATTAGAGTCCATGCAAATCAGCTCAAAGCAAGAAAATGTGAATCAATTCAACAATCAAATTCATGTTTACCATTCGACATTTTAATGGAAACCTTCAATATCTCTGACCAACCTCATCCTGAAAAAAATCAGAGGAGTTTTTCGGAAAAAATAATTTTTTAGAACGTCTTCAAGAAATTTATCAAGCACTTCTTTAGAGGAACTTTTGAGATCATCCCAAACCAATAGAATTTGATATTTTAGAAAATATAGAGGTTCCTAGTCAAAGTCCAGAAGTAACTACAAGTACATCAAATAGACCACAAAGAAATCGACGATTACCGACCAAACTCGACGATTTCATCTTAAAATAAGGAAGATGTTAGCAAGAACACTCTAACGGACCTGTACCTCAAGGGTCGTCGTGCGTCATCAGTCAGATAATGAGATTGATATTGTAAACATAACAAATTCAGATTTTAGATTTTTATAGTTGTTATATCGTTCGTTCATACAATACAAACATTTAAATTAACTACTTGCATTACTGACTCCAGTAGTTAACATAAATTTAACGCAAAAACAAATGGTGCCCCCCCGCCCTTTTATCCACGACACGCTACTGAATGGACGCTTTAAAAACGTTTTTAAAACGTACCTGTGTCCCTAGGGAGTAGGCGACTCCCCTTTACTATTCCCCCGTTCTCCCCTGATTTTCTTGGCAAAGAAATTGCTTTGCATATAAATGCTTTGTAAAACCATATTCAAATTTAATTTGCGCAGATAAATCTTTGTCTACCTAATGGGAAAATGTAGCCGAGGGAAAAGTGCTCCACTTTGCTCAATGTGGGCCACGCAAAATGATTGTCGAGTTTATTTTTTCCGAAAACAATTGCCTCGTAGAGATATACACACCCAATTAAGAAAAATCAACGTCCGTTCTTCATTTTCACTCTCTTTTAGATTATATCCTATTATAAAAGGGGTTACAAACAGAAAACCAGTGGCGGTTTGCCTATACGGGCGATAGGGATGCGTAGCCACAAGTACAAAGTATGTACAGTGTTGAAAATACACGTGCCTTTTACTTGAGTACTCGTTACTCTTAATTTCCGAAGTAACAAGTTCAACATTTAAAAAGAAATGACACTTTGATTAATTGACTACAGAAGCCCCCCATCAGGAAGCTAGGACCAAAAATCGCATTAACCATAGTTTTTCTTAATAATGTGATTTTAATGCAAATGAACCCTTATGGGGAGGCGAGCGTAGGGGGCCAAAATTTTCACTGAATGGCTCTTACGAACTTGTATGCCAAATTTTATTACAATAATATAATTAGTAGTGCCTAGTAAAAACGTACGCCTAGTTCCCTCTGGGTCTGGTAGAGATCCCTGGAAGGTCTCTTGAACGTTTTTTTGTGTCTTTTTTATGTTTTTAAAACGACTTCCCAGAATGTTTTGAAAACGTTTTAAAAACGATTTTCGGACGTTTGTCAAATTAAATTTTTTATACTTTCTGAAAAATGTGGGGACTAATTAACGTTCGGAACCGAACCGAACCGAACCGTTCCAAAGCGCTGCGAACACGTACAAAAAACGTTTCACGGACGTCTAAAAAACGTACTAGGGGACGTTTAAAAAACGTTTCAGGAGAGGTTTAAAAACTTTCAGGGGACGTTTAAAGAACATTTAAGGGACCTTTAGAAGACGTTTCAGGGACGTTTTAAAAACGCTTCAGGGATATTTTAAAAACGTTTCAGAGACGTTTTAAAAACGTTTCAGGGACGTTTTAAAAAACGTTCCAGGGACGTTTGAGAAACGTTCCAGAGGCTCTACACAAAGTCTAGGCCTCGTGCCTCTTGGTATGGCCTCTTACATATTAGGCCCTTACGTATCGAGTCATTTCACAGAAAAAACTTAACTCCACTCAAATCTAAGTATGGTAGAAAAGTTTGAAAATTATGTTTTTCTGATCAGCCTATGTAGATAATGATTATGATGCTGGTAAGAGAAATGTAAGAAACTTTAAAAGTACATTTAAATAACTTTCTGTCTGTTTTTAAAACAACCTTTTTGGGACGCTTTAAAAACGTACTTTTTGGGACGCTTTAAAAACGTACTTTTCGGGCCGTTTTAAAAACGTACTTTTTGGAACGTTTTAAAAACGTACTTTTCGGGACGTTTCTAATCTAAAAAGTATATTTTAAAAACGTCCTGCTAGCGCGTTTTTAGAACGTCCTGTCACCATATAGGGTTTCATTTACCTCATGAACTCGTATCCCAAATTTCAATACAATCACATTATTAAAGTGCATGCATGCAAGTTCTTAAGGAAAACTATGGTCAATGTGATTTTTTTGCCTTAGCTCCCTTATGGGGTGGGGGGGGGGTGCTGCGGGGCTAAAGTTTTGACTATAGGAATGCATTTGCCTCACGAACTGGTATGCCAAATTGCATTACAGTCAAATTATTAGAAGTGCGTGATCCTTCAGAAAAACTATCGTCAATGCGATTTTCTTGCTTTAGTTCCCTTATTAAGGGACGTGCGGGGCCAAAATTTTCACTGAACGGTTTCATTTCCCTTACGAACGTGTATGTCAAATTTCATTACCAACCAGTTTAGTAAAACTGCGTGGTCCTTTAGACAAATTTCGGTCAATTCGATTTTTTTGCCCTAGCTCCCTAATGGAGGGCCTTGGATGGCTAAAATTTTCACTGAATCGTTGCAATAACTACCCACATAAAAAAAAATGTTGATTTTTAAAGTTGCTAGGAAAAAACGTTTTATTCATGTATGAAAACAAGCTTAATAGGTCATTCATTAACGTTATAAAAAATAACGTTGAAAAAAAACGGCGTTGTCATAACGCCATTACCAAATCAACACAGCAATGTATTTACGTTATTTTTAAGTGAATTCTTGGTAGATTTTTATCAACGTTAAAATCACATTATTTTTGCGTCTTTTCTACAAGAATTTTAAAACGCGACTTGCATGGCTTTTCTACCAAATATTTCGGAGATTTTATTAGAAGCAGCGCTATTACTGAAAGCTGCATTTTTTACTTCGGCAAAATCTATCCGGGAGTGCTTTGGCCTCTTAGCTCCAAAAACCAGTTAATGGACTGATCCCGGAGCCTTCACGATCAGTTATTAATCTGATCAAGGGATTTTATCTTGCCTTGGATGCCACCTTTTAAAATTGTCTTGAAGTGTTGTAGCCTTAAGGGGCCTACAGACAGGCGAACATTTCTAGAGATTAGTACGCGCGTTCAAGTTTGCGCATACTAATCTCTTCGTGTGTAGACAATATCCGCCTAAAATATATCTCGAAGATTTGTTCGCGCGCACGATGTACACGAGCAAATCTCTCGGTGTCTAGGCAAAACGCATTGATAATATCGTGTTTATGTTTAGAACGTTTAATTTTGTCTTCGTGTATGTAGGCAATTCCACCAAACGTACATGTATGCAGAGATTAGTTCGCGCGTACTAATCTCAAGAAATGCTCGCGTGTCTGTAGGCCCCTTTTATACTAGTGAACTTTTAGAACTTCCTTTCGCGTAATTTTTTAATTAAAAAAAAGTTATTAAAAAAATCGTGGCAAAAAAAGGAGCAGAAAATTAGTAGGTTTGAGAGGTCTTAATCTGGCGTTTTAGAACATGTTGTGGAGGACTTTTCAAGTGTGAATTTGGCAAATGAAAATAACGAGTGTAAGAAAGACGTTATATACACAGCACCAGAAACTTCAGCAAAAATTACATTTTTATAGCTTGATTTGATGAACAAAACAAATGTTATATGGTATGAGGTTGTTTTCTAGTAAAAAATAAATTTGTTATTTTTGTTCACGTTAATTTAACCTTGAAGTGATTTTCGTGGGGTATGGGCGCACCCAGCGGGGGTAACAAAAGACTTGTTGTTCCTAATTTTAATTTAAAATCAACATTTTTTTATTTTTTTCGCAAAAATTATTAAACTTTTATTCAAATTTTCGCTTACGGAGCATTTTATTTTCATCAGATTTATAAGTCCAGAGTACAGACTTATTAAAAATAACAAAAAAATATATTTTGTTTTTATTGCCTTTGGTCGGTCCCCTTCGGACATCCTGGATCCGACGTGGCTGAAGTTAGCTTGGGATTGGGATTTCAATCTGCGGTAAAGTACAGTCGACCAGAAAATTTTTCCTAATTCTGGTTTAAATAAAATCAATTGACTTGTAGGATAGAAAATTGTTAGGTTAATTCAGTTTATGGCAAAAAAAAATATTCGAAATTATTACACCCCGTGGCCCAAAAAAAACCATTGTAACATAAATTTCAAACTTTTTAATAATTTGTGTATTTAAAAAAATAATGTTTGTCAGATATTTCTTGCCACCAGGTATGACAAGAGATCTGACAAAAACTGCCTAACCCATAAGTAAAGTCCAGGTCTGCTACAGGGTGAACTCATAAACTATTATAGATTTGTAAAAAAATTCTAGTTTTCTACTTAGCAATAAAAAGTTGAAAATAGCCCAAACAACATACTATTAACGGATAATATCAAATTTAGGTTTAGGGGGTGAGCTACAGGGTGATATAGAAATTAGTAGTAAAATTTTGTAAAAATCACATTTTCAAAAAACAACGCTGTCACCAACTTTCGTTTGTAAAAATTAGTTAGGAACACGATAAACAATAAAACTGTTAACTGACTGTATTACCTATAGATCCCGGAAGTGAGTTACAGTAGCTCACTTTCTGGATCTAAAGGTAACACAGTCAGGTAATGGTTTGTGTGATTTTTACAAGATTTTGCTACTAATTTTGATATCACCCTGTAGCTCACTTCCTGGATCAGAAGGTAATACAGTCAGTTAACGGTTTTATTGTTTATCGTGTTCCTAACTAATTTTTACAAACAAAAGTTGGTGACAGCATTGTTTTTTAAAAATGTGATTTTTACAAAATTTTACTACTAATTTGGATATCACCCTGTAGCTAACTTCCTGGATCTAAAGGTAATACAGTCAGTTAATGGTATGATTGCTTATCGAGTTCCGAACTATTTTTTACAAACGAAAGTTGGTGACAGCGTTGTTTCTTAAAAATGTGATTTTTACAAAATTTTACTACTAATTTCGATATCACCCTGTAGCTCACTTCTCGGATCTAAAGGTAATACAGTCAGTTAACGGTATGATTGCGTATTTTGTTCCTAACTATTTTTTACAAACGAAAGTTGGTGACAGCGTTGTTTTTTGAAAATGTGATTTTTACAAAATTTTACTACTAATTTCTATATCACCCTGTAGCTCACCCCCTGAACCTAAATTTGATATTATTCGTTAATAGTATGTTGTTTGGGCTATTTTCAACTTTTTATTGCTAAGTAGAAAACTAGAATTTTTTAACAAATCTATAATAGTTAATGAGCTCACCCACTACCCTGTAGCAGACCTGGACCTTACCTTTATTTCTTGGATTAGGCAGATTTTTTCAGATCTCTTGTCATACCTGGTCGCAAGAAATATCGGACAAACATTATTTTTTAAATACACAAATTATTAAAAAGTTTGAAATTTATGTTACAAAGGTTCTTTTTTTGGGCCACGGGGTGTAATGATTTCGATTTTTTTTGCCATAAACTGAATTAACTTAACAATTTTCTATCCTAAAAGTCAATTAATTTTATTTAAACCAGATTTAGGCATTATTTTCTGATCGACTGTACTTTACCGCAGATTGAAATCCCAATCCCAAGCTAACCTCACCCACGTCTGGATCCGCCGCTGTAAATGTATATTTCATATCTATAAGGTTTATAAAATAGTTTAAAAAACGTATAGTAAAACGATGATGGGGTAAATGATTTTGCAAATTCAAAAGCGAGAAAAAGAAATTTTATTTTGTTATTATGGCAAAAGACAATTTTTTTTACAAGCATTTTATATTCTTATTGACTCATGAGGGCCCCAAAAACTGTTTGCCCGGGGCCCCATGACTTTTAGCTACGCCGCTGAACGTAAAGTTGTAAAGAATGACTTAATAAAGGTTTTCTTAGTTTCTTCGAAATTAGTTAAAAGTGTCTGTAAACGGGTACCGTCTGGAGATACGGTTCGTTCACCCTACAAAACTTTTGTACAGTTTTTATATAGACAAAAACCATATACAAAAAGTAAGCACTCTAAACCTACTTAGATATGTTTTTCGATTTACCCAAATTAAAATGAATCAGCAACAGCGGGATCCTCGCTAGAATTGTTCAGCGCTGTTTGAAAATTCAGATATAAGTTTCTGTAGTGTAGCGGTTATCACGTGTGCTTCACACGCACAAGGTCGCCGGTTCGAACCCGGCCGGAAACAATAATTTTTTTTTAAATATTTAAAGTATACATAGGTATTATAATTTGTTATTGAGCAATTTCTAGCCAGCCAGCCTAGGTAAAAAACTAAAACTATTTTTTCGTAATATCATAAGAGAGAAAATTTTGTAGGTAAAATTTTCAACTGGTATAATAGTTTGTTGCCTGGCAATTTTCGCGAATGAAATCTTGACAGTTAAATCACGAGATTTCAGTCGAGTGATTTTGTCAATATTTTACCAACCATTTACTTTTGTATTCAATTCGGCCCGTAAATTCTCCCAATTTAATATTCCATCTGGAAAAAGTGAATCTAGCAGTTTACGGGCTCATTGCCTCTCCAAGCAAGCTCAAATGAGCAAAGGTGTAAAAACTTTTTTTGTGTTCCATTGGGGGTTTCTTCGTGGTAGCTTTGGATTATTTTTAATAGTTCTTTGGCTTTTGAACTGAGTTTTCTTTCTTCTGGACAAATTTGAAGCTGCCTCCGCTTGGTATCTCTCACCAATTTTGCACAATTGAAAGATATATCCGTGCGAGAGTCGTTTTTTAAACCGTATTCCGTAAAATATATTTTCTTCTTAGAGTAATAATAATTTTACTCTGAGATTTTCTCCTGTGACCCATGGGCGCACCCAGGGGGGGGGGGGCAAGCCTTAGATTTTTTAATATTTGATGAGAAAACACGAACAATACCTTAAAATTGGACATCAGGAGGCTTCGGCCCCCTCCCCAACCCCAAGCAGCGGCGTAGTTGCGAAAAGACATGATGACCTTTTTTTTTTGGTCGCAAGATTTTTGAGAAGCGCCTTTGTTAGCTGTCGGGCCCCCCCCCAAGACACATTCCTGGGTGCGCCACTGCGACCACATAAGAAAATGATGAAGAACACATTAGATTTCACCCCTGTGCAGAAATGTTTTCGCACATGTGCGGAAAAGCAGTTCATTTCACAGTGGCGCACCCAGGAATGTGTCTTGGGGGGGGGCCGACAGCTACGAAGCGCGCCCTCAAAAAAAAAAAAAAAAAAACAAGGTTATCATGTCTTTTCGCAACTACGCCACTGCTTGGGCTTGGGGGGGGGGGGGGCCGAAGCCTGCTGATGTCAAATTTTAAGGTATTTTTCATGTTTTATCATCAAATATGTAGAAAATATATTAAAAAATCTAAGGCTTGGGGGGGCCCGGGCCCCGGCCCTCACCCCCCTGGGTGCGCCCATGCATTTCATTTCACAAATTAAAGTATTATCTCCAGTTAGGGGCTTGGGAATATGATCAATGTTCTCAGTTTCCTCCATGAGAACATAAACCTTAAAACATCTAACCATTATAATAATACCGTCCTTTTAAAAATATGTTGCTTTTTGAACACCCCCTGTATTAAACTATACAGCGTGTCCCATTTTCGATGGGATTAAATGGGAAACTCGGTTATTATTAAAGATATTGATTTTCTGATTGCACCTTACCGTGATCTTTTTTTGAGCCCTTAAAAATGATGTAATCAGATTTTTGCTATACCCCGTAGTTTCGCTAATACAGGGAGTTTTTGAAAAAATTGTATTTTAAATAATCCCTTATATCTCGCTTATTTTGCGAGATATTTTTATTCTCTAAAAACCTTTTTATGGCAACTTTTTTACAAGAAAATAATGACGTTGTCAATTTTTTAAAATATTGTTTAGTTTTTGAGTTATGTTATTTATCATGAAAAAATTAAATACGGACCTGGATTTTTTTCATTATCATTTTGATTAGTTTCATGCTAGTATTATCACAAAATAATAAAAATTTAAAAAAATTTTGTTTTAAGGTAAAAAAAAAAATTTAATATTTAAAAAAAAAATTAGTCTGAACCTGGTTATTTCCAACATAAATATAAATTAAAAATTGCAAGTTAAACGATTTTTAGTTTAACTGTTTTGATACTTAGCATATTAAAATGGTTTTACGTTAATTTACAGATTTATTTAAAACAAAGTCTAGGAAAAATACAAAAAAGTAACTAATTTTTCTTTAATGATATAAATGTTTAAACTGATTGCCATTATGTGTAAGACATTGTTGGCATTTTTGAGTAATTTTTGCATAAAAATATTTCTGTCGTTTAAATATTGGGATTTTGTTGCTTGAATAAAGCAGTCGAACAAACTTATCACATTTTCCAAAATTTGGATATGGTTGATTTCTAGCCATTTTAAAATAATTGTAAGTCATTCACAAATATGATAAGTAAAATGACAATGTCAATTCCACGCTTTTGTTTTGTAAATTTCATAACCTGCTGTGCTACCATCAAATAATTAGTATGATATTGTGTTTGTAACTTTTTCACGTTTTTTACTTTATTTATAAATGTTTTAATTAACTTTTGAAAACAGATAAACTAAAAATCGTTTAACTAGTGTGTCTTGCAATTTTTAATTTATAACTACGTTGGAAATTTTCAGGTTCGGACTATAATTTTTTTTAAAAATATTAAATAGTTTTTTTAACCTTAAATTAAAAAAATATTAAAGTTTTATCACTTTAAGATAATAATAGCATGAAACCAATCAAAATAAAAAAAATCCAAGTCCGTATTTGATTTTTTTATGATAAATACCATATCTCAAAAACTAAACAATATTTAAAAAAATTGACAACGTCATTATTTTGCTCTAAAAAAGTTGCCATAGAAAGGTTTTTACAGAATAAAAACATCTTGCAATATAAGCGAGATGCAAAGAATTAATAAAAATGCAATATTTTAAAAAACTACCTATATTACCGAAACCACGAGATATAGCAAAAATCTGATTACACCATTTTTAAGGGCTTCCAAAAAGAGCACGGTAAGGTGCAATCAGAAAATCAATATCTAAATCTAATAATAACCGAGTTTCCCATTTAATCCCATCGAAAATGGGACACACTGTACACTAAAATAAATTTAAAAAAAATTGTTTAAGATATAAGATTTAGGACAAGCCTTACTTATCTCTAATCATCCATTGTCCTTTAGTAGTGAAAACGAAATAAATGGATCCATGACGGATCTGATACCTTCCTAGCTAGCCTATTAGCACAAGTGAAGCTATGATAATCAGCTTTGAAAACACTTTTTTGTAAATATCTCGGAAACTAATGCCTCTACGAAGTTTTTAGTTATAATACAAATTATTGATCTCAAACTGTAGTCTACTATATTCTAAAAACCGCATATTCATGCGATGCTCCGTTAAAAAGTTAGCATTTTTTAATTTGTTTAATTGTCAAAAACCTGTCATTGGCTTCAATAGATTTTCACCAAAAACTAATCAGCTCGTTAGAGTGTCGAACACTATTTTACCTGAAAATTTTATGAAAATCGGTTTAGCGGTTTAGGAGCTATCGTGTTACGGACATAAAAAAAATACACACACACACACACACAGACGTCACGACGATATTGATAGATCAGGTCAAAATACACCCAAATAACACATTTTCGGCGTTATCTCAAAAAAAAAATTTTCGCCGAAAACAATACCTACTACGAGGGGTGGCTCGAGATTTCCTTTTGGTGTACAGGTTAGGTGAAATACCAGGAAATACTTGGGAAGTACTTGTCAGAAACCCACGACCGGCGCACGGCGCGTGGCGAACCGCGTTTGTGTCGTGCGTGCTCAGACCTTTTACTTCAAACAGTAGGTATTTGAACTCAAACCATGTCAAATCTTCAGAAGTTCATTATACTCTTCCCTTTACGATTTCATCTCTAATTTGCATCAAAAACTTTCCATTCTTGACGACGCCGTCGTTAACATTATTATTTTACGAGGTCAAAAAATGTTCGTTATACTTTAAGTGCTGTCCGCGAAGGTGCTAAAAACACTATCCTTTCTGTTAGACATTTTCCTTTCTTTGTAAAACAGATCCATTAAAAAAAATATAAACTCAAATTATTTACAAAACCAACTAATCAAAAAATAGAGGATATGGCAGCAAAATTAATTAGGTCTGAAATAATAAGGGATCAGTCCCCTTTCACGCGGCTGATCTCAGCATTTGTACGAGACGCCGTGGTTAGAGCACGCGAAAGAACGGAATGACAAGAAAACATATACCTAATATTCCAATACTCCCTGTTACCTATTTACACAATGGTTGGCGTTTGATGCAAACATTTAGAAATAAAGGTACGAAAAATGCACAGATACCAAATTTACATAGATAGAGTTTTTGTCAACTGTACGCCGATGATTTGACGTAACGAATACAAGAATAAAATAATATTCATGCGTAAAAGTATAACCAATCAGGACATTTTATGATAAGGACCGCAAAGAGGATAGACTTATACCCATTGATATTGCTATTTTAAATATTTTTGCATTCTACATCGTAAGGTACCGTAGGTATTGCAATAATACGTACTATATGGAAATAATATGCATATGTCTTTGAAAGCAACCAATCAGGTCTTTTTTGCTTAAAGACCCCAAGGCCCTCATGTTTGCATCATGAATGGGCAGTTACCGTGCGTATTGAAATATTATGTATACGATAAGCAAGAAAAGCGTGTGATGTCCCATAAAGTTTACAAATTATTTTGTACGTGACAGAGCGTGCTACCTCTGTTGCAACGGAATATACGAAATCGAAATGTCGTCGTGTAGGTATAAATCTTTAACGTAATTTTCATAAGTCTGTCCCAAATTTTTAAAACATTGGGGCTGCTAAAGTGGTATGTTGTGATGGCATAAGTTTTTTTTAGCAAAAAATAGCTTTTGCCCCCAATGGGCAACTTTTTGTTTAAAAATGCACTTTTCTGAACCAATTACAAATAGAATGGTAATCAATTTGCTAGCAAGTTGTCTAAGGGGTATGATTTGTAAAAATGAATGATGATCCAGTATATACACTGTGTCCCATTTAAAACTTTCCACACGAGATTTCTCGAGAAGTGCTGAAATTTTTTCAAAAACACGTCGATTTTTTTTGCGAGGGGGAGACTTTTTTCTTGAAATTTCTGTAGCACGCACCATCTTCGAGGGGTATCCCTTACCCCTATATTTTGAATAGAAACAGTGGGCCTAGTGATACCTTGTTTTGAAGCTCGTTTGAATATCTTTACAACCGTGTAAAAATTTCAAAAATCCATCGATTAGTTGTAGATATGGAATAATAAAATAAAAATTAAATCCGGAAAATAATACAATTCTAATTAAATTTTTACATTATCAGTCCATGTTAAATTTGAAAGTTTGAAGTCAATTATCTCAAAAATTACTGGATAGATTTTTGAAATTTTTACACGGTTGTAAGGACATTCAAAAGGGCTTCAAAACAAGGTATCACTAGACCCACTTTCCCTATTCAAAATATAGGGGTAAAGTATACCCCTCGAAGGTTGTGCGTGCTACAAAAATTTCAAGAGAGCCAAAAAGTGTTCCCCTCGCAAACAAAATCGACGTGTCTCGGCATTTTTAAAAATTTTCAGCAGTTCTCGAGAAATCGCGGGTGGAAAGTTTTAAATGGGACACAGTGTATTAGATTATTATGTTGTATAAATTTAAATTTAGGTAACTAACAAATCCCATGAAATTTTGTTGCGGAGACAAGTTTACTGATAAAACATGTCTTGATAGGTACCTCGTCGAGCACCTTCAAAATTTTGGGTTTCTCGCGTTTTTTATCATTCTTAATACAATGAATTATAGACACACACAGTTTAGGGACCTAGGCTTAATTGTGACGTTATTAAAATTATTAAAATGGACTAAAAATGCTTTTTTATCTTAGATCTATTACCGAAAAGTTTCATATTTTGTTTATTTTTTGTACCGGTCGTTAAAATTATAAAAAAACTACTTTTTCAAACAAAATAAACGGACAATGCTTGAACCACCTAAGATATGCTGATGATATCGCCTTAATAACAGACAAGAAATAACAACTGATAAAAATGCTGGAAGAGCTGGATACAGCTATTTTATGAATAATTTTTGTTTGGAAAATCAGGTATATTGGCCGTTTTAGTCAAAATTAATAGTTTGCCATACAAATTGGTTCTCCCAATATTTTTCAGGTAAGAAATAGCGGTGAAAAACAGCCCTGCTGATTGCCAGCAAAAACGATGTTGCCCCAATGTTTTTATACTCAAAATTTTGCTGTAATAACTAAATTGTAAATTCTGTGTTACTTGGGATCGGGCCATATGGCCATGGGTGCCATTCTTTATAATTTGAGTTTAAAATGATAAAAAAGAGATAACAGGACTTGTCATTTGATATAAATTTGCCTTTATTTCACCATATTTTATCTTTTCATTGCCAGATCTTGTTGAATCTTGAAGAATTGCGCCACAAGCCAAACCCATAAAAATTCTAATTTCTTCTTATGATGGGAACATAAAATGGAGCTTTTTGTGTCTTTTGAGTTGGTTAGAATTATCAAAAGAATCTTAACAAAATTCAGATCCTAAATGATCAAGGAGCAATAAAGAATTGCACTAAGAAATCCGGTAGTAAAATATCCACACTTCGTTGGCGTTCAAATTTTGCTGTACCTACCTAGTACTTAAGGAATATCTTTGGCAACAATTAGGCGACAGCAAAATGGCCAGATTGCTCGGTGTGGCAATACAACGTATATGCGACATACCAAGCCCTCTTAGATTTGATGATATTGTTTGATGGTTTCACATCAACTATATCTAACTTCTTCTTATGGGTACATGGAATAGACTTTTTTCTTTTTTGAGTTGGTTAGACCCATCAAAAGAATGTTGACCGTTTCCGTTTGGCGGGCTTTGTCCTTCTTAGAATTAATTCGATGAACCTAACCGCCTTCGTTAAGGTGACCGAACAAAGTGCAAAAGACCCTGTGGTACTCCGTAAAACCAGATCGTCTGCCATTTTTCCCTTCCGAAGGTTGTACGTTGCATGTTACCTCCTCTCCGTTATACCGACCGACGGCGACGGACTAAGCGACGCGACTAGTGTTGTAAAATTTCCAGAAATGTATTTTCCGAAATATTTCCGGAAATATTTCCTGAAACATTGGAAATATATGGAAATATTGGAAATATATGAAATATTTAAAAAATAAGAAAAAAGGAAATATTTATTTATAAAATCATAACAAAACACCCGAAAACGCAGAAGGCTTATACATGAATACAAATTTGAAGTTATTCTTCAAACAAATATACAGAAATAAGGTCAAATTTGTACAACAAAAATCTCATTCTTGACACACTACAGTATGCACTAGTCGAGCAAGAGGCATATCTTCATCGATGTCACAGTGGCGCACCCAGGAATGTGTCTTGGGGGGGGGCCCGACAGCTACAAAGCGCACCCTCAAAAATGCACCAACCAACACCCACCCAACCGAACCGAACCGCGCCGTAGAATTTTGAGCCGCACCGTCTCCAAAAAAAAAAAAAAAAACAAAAAGGTCGTCATGTCTTTTCGCAACTACGCCACAGCTTGGGCTTGGGAGGGGCCCGAAGCCTCCTGATGTCAAATTTTAAGGTATTTTTCATGTTTTATCATCAAATATGTGGAAAATATATTAAAAATCTAAGGCTTGGGGGGGCCCCGGACCCCGGGCCCCCCCCCTGGGTGCGCCCTTGGATGTCATCAGCATCACACGCAATAAGATCGTCTTGCCAGTCTACTTCCTCAAAATCTTCAATAGTATCGGAAATAAAAATTGTTCTATAGTAAGTTTAATGCTTATAAGCTTATAAATTACGTAATGCTCAAAGAGGGTTTTGGCCTTGCGTTACACTCCCCACATAGCACAAATCAAAACAACGTTAAAAACACACACTTTTCTAAGTTTAATAGGTCGCTTTTTAACGTTATTTTTAAAACCACTTTAAAATCATACCGAAATAATGTGGTTTTGAAAATAACGTTAAAAAGCGACCTATTAAACTTAAAAATGTGTCTGTTTTTAACGTTGTTTTGATTTGTGCTATGTGGGTCAATATTATTTTAATGTGGTTTTTCTTGAAAATTCGTTAAGAGGGGGTGGGGGTCAAAAATCTTGAATTTTTGTGTTGCGTAGTTTAAGAGCGCTCCCTAAGGTTACAAAATATGAAAGATAATATTTTTTTAAATAGTTCCAATATTCTCAATATTTCCGAGACACCTTCGGAAATTTCCATTTTCATGGACATATTTACCAAGGAAATATTTCTATTTACATTACTAGACGCGACGTCATCGCGCCGCGCAGCCTCGACGGCTCAAAGATGCCGGTCATGTTGCCAGGACTAGGGATTTTCGATAAAGGGATTTTGTTGCAAAATCTAGGTAAAATTTAACAAAAACGATTTAATTGGATCAATACCAAATATATTTTATATTTCTTTAATGAATTTTATTTATTACGATCTCGAAAGGGAATTTGGCGGTTCTTTGACGAAGTCCTGCTATAAGTGTTTTTCTCAATTATGTAAACAATGTAGGAAAATCATAAATACCTGTTTTTCATCATTGAAACTGCACATATTCACTTCTTAATATATACGAGTATTTGATTTTGTTGTTAATAATAAGTTAATAATAATAAACTAATTTGCAATTGTGCCAGTATTTAAAATCTTTAAGCTTTTAGGTTTTAGGAACCTTTTGTATGTTTAATGTAAATATACAAGTTTTGAGGTTATGTCGACGCAAGCAACAGCTAAACCGAAAAACGTGCAAAAAAATTGCAAATTTTGCAAAAAAAAGTCGTTTCTGCCCTAGATTGTAGTGTGTGTAAAACAAGCTTTCACCCCAGCTGTGGAATACAGGCAGGGGTAGCCAATAACGACAACAAAGTAACCTGTTACAAAAGTGAGGTTAGGATGGATGAAAAAAGTGAAAGACAAATAAAAGACATAATGAAAGGGCTCCTAGAAAAGTATTTCTCTCAGCATCTTGTGCCTTTCAAAAATACAATGGAGAAGCAAATGAGCGAACTAAAAACGGCCATGCAGTTTTTGTCTGATAGCTATGAAGAACAAAAAAATCAGATGAAAAAAACTTTGGATGAAGTCAAAGAACTTAGAGACGAAAATCAAAAATTGAAGGAGAACCTGGAAAAAATGGAGGAACGAGTAAACCAAATCGAACAAAGAGAAAAGGAGAGAAACATAGTTGTATCACGGATTCCAAAACAAGCTAAAGATATGAGTGAAAGCGTCAAAAAGATCTTCAAAGCCTTGAAGGTAACTGTGTCTGATGGAGATGTCCAAGATGTGTTTAAATTGAGCAAGCAAGATTACTAAAACTGCATTGATCTAAGAAATACATTGATTTCAAAAATTAGGCAACTAAAGGGAATCAAACTAAATGAGTATGGCCTAACTGGTGGACAGAAAAGTATCTATTTTAATGAAGATCTAACGAGACAAAACCAACTGCTTTTTAAGAAAGTTAGAGAATTGAAAAAAGAGAAAATGTATGAAAAGGCATATGTTTCAAATGGGAAGATCTACCTAAAAAAAACAGAGAGTGATTGACCAATAAGGATCAGAAGCGAAGTAGATTTACGTTAGCACTTAGATACAAAAGGTATTAAAAAACACAAAACCAAAAAAATAACATACATTCATAAAAATGGCAACTCAACCAAAAATATTATTAAATATATTGCACATAAATATAAGAAGTTTAAGAAACAAGCTACAAGATCTACGAGACATTTTACAATATGACCAGTATAAAAACGCACATATATTGATACTCACAGAAACATGATTATATGAAGATGAAGAAAGCCTCTTCACTTTAAATACATACACAGCAGTTCATCACTGCAGAGATACAAGAGGGGGGGAACATCAATCTACATAAAAGATAACATAAACTTTGTACAAAACAATATACTCCTGGAGGATTGAACTTTGAACTTTGAACTTGTGCAACAAGAATTACACATATGGAGCATATATAGGCCTCCTCAGAGCAATGAGGCATGCTTTCTTAGAAACATAGATAAAATTATGGAAATGACAAAAAATGACTGCATTATAGTGGAGAATATGAACCTAGATATTTTGAGAGATTCGCCGACAGAAAGAGACTATAAAAACATAATAAAATCAAATGCCTATAAAATTCAAAATGAGCAAACTTAATTGCAATATCAAGATAGAAGACCACATGATCTCAGACCATCGGATATTATATGCTACAGTTACTAAGGAAATTGAGAAATATATCGAAGAAAGAGTAAATAAAATTAAAATAAACAGACAAAAATGGAAACAGACAGTACAGGAGAAAATGCAATCAATTCCTATGCATCCATAGCAGAACTGTCGGAAATAATAACACAAGCAAAATCTGACTGCAGCAAAACACACTCAGTTAAAATAAGACCAGAAAATAACGGGATAACTATAGAATACAGAAACTAAAACTAAGAGATAAATTATATGTAAGATGGAGGAAGGTACAAAGTGAATTTACAGAGAGAGAGTTTAAAAAAGCGAAAAATCAAGTAAATAATTTAAGAAAGAAATTGCAAAAAGAACACACAGAAAAACATGGGAGATCTTGAACAAATTATGAAATAGAACTAAGAAGAAGAAACAAAAAATAAAAATGATAAAAACAAATACAAAAAAATTGACAGAAGACAAAGATATAGCGCAAGAATTCATCAAACATTTGTCCAATGTAGGACCCTCACTCGCAAAACAAATTAAAAAAAATAATTACAACTATGTAGAAGAAGAAGCTCAACAGATTTTGGAAAACTGGCAGGAAACTTAAAATTAAATTAAATTAATTTAAAAAAATAATTACAACTATGTAGAAGAAGAAGCTCAACAGATTTTGGAAAACTGGCAGGAAACTAACCTTGAGGAAATTAAAAAGATAGTGAGTGAATTAAAAAATAATAGTGCTCCAGGTGAAGATCAGGTGACCAAATCTGACATATTGCTTTTGTTTAATGTAATTGGGAAAACTTTGGTAAAACTTATAAATAAGATACTGTATAGAGGAAATTATCCTGATGAACTGAAAGTGGCGAAGATTATTCCCGTGTATAAAAAGGGAACCAACAGTGACGTAAATAATTACCGGCTAATCTCTTAAGCACTTTTTCAAAAATTGTTGAGAAGGTGATTAAAAAAAACTAGTTACATATATTAAAAGCACTTTTCATTTTGATAAACAACAATATGGTTTTCAAAAACAAAGTAACACACAAAGTACCACAGTAGACCTCTTAGAACATATCAAAAGTGAGTTAGATAAAAACAAGTATGTTGTTTTAGTGTATGTTGATCTGCAAAAAGCGTTCGACACGGTAGACATTGAGCTAATGATAAAAAAACTGTATAAAATGGGTCTACGTGGTGCGTGTTTAAATTTATTAAAATCTTATTCAACAAACCGAGAGTTAGTTAAATTTCAAGTAGGTGTAGCCCAAGGCTCGGTGCTGGGCCCTATACACTATTTATTATATGTCCACAGTTTAAAGTATGTTTTACTTAAATCCAAATATTATATGTTTGCAGACGATACAGTGCTTGTAGCTAGTGGTGAGGACATTAAGGTGCTAGAAAGAAATATAAACTATGACTTAAATTTATATTACCAATGGCTATGTTACAATAAATTAACAATAAATATAAACAAAACAGAGTATATGCTAATAAAACAAAAAAATAAAAAAACTATGACATAGAAGTGACTTTAAATAATATAAAACTAAAAGAAACTAAAAATATAAATACTTAGGTCTCACTATTACAAACAATTTGTCGTGGACAGCTCATATTGATAAAATTATATCAAAAATATCACCAATGTTGGGAGCAATAAAAAGATGTTCGCATGTGTTGAACAATAAAGTGAGACGATTCTTATATAATAGCTTCGTAGAACCACACATTCGATATCTCATTCCGTGCTGGGGAAATGCTCCGAAAAATCAACTGGAAAAAATACAAAGGTTGCAAAACAAAGCTATAAAAATTATATATTCACTAAACTACTTCACACGAACTAAAGAACTATACAAAAAGACAAATATTACAAACATTGAACAGCTTAAACAAATTGAACAAGTGAAAGTGATCTATGTAAAAAAAAATAAATTAGTTAAAACTAACACATATCTAACACAAACAAAAAATGTTCATATGCATAACACTAGACAAACAGAACATATAAAAAATAAATACTCAAGAACAAAAATGTCTCAAAACTCCCCAATATATAGAAGTGTTGAAACTTTCAATAAAATGCCTCAAAACATTATAAACCTTAAAAAATACAAAGACATGTGCCAAAACCTAAAAGACTACTTTATAAAAAACATTAAATGAACTACCTATTCAAAAATTCTTAAGAAATTTTTTATTAATTATTGTTAGTTAGCTTAGTTGAATACCTATTATTGTTGCTATGTAGGCCCTGGTGCCAGTATTTTTGTACTGTTTTAGGGTCAGAAATAAAAACTTATTTAAAAAAAAATATACAGGGTGTCCCATAACTTAGGGGCCATAGTGCAGCAGATCACAGAAGAGGTTATTTCCGAAAAAAAAGTTTATATAACATGGGGGTAAACACAAATCTGTTTTTAAGATATAGCATTTTTAACGTTAGAGGAGTGGGGGGAAAAAGGGTTTTACAAAAAAGGGAAAATCTGTCACAGCCAGCTGAAGACGTAGCTTATTGTGATTCAAAAATGTGATATTCCTTTGTTTGATAAAATTACAAGTTGAGGAGATACAGGCTGTCAAAGTTCCCTCCAAAAATGTATAAAAAATTCTTATTTTAAAAAAAAATAATTTTTGCTTACTTATTCTTTTAAAAAATATGAATAATATTTTATTAATATGCCTCGCTGGAGTCTTGTTTTTATTAACAAAAATATTTAAAAAAACATTGCGTTTAAAAAAGAAAAAAAAAAAAATATATATATATATATATATATATATATATATAAGAGAAAACATAGATACAATATTTTATAACATTGGAAACAGCAATTATAAATGGTTTAAAATTAAAATAAACTCAAAGAGTAAAAATCAAAATAGTGATTAACAGATTTAACAGTCCCCTTAAATAAAGCGAAGTGAAGCGTAGAGAAACCCACTTAAGAATGCCTTGTAACGATTTTCTTGTCTCAGTGAAAACCACCATGCTCTGTAGGCACTCATAGCTTGCCGTTGATTCGCCCAAACTCTGATGGTAAAGCGCTTCACAAAGAAACAGAAAGACTGTACTTTAAACGCTCTAGACAAAGAGAAAAGACACCAGCGCAAACCAGAGATGGTGCATAAAATCTCAAAAATCATATACACTTATTAATTCTGTCAAATTGACAATGTAAATTTTTTTTACAACTACAGAATTCTTACTTTGAAGTTTCTCGTAAAATGCAGCTACAACCAGTTCGTTTTGGATGGCAGAACTTGACCTTCGAAAATCAATGAACACAGAAATTGGTTTGGATGCGTTCGTGCCAGCGATACCCTACGGGTGCCACAACTCTTTGTTCCACTTAATGAATTCGATACTGATACGGGGAAATAAAGAGATGCTTTTTTACCCTAATTTGTTAAAAAAGCTTTTCGAAAAAATTTAAAAATTTAATTAATTTATTTATTTTTTTCTTTTGGTTCTTAACAATTTTTTTACTAAGAAGGAAGGCTGGAGATTAAACATGGCTAGTCACCTTCTTTTAAGTATTACCATTATCTTACCATTAACCCTGATGATATGGTGTCTGCAACTGACCATCGCTTCAGCAGGTATGCACTTCTATTCCTGGTATTCCGTAGGACTAAAAATAGATTCCGAAGAAGTCGATACCCTCACCTTTTTATAGCAAAGAGAACAAGACGAAATACAGTCTGGTTTTCTTGTACTTTTTTACATTTTTTTATCAACTATTCATCGGTCGTTCATCCTTTCGATTTGTTCACATGATGCTTCGTTTTTATTATAGCGAACACGGCCAAATAAATTCGTGTTCGTTCGCTTGTGCTTGCATAGAGTAAATGGCCTCTGAACGAATGCGTCCGTGCTCGTCATTGTTTTAAGTCGGTCGCGAATCATCAAAAGAAATTTGCGTTCAGTGTAAACAGGTTAAAAACCTTATCTTGCTTTCTTTGCGAATTCCCCAATAAAGCCTACCTGATACATCATTTTGAATTTTATTTACTTTATTTTCAATTAATCTATCTATCTATCTATTTAGCCTTCTCCAATCCATCTGTGGACATAGGCCTCCCTCAATGTCTTCCACTCTTTTCTGTCGTCCGCCCATCTCATTCTACTTCTTTTATAGTCCCAAGGTCTCCAATTTACAATACATTTATTCCACAGATCGCCTTTCTGTCTAATATTATGACCGGCACATTTCCATTTTAATTTTGCTACTTCTCCTCTGACATCCCTTACTTTTGTTTTATTTCTTATCCATTCAGTCTCATTCCATATTTTAGCTTTACATGTAACATTTGTTTTCCCATTGATCTTTGGACTTTTGTTACCTTATCCATGATTGATTTTGTAAGTGTCCAGGTCTGGGATCCATTGGTAAAGTACAGGAAGTATACATTGGTTATACACTTTCGTTTTTGGGGTACTGAGGATATTTTTTATTTTTTAATATGTAGTTTAATTTACCGAATGCTGCCCAGGCCAATCTTACTTGTCTCTTGATTTCAGCTGTTTGGTTTTCTTTTTTTAGTTTAATAATTTGCACCAGATTGTTCTATTTTGTTTTGGTTTATTCTGATCGGGATAACTTCATCTGTGTTTGTTATGATTTTCCTTTTAGTGTAGTTCCTACTCAAACCTATATTTTCAGCTGCTGTATCCAGTTCTTTCAGCATTTTTATCAGTTCTTTTTTCTTGTCTGATATCATCAGCATATCTTAGGTGGTTCAAGTATTGTCCGCTTACTTTTATGCCTATATCTTCCCAATCTAAGTTTTTAAAAACATCTTCTAGGGCCTGGTGAAATAGTTTAGGGGATATTGTGTCACCATTCTGACACCTCTTCTTATGAAGATTGTCTTGGATCCTTCGTAGTTTTTGATTGATGTTGTTTCTTTGCTATATATATATATATATATATATATATATATATATATATATATATATATATATATATATATATATATATATATATATATGGTCTATTAAGTCTGTATATCTATGATCTATTCGGCTATTCATTAAAGATGCTTTTACTGCCCAGTGCTCAATGCTATCGAAAGCTTTTTCAAAGTCTATAAACACAACGCATATATATATGGTCTATTAAGTCTGTATATCTATGATCTATTCGGCTATTCATTAAAGATGCTTTTACTGCCCAGTGCTCAATGCCATCGAAAGCTTTTTTCAAAGTCTATAAACGCAACGCATATATAGTGAAATGTTGTATTCGTTGGCGTGTTCTATTAGAATTTTCATGGTTAATAAGTGGTCAACAATTGTATACCAAAAGTACGGTGACAGTTAACGTCATCGTGCACTTTTCTATACATGTGCGGAAAAATACTTTTAATGAAATATTAAAACTCCACTATAAACATATTTTAGTTCAGAATTTTATTTATCAGATGATGTCCAACATTTAGCATTGTCTCGTTCGAGAGCTGCTCTACGAAAAATACCAGAGCAGAGCAGCTCTCAAGAGCTTTCTCAATATTAAGATATAGTAACATCCGTAACCATTAAATGGAAATTCCCTTTACAAGTTTTAAAATGACTACTGGAACTTTCTAGCGCATTCTAGGTGCGAGACCCGTTGTAAGTAATCGAAATTTATAACCGTATCTGCCGTAGATACCTATCAGTCAAATGTAACTTAACCGATGCGTATCTATATATTTTTTTCGATTTTTTTAAAAGATATAGCTTCCTTTTCCTCTTTTTGGGATGTCGAAATCGGTGCTATCCTGTCCAGGCACGCCCCGGTTAGAATACGTTTGGGGTACGTTTTTTAGGTTGTACTTGCTTTATGTTAACACCACAGATCACAAAAGCCTAAAAAAAAAACTTTAAATAACATTAAAATACTTATAAAATATGAAAAAACAAATCCTGTTTTTTATTTTGTTTTTAAAATTTGGATATCATCAGACCGCGGCATGCCAGGATTGAGGGTTACGTTGAAAATTTTGTTTCCATGTATTAATCTATTAGAAAATAAATCAAAATCGAAAAAAGCGAAGTTTAGATATCTGATTCATCCCGTTCTTTTTTATTATCTGGTGTTCATCGGACTCACCGAATGACAATGTCAAATGAACATCAAACGTCATATGTCAAAAAACCGATGTAATCGGTGAGCAAAATTAGATTACTTTACAAACTCGCCTGTTGTATGTAAAGCATCCATAATGTTTTTTATTTGCAAAATATATAAAGGTGGGATTTATAGTAGTAACACATAGATACAAGGAAAAATAAACTATCCTATAAACATTACTTTACGGAACTATGAGTGGAAGAAATGACAACTTAAGTGGAACTTTGACAGCACCTGCAAGTGGACCTAAGATTTGACGAGCCAACACGAGCCTCGGATCTGGGAGCTGGGTTCGCTTTCCAGAGAGACTTGGGCAAGCTTGCACTCTTTCGACTTGCATAAATATACGGAAAGATACGGGAAAGATCGAAAAGAGCCGCGCCAAACATATGAAGGAAAAATTAACATTACTGTTTCCAGTGGCACACCCAGGAGTATGTCGGGGATGGGCGGCCTCTGGGGGTGGGGCGGCCTCTGGGGAGGGCTGAGGCCTCATGATGGCGTATTTTACGCTATTTTATCTTTTTATTCATGAAATATGCTTAGGCTTGGGGGGGGGGCGGGCCTTGGGCCCCCTCCCCTGGGTGCGCCAATGCTGTTTCACTCCAATGCATTTCAATGCACTTAATGAGTTGCTGATTGAAAGAGTTTATTGTGTCTTTTGTGGACAGCACCACAGTATTCTTCAGATAACTTCTTCAACTAACCAGTCCTGTCACTCTTGCGATACGATGTTGTTACATCAACGCAGTGATGGATAGTGGCCAAGTCCACAAGGCCGCTAAAGATACATAAAATTTAATTTAATGATTCTTTGTCGCTGATTTCTTATATCCAAAACGATCAATAAAAATATATGTTGCACCTCATCTTCTTAACGACTCTTCTGAAGGAGGGCACTGAAGTCAACCTCGTGTTCTCGGTCACGCTGCTGGCTTGGAAAATTTTGCCGAATCAACGCCTTTGAGACCTCCACCGCCCTCATCCAAGTATTTTCGGTGTGTCCGTACCCTTACGGACCTTACTCAATGGAGTAGATACTTCAATTTTTATTGGGAAATTCTGGAATGTCTTAAAATACGGCTTATTCTGGGTCTTGTAGAAAGTAGTAGCTCACATGCCCACTGAGCGACCTTATCTCGTATCGACCAATAGCAAGCTAGAAAATAACTTTTTTTAACTAGCAGATTTTTCATCTGAATTTTCCATATTTTTCAAAATAAAAAACAAACTAATAACCGCAGTAAAATTATTTGATTTTCAGAATTATAGCTCTATAAAGAATCCTCCAAAAACGTTTCTTTTAAATCAACTGATTTCTAATAACAAAAATTCACGCCAAAAGCTAGAAAAGAAATCTAAGATTTCCCGCTTATGAATAATTTTGGAAAACAAAATCCAGTACGATATCAGCCTAACCTCAGACTATTGTTTATTAATCTAAGAGCTTAACCTCAGACTAACAAACAAGATGTTTATTAATCTAAGAGCTTAACTCTATAATAAGTCAATACGAACAGATGGTAAATCATAAAAATTTATACAATCAACGTTTTTGCTCGAGAGAAAGAAAGAAACGAAAAACTCTCGACGAGAGAGGGTCTTCCTCTCGTCTCGAGCTTTCATTCGAGAGAAAATATCTCTCGCCTCGTCGAGAGAGGGCGAGACGAGACGAGAGACGAGAATCTCTCGTTTTAGCGGCAATTATTGGCCAAGGCTCTTCTGTTCGCACGAAGTGAAAGATCACATCATCCACAGACCCGAAAATAGCCAGGCTGAAGCTTCTAGCTACAAAGATGGAGATTATTAAAAAATTATGATCCTGCACTTGTATTTGAATAAAATTTACACTGTGGCTTCAGTACCCACTATAACAAATATCCTTTCAAGTGCTTATCTCTTCGAGTGGTGCGGATCTGGAATCTAGGTTCCTGGGTCAAGAATATTTTATTTATTTTGTTAAGATTTTTGATAACACCCCAGTAAATATTTTATTTATTGCTGCACAAGTATCTTTGTAAGATTTTCCTGTTTTTATGACAATATACGCAGTTGAATGGCTCTAACTAACACCTTATTTATGTACTGACTACAAAACAAAACTTAAGGCTTAAGAATTATACGATTTTTAATTAAAAGCTCTTGTAAGAGTTAATAGTTATTTAAACAACAAGGTTTGAAAACGACTCTTTGCACACGATCGAGACAGTTTGGTAGACCGAGCCGAAGGCGAGGTCTACAAGTCGAGGGAATGTGCAAAGAGGTTTTCAAACGAGTTTTTTACAATATTTTTTATACGACTGCTAATAAAGAAAGAAAAATCAAATTTTAATTTAACTTGTTTTTATTTCCGACATTTTTACAACAAAACTTTAAAAATTCAACAACTTTTTGACGTATCTAATCAACAAAACATACGAGCAGTGACGGTTGCTACGGAACTAAACCAACTTATATTGATGGGTGACAACAACAAAAATCACAATGACGGGAGACCCGTATGCAGAAATGACATAGGCGTGCGCAAAAATGACATAAGCGTGTGCAAAACGTTTTGCACACAGCGTGCGCAAAATGACATTTTTAGATCATGTTCTCCGTGCGCAAAACCCCCTTTTACAAGACAGTCGTTTAAAAATAATTTTACCTACTCGCACACTGTGCGGTAAAGTTACTTTACCGCACGTGCACAACTTAGAAATCTTAGCAACGCATTAATAAGACAGCTTAAATATTTGTTTACATTTCAATTCCATTTAATTTGACATGTTTATTTATAAATTACATTCAGTTTTGTGAAAACAAAAGGTACTCATAGGTAAAAAATTGTACCTAACACATGCGGAAAGTGTCTTTACCACCCTTGACGACTGCCATCGCGTGCGGTAAAGCAGTGGCGCACCCAGGAATATGTCTTGGGGTGGGCCCAAAGCCTCTTGGGGGGTGGGCCCGAAGCCTCATGATGTCGAATTTTAAGCTAATTTTTGTATTTTTTTATGAAATATGTGGATAATATGTACAAAAATCTAAGGCTTGGGGGGGCCGGGCCCCGAGCCCCGAGCCCCCTCTGGGTGCGCCCATGGGTAAAGTATCAATTTCCGCATTTGTTAGGTAAATAACTATTACCTACTCGCGTGAGGTAAAGTAAATTACTTTACTGCACGCGAACCACTTAGAAACCATAGCAACGCGTCAATAAGACAGCTTAAATATTTGTCTACATTTTAATTCCATCTAATTTGATATGATTATTTATAAATTAAATTCAATTTTTTTAAAGCAAAAAATAAAATATTGTACCTAACACATGCGGAAAGTGTCTTTACCGCCCTTGACGGCTTGACGGAACTCCGCTCCGAGTCGTTCGGTCAACTGCCGTTGCGTGCGGTAAAGTATTAATTACTTTTGAATGATGTTCCTTTAAAAAAACTATCGTCGGTATCTCTCTTGTAATAGCGAACGTTGAAAAATTCAAACGGACAATATTTTTGTTTTCGATACGCCATTATCATTTTTTGATATTTAAGAGCACATAACACCAAATAGCGTGTGTGAAAAAAAAGAAAAGAGTAAAAATCAAGTTCGCAGTGCGGAAAAGTGGTCCTTTTCGCAAGCAAATGAGTGCATGGAAAGCTGTTTTCTACACGCTTGTAGGAAAGAAAAAGCCCCCACCCAGTAAATTGAATAATTAAATAAAGAAAAAAAAACGAATACCTAAATGATTTTGCATGGGTTTGTCAATAGTTATCATGGGTTACTTGCGGTCAAAACACCAATAGTACGAGTAGTTATTGACATCTATTCAGGTCAGCTAAAGGTCACTTGCTTACAAGAAAAAACTAATTGCTACCAATAAATTAAATATGCAAAAACTTCCAAAAAGGTGCAAAGCCAAACTTCTACATTTTAGTATAAGCACAGTTTACATTATAGTCTATGGACAAATCGTCCTAAAAGGGGGTTTTGTGTGCAAGTCGTGCCAAATTTTTGCCGATAAGCCACGTTTATGGGGTACTCCATAGATCAGGTTTTGACTTGTTGTCATTCTGGTAAATGCGTTTTTTTAAAAGATATGGCCCCCACCACTTTTTTTTTGCACGATACTTTTAAAACGATGTATCTTTCTTAAAAATAGTCGTAGAGGGTTGCAAAAAATGGCAAATGAATCAGTAAACATCCGCAATAAAATAACTTTCTGTTATATTTTTCAAAATTTTGCTTTGTTTTTTTAGAAAAAATAAAATACCAGAATTATTACTTTTTTTTTGTATAGCTAGTAAAGTTTAACCTACATTTTTAATAACACCAAAGCAAAATTTAAAAAAAAGTTTAAAAGTTATAGAATGAACATTTTTCTTTAATTTGGTACATATAAGTCTTATATAGATGTATATTTTATATTTGTTTCATTAAAAAAAAAGAATTTGTTGTCACCGAAACGACTACCGAAGGTGTATTACCGTACGCAGACGCCTATAAGACGGCGCGCGACTTTACGCAGCTGAGGCGTCTAGTAAACTATTATTATTAAACGGGGAATTTCGTACCCGTGAATTTAAAAATCAAACAAGTTTCGTGGCTAATCGGGCAAAAAGGAGTTTTTGTTTCTCTCATATTTTTCCGTGGGTAGCCTGAAAGCTTAACCTTACGGGGGTCCAAGATCTAATGGACACCTAATAAGTGTTGACAGTTAACTGTTTCGTCCTTATGGGACTCCTCAAAACACTGCTGGTCAATGTGACAAATCTTGCGAAGTTAATTAGACGGTTTTGTCTGTAATAAAATGTAAATAGTGAGAAAACTATCGCAAGAAGCGCCATCTACCGAGATACGAGAGAAACAAAAAACAAACGCAGGCGAAAAACTGCTATACAATATCGATCAATGAAAAGATCGAATGCAAATAAAAGAAAACAAACTATAGTTTGTGACCTACGACAGCTCTTTGTCTTTCAGGCCGGGTCAACGCATATTGCATTTTTACCCGTCATCAAGACAGTGAGTGTCAATCAACGGAATTTTTTAAGACAAATAATACTAACAAACGTGGAATTTCGTACCCGTGAATTTAAAAATCAAACAAGTTTCGTGGCTAATCGGGCAAAAAGGAGTTTTTGTTTCTCTCATATTTTTCCGTGGGTAGCCTGAAAGCTTAACCTCACGGGGGTCCAAGATCTAATGGACACCTAATAAGTGTTGACAGTTAACTGTTTCGTCGTTATTATTGTTATCGTTGTTTGATGGACATTATCAAACAACGTTGTTATTGTTATTTTTGAAAGTGAATATCAATCGACGATAGTTTTTACAATATAGTGCAGAGGTAGTTGAGTATGCAAAATATGAGGACCGCAGTTTGACAATGGATCCTAGCTGAGAATAGGTCACAGACTAACTATTTGGATGTTGCCGGGCAAGTTTTTGGTCCAATTTTTTTATCCCCTTTCCTTATTTAGTCGTGTTCGAATTTCTAAAAATGTAACTAAGTTGACGCCCTAAGGACACAATCACATAGAAATGGATAAAAAATGTGTAAAATCTAATTTAAAAATAAAATTAGACTCCCCAAATCCTGAAATGTTTAGATTTTTTCAAATTTTCTTAAAAACTAAGCTTTCGGAAAAATATGTACTATTCTTTATTGTAGACCATAAAATTTCCTTTTCAACAATGTATAAGTTAGTGGGGTACGACTAATGATAAACTCTCCAGCGGCGTCCGTTTATTGAGGTAGTGTAAATAAATTTAAAAAAGAAACATGTTTATTACAGGTTTTACCCGATTTTCTTAAAAATCGAGCTCTATATCAAAAAATATAATGCACACTTTGTTATAGACCATAAAATTGCCTTTTAAATGATGTATGTATAATAAGGCTATGGTAGTTTTATCTATAACAATTTAGGGGCGTTTTAATTAATTTATCAATTTTTTACAAGTTTTATCCAATTTCCTCAAAAATTATGCTTTTTGGAAAAAAAAATATTTTGCCGTTTATTGTAGAAAATAAAATTTCCTTTTTAACAATGTATTAGTCAGAGGGGTCAGGCTAATGTCAAACTCTCCAGCGGCGTCCGTTTATTAAGAATATATAAAAAAATTCAAGAAACCACATAGGTTTTACCCGATTATCTTAAAAACCAAGCTCTCTATCAAAAATTGTGACTTATAGTCGATTGTAGGCAATAAAATTTCCTTTTAAACGTGTATAATAGTGTAAGATTTATCTTCAGAATAAAACTTCACAGGCCTGTGCAACTTAAATCAATTTTTACAAATCACCAAACAAATTAATTCTGTTACAAGTTTTTGTTCCAATTTTCTCAGAAACTAAGCTCAATTGACAAAAATGTGTTTTATACTTTATTGTAGGAAATAAAATTTTCTTTTTAACAATGTATAAGTCAGTGGGGTTTAATTAATGACAAACCCTTCAGCGACGTCCGTATATGGGGGTTAATTAAAAAATAAAATCATTTTTGTCACATGTTTCACCCGATTTTTTTTTTCGAATATTAAAAAAAATAAATTTTTTAAAAAGTATTTTTTTAATACATTTCAAATCAAGTAATTTAAACTTTGTTGTATTAAAATCGGATAAAAAATAAAAAAGATACAATTTGTCTTTAAATATGCTTTTCCGCCATATTGAATCCGCCATATTTAAAAAAAGGCGCCATTATCACAATGACAATAAGTCAAAACCTGATCTGCTAGGTATGTTTAACAAATTTAAGTTACTTTCAAAAAGTTCTTATGGTTTTCATTAAAAGCATAATTTTTAAATATAACCCAAAGACCCATATTTTTTTCCAGTTATTTGGAGATAACTTAAAAACTAATTAACGCATTGGAACACTTAAACCAGATTTAAATAAAGAATCAAATTAGCTATCTTTTTTATATAAACTTTTTTTTTCTAGCTCCAATAGTTTTATAAATAAAATTAAAAAAATTAAAAAAATACCTTTTTTTTGAATTTTTTAATTTTTTTGACAAATACAAAAAAGTACATATTTTCTGACCAATACATTTTTAAACACATTACAAAGCAAGTATTTTAAACTTTGTTCCATGAAAATCGGATAAGGAATAAAAAAGTTACAATTTTTTTAAAGATACGCCTTTCCGCCATTTTGAATCCGCCATATCTTTCAAAAAACGCATTTACCAGAATGACAACAAGTCAAAGCCTGATACATGGGATGCCCTTAACAAAGTTAGCTTATCGGCAGAAAGTTGGCACGACTTGCACACGAAACCTATGCGTGCCCACCCTGATTCAAAAAACGCATCACGTGATGGGACATGTATTTGCACATGTTTTAAATGCAGCGTCACCTGATGCGTTTTTTGAATCAGGGTGTGCACGCATAGGTGGAAACAGGGTATAAAATATGGGTTCTCCTAGACACAACCGCGTTATAAATAGGGGACAGCCCTTCCCTGTGTATTACCTCTCAAATAGCTCTCAAATACCGAGGCGAAGTTTTGTGCTATATGTTTCGAAACAGTGTGGTTCATATCTATATTTTTGAATTTATGGGCGTTATACGATGAAATACCGTTCACAGAGGTGTAAATTGTAAATTTATTGTCAATATTTTAGTAAAAACTAAATAAAATTAAGAAACAATGTCTCAATTAAAAAAAACAAAATTTTAACATTGTTTTTTAATATTGCTGTGTCATTTTAGCAATAGTTTCAAAACGAGCTTTTACCTCGTTTCAAAACATGACATAACCGACGCACGCGCAGTTGCTTACGTCAATTGGCTACAAACGCCTGTGCAATGCGACCTAAAATTTGGAGGCATTGATTGCCACTTGCACTGATCGTTTAGGATCACACTTTAGTGTTAGTGGCCACTAAAAGTCTTGCACCATTGAAAAGTGTTACTTAAAACGCTACTTTAGTGTTCTATTAGTTAGTGTAGAATATCCGACCCTAAAACAGTCACTAAACCCAAATTTGGGGTTATTTGGATTGTTTTTGAACTTTTTTTGATGTTTTTTTTATCTTTTATGTGTTTTTTGTGATGATTTGTGTGAATTTGGGCGAATATTTTTTATAATTAAATTATTAGAGGTTTTGGACCTGATACACTTTGGGTTTCCATTCCAAAAGATATATAGGTACCCATCGGCGCACCAAAGGAGGCGGGATGCATTTGGGCCCCCCCTCCTAAGCCTAATGATTTTTTTAGATATTTTCCACATACTATTCATGAATTAAAAAATTAAATAGCATAATATATGGCATTATGGGGTCTCTGGCCCCCCAAGACATATTCCTGGGTGCAGACGCTGGACCCTTTAGCGTTTTTAAATGCTTGGATTGTATGTAGAGGGTGATTTTTTATAATTGCACAATCTCTGTACCTAACTCCGTTACTATTTGGAGTAAAAAGTTCAAACAAAACTGGTCGATCTGGTAAGTTATGACCATTTCAAGTACTGCAACAGTTTTTGTGTTGTCATCTCATCATATAATGATATCTTTAAGTTCAGTTTATTTTAATTGAACACCTTGTTGAACACCCTATGCATATATTTTTACATTCTTGAATTTGTCTTTTCATAGAAATGTATATGTCTATGCTATGTAAAACATTTTCTGAGGTATAATGCATTTTCTTCATAAATTTATATTTAAAACCATAACAGAAAGTCAAATTCAAAATATAGAGGGTGTTAAATTTCAAGAAAATACCTCATTGCCGCAATCTGTATATAGTGAGGTAGTAACAAAAACTGTTACAGAGCTTGAAGTGCCATAATTAACCAAATCAAGCAGTTTTTGTTTGAACTTTCAAGTCCCAATAATAACCGAGTGACAGGGATTCTGAAATTATAAAAAATCACCCTGTGCAAAGAAACACTTTATAACCTAAAGCATATAATATATAGAATAAATATAAAATGTTTATTTTTAACTTTTTATTTTATAAATAAAGTAGTAATAAAATAGTAATTATCCACTATATTGTTTTAGTTATAAAAAATCTATAAAACAACAAAAACAAAAACTAAATACCAAAATCAATTCTTGATCAGTAAAGTCTTTATATATTTGCGACATATTAACAAAACAAATGAAAAAAGAGCACAAAATAATAAGCTTTCAAGACAAAAACAAAAAAATTAATAAACAACAGGCGACGCAAGCCAAGCCATGGACTGTCAAAAACGTCAAACTCACCCCATTTAGTCATTCGGCCAAAGCAATTTCTAGTAAAATAAATTTGACAACGCCACTTTCGTTAGTGGCGTTCAAAATTGTTGGTGCAAGTGAATCCACCTTGAATCCACACTAAAAATAAAAGTCACACTTTTGAAAGTGCTACTTTCTGGTATGTTTGGTGCAAGTGGCAATATCCTACAAATTGGGATGCTGACAAGCACCTGGGGGTCAATTCTTAAATAGTTTTTTTTTAAGTTTTTATATTTAAGAAAAATACAAACACATATTCCCCAATCAGTGCTTGCAGCTCTGGCCTCGAGAATATTTACAATTTACAAATTTTACATATAAAACAAGCTTAAAACTAAACTAATTTTTCTTATGATATATAAAACAGGTACAAGTTGCAACTAAAAACTACATTATGAATTTAGTAGTTATTTTTTAATAAATTATATGCTAAAATAGTATATTTCCTAACAAGTGCGGAAAGTGTCACTTTTCCGCACGCGATTGCAGTTGGCCGAACGACGCGTAGTGAGTACGGCCAGCAATCAATGTGGCAAACTAAAAGACGTTGCCGCCATTTTGTGACACTGTAAATAGAACAATAACGCTGTGCCAATTTGTGACACTAAAAAAAATTACTGAGTAATTAAACAAATATCTGGAAGCAGAACTGTATTTTTCAGCTAGGTAAAACATTGACATGCCCGGTAACGTTTATACAGTGGAGAAGGAGGGGTTCAGAAATCAGAAAATTTTAAGTGCGCCACAATGTTTTAATACCAATGTTTTACAAAGAAGATCTTAATTAAAATACAGTTCAACTCAAACGTTGTAGCCAAACAATGAAACTCTACCTACTTTCGAGGCTTCCAGAGTATTTGTGTAATTAAGAAAAACTAAAAAGAAATTGACTCATTGACAAAATAAAATTTTATCAGATTGAATTGAGATGGCAAAACTAGAAGCACGTTACAGATAGATGGACTTCTTTAACAGGTCGTAGTGTACCTACATCTGAGTCAGTAGTGTGAGACTCAGTTATATAAATGATTGTAAAAAAAATACCCTTCCAAAATCATTCCGTCATAGGGGAGATCTGGACCAAATATCTGCTGTCATTATTCTACGTTGGGTAGAATGAGACAGACAGCAACCCAGTCCGAGATCCACCCCAGGAGGTAAAACAATGTAAGGAAACCGCTAAAAAAAATATAACCTCATCTCTCTTTTGTCTCTGCAAAATTGGTTATTGGGTTGTACAAATAATACGAAAATTTAGTTCATCTTGTATATTTTAAGGGCTAAAGTTAAGATTGGAAACATTAAATATTGCGTTTACATGAACTGTTAAATTATACTGTAATTTATGGAAAAAAAAATTATATCTAAAAAAAAACCTTGGTCCTTGATTATTTTATGAGTTGTTGGTGTTTTATTAAACCTGAAAGGGTTGTTGGATTTCTGACATTCTCCTTGCTGCACCGGTCCCAGTTCTGCCCGCGCCTCCCCTGCTGGTTATCTAGCACATGACGCTAGGGCAGCACATGGTCGTGAAAAATGTTGGATCCTTGCCCGAGCGTAAAAACCCTGTGAAAAATGAAATATTTCAGTTTCCTGGAATTCGTCGGTTTTGCACGAGGTTCCCCTACACCGAGTAACTTAAATCACGAACCCCATGTCGACTCAATAAAATAAAGCAGATTTCAACAGATGAACTAAATTAACCCTAACATACCTTTCCCATGGGTTACAATGCTACACCCGGCTTCACACCAGCATCCAGCACAACTGTCCCGTCGATGGAATGGACGGGCTGTAACCAAAGGAGAAAAACAATATATAGTTTTTATCCAAAACGTGATTTTTAAAAAAATATATAAAAAATTCCAAAAAATTCCACAAGTCTGTTGTAGAAAAATTACATTTCACACGAAAAATAATTACAATTTGGGAGGCAAATATTATCTTGAAGAATCCTAAAATAATAAAAAAAATAAAAAATAAAATCGAACTTACCACGCTTTTCCCGTAGAAATGGCACAGGTCGCCTTTGAATCTCTCCTCAGAGGATGTGAGCCGTCACTAAAATGCCAAAACGACGGACTCACAGTTATACCGTCTTTGGTATAATTCTGCAACTACTGCAGTGCCAATGTGCCAATAACCACAAAAACAATGGCGACACCAAAAGACGGCCACCAGCCCAGCCAAAATTCTTTAGGAAAGAGAGATGACACGTCCGAAAAAAATTTAAGATGCCAGAAAACCATTCCCTAACTTGGGTGGGGCACCGTACCAACCTAATTTTCCCGGTTAAATTCAAATAAGGATGCAAACGCACTTAAAAAAAACTCGCAAACCAAAAGTTCTGCCGATTGAAGTTTGCAAACCTGACAAGAAAATCCGCCGTTTCCAAACCGGCCAATGACGACGTACACTAGTACTTCCGTACCGGGCTGTAGGGGGCAGCATCAGTCAAGGGAACATTGGAAATTCGTCCGTTACATATTGAGGTGTTGTCAGATCTATTTCTACGGATCATTTTTATAAACGAGGATTTTCGAGATGCACAACCAACTATGACCGAACAAATGTCAACCGGACCCCTGCCAACATAGCAAGTAGGAAAAAAATAACCAGTTAGACTATAAGAAGCTTAGCATTGAAACCATCAACTGTAAAATCAATTACTGGAGATTCGAGCATGCATCAAACCCAGGAATATTCGAGCATTCAACTAATTCCCATATGAGTAAAGCCATACTAAGTGTAGAATTTAGTTGTATTTTAGTTATAGTTTTAGTCAAAAGTTTCCTTCGCTCTTTATATATGCTTTCTCTAAGATTCCTATGGTTTGACGCCATTTTTGTAAAACATTTTTACATTAATAAAGTTGTTTCTGAACTTGAACCTAAAAATACACATTGAACTACTGCTTAAACCCGGCACAAGAGTGTTCAGATGTTAAGTTTGCTCACCACTAGCTAGCCCTACATAACCCTTCAACCCGACTAACTGAGGTAGATATTAACTTAACCTATTTAACTATGATTATACATTAATTTATATAATATAAAAATACGATTTTGTTTATTCTTTTAGTCTTGGTTTTTATCCCTCGTTTATCTCCAATTTACAAAAGTGCATAACTCGTATTTATTTTATCTTCTCCTTATCAAAGTAATAAAGATATCACAGTGGGCGGAGCCTCGGTTGTTTCTGGTCGAACCGTGGACCTAAATATGTTTTCGTGCTACAAAAACTAGCTAATCCGTGAAGAAAAAGAGGTTCGGAAGAGAAATCATTGTCCTAGTATCCTAGAAAATATAAATATTTGAACATCCTAGACATTCTCGCTGTTGCTGAAACCATTTGTGATGTGGCAACGCCGCCATTCCCCAGAATTTTACCGGGTTGATTGGATTAGAATACTTTTCTCATTTCATCTATTTATTGAACGTACGCGGTCGCTAAAACAGCTGATTATTGATTTCGTAACGTAAATAAACAAAATTCCCAATTTCAAAGATGTTTTTATGTGATTTTTCCCGAAACCTGTGATCTCAAATTCCAATTACGATGCCCAAATAATCCGACGTGCGCAGTGGTTACAACAACACGATGGAATGCCTCTAGCTCTATAAATTACCCTTAATTTGTGTATAGAAAAACGAGTCGAATAGCTTGATTATTTACATAAATAAAACAAATATGTAGCGTGTGTCTTAAGCGTACATCAAGTGCGGAAAAGAAAATTTCCGCAAGAGTTAGGAACACTATTTTTTCTTCGAGCGCGTGCAAAGCATAAAAATAATAAAATTATAAGAAAAATAATTTAAACTACCATAAAGTGACACACACACACAACATCCAGTAGCTCACGCGGATATAGCAATAACAGCTTGACATGGGCGGTTTTTGACAACTATTTGAAAGTTGGGCTGTCAAAGACACCTAAAAACAAATACGAATCTAAAGTTTTAAGAAGCGTGCGGAAAAGTACTTTAGCACTCAGTGCGGAAAAGTGACACTTTCAAAACTAAAATGCGTGTGGAAAAGTGACCTTTTCCGCACGCTCGTAGAAAAAGTGTATTTTAAGGCTCTGCAAAAATATATTATAACTTTTTTTAAATTTAATTTATTTTGGTAAAGTATAGGAATGAACGTTCTCTCGAGAGATGTGATCGTTCCCGGTCTCCCATGATCATACAAATAAAATATAGGGAGCAGTTCCAGCACCACCGGTGAACGTTCGCATGAAAAACCACACGTTCCCATTGAAGAATTGGCCCCCGCAGTCGTAGAAGACGTAAGCGAACAAAGTAATGACGTCACCAGTGGCGTATATATTACCGGCCCCCCCCCGAATCTAAGATTTTTTTACATATTTTCCATATATTTTATGAATACAAACATAAAATAGGATAAAATACGGCCTCATGGGGTTTCGGCCCCCCCCCTCCCCCCGAAACTGTGCCAGGCCCACCCGAAACTTTTTTCTATATACGCCACTGGACGTCACCAAATATTAATGACGTATTTATTGAACCAGACTGTTTCGAAACATATAGCACAAAAATTCGTCTCCGGTTGACCTGGCGATAATTTATACTTACATAAATGTGTCTGCCACAACCCTCTTTTATTGCAGTAACAAAACAAAATTGAGCTACTAGAATCCATAGACCTTGAGTTACCAAAACTAAGCTCTGCGTTCTCTTAACATATTTTTGAGTTGCCAGGACTTAACCTTAGGTCACCACAATTGTTGGAATCCATGTCAAGGGATTGGACGCGAGCGTCTAGGACAGTTTGACGCTGCCGATTTGGTGTCAGTAAATCTCGGCAACGAAATTGTAATTGACTGTATTGACTTGACCTAAAAACTACTAATTACTAAGTTATATTTTTTCCTAGAGGGTGTAGATTGTACAAAACAGTATAATTCTTTATCGCTCAAAAATATATAGAGCTAAGACCGCGCAAAACAGGACATTTTTATATTTTCTGTCACTATAAATGAGTATGGAACTATCCGTCGCCGATCTTTCTTGGCGCCGGATATTCGTTATCCCGGACGCGATGTCTAATTAACCTTTATAATTTCTGTGGCTTGCATGGTGACATAAAAAATATAGTTGGGGAGGCCGTGAAATTTTTTTTATCAGCAAACATTAATAAAATTGTTCTGTGACCAATTCTAAGAAAAAATGTCTATTTAAACCCCTATTTTCCGATGGGCTTAGTCGCAAAATGCAAAAAAGTTATGAATTCGAGGAACTTTTTTTCTTAATAATGCATATATTTATGTTTATTAGTAAAAGCTATACTTAAGCTCTGTATAAAAAATAGTATGACTTATCTCTAAATATAGGAAATATCTCTGGCAAAACTGGCAGCATCATGTGACGGAAAATTGATAAAAAATAAGAATTGTATGCTTTAAAGAGGAAATATTATGCCTAAGGTTTTCTCTCTAATGTTGTCCACATACATGCTGCTTCCAGCCCAGAATTTGATCCATATGGATACCTAAATATTTAATAGATGTGATTTTTTCAATTTTAGTGTTATTTATTACAATTTCTGGTTGTTCGGTAATTAAATTTTTTTGTGAGTATGTATTTTGGTTATTAAACATTGATTTTTAAGTTGTAAAAACTAGCCAGTTGTAAAAACGTTGGGAGTCTTTTTTATTTTTTATTTCCAGTTCTTTTATATTTTTACCATAATAGATCAAAACTGTGTCATCAGCAAACATGAAAGACTAACCTTTTGTATACCTAAAACATACAAAATGTTTAAAAGAGGCCCTAACACCGAGCCTTGAGGCACTCCACATATTTTTTGTTACCTATTTTTACAAACTGGTATTCTTGAGGTAAAGTACGTTTTTATCAGATCATAAGTTTGTTCGCTAAATCCTAGGTTTTTTAACTTCAATAGTAGATTGCCATTAGACACTACATCCTAAAACCTTCCTAAGATCAATATATACTGCGATCACAATGTTGTTTTTATCTAGTTCAGTCGAGACAAGATCCATTCCTATTGTACTTGCTCCTTTGGTAAAACCGTACTGTTATTTATCCATATTAATGTTTTTCTGATGTGTTCAATAAGTTTAGAGAAAGTGCTGACTAAAGAAATTGGTCTGTTGTTTGTTTTTGTCTTCTGCCCAGCTGCATCCATCTAGTTCCCGCAAGTTTTTTCAAATCGTCCGCCCATATCATTTTCATTTCTTCTTTTTTTTCCATATATGATATAACCGGCAAATTTCCATTTAAATTTTGCTACTTCTCCTTTGACATCCCTTACTTTTGTTTAATTTCTTATTCATTTATTCCTTTTTCTATCTGTTAGGTACTACTCTGTACAATAAATCAACCTTAAAATGTTTAAACCAATTAGAAGCTGTAAAAATTTTTGTACCAAGAGCCGTAGCGTAAATTCGCCGCGTCTAAAAAATAAAAAAACTAAATATCACTTATTTTAAGTCACTTGTCACAGAATTGTAAAAGTGGGTATTGACTTGCAACAAAACACTACAAACACTCCAAACATTTTCGCCGAAAATGTTCGCTCAGTGAGTACGTGTCTATGCAAAGCTTATGTGTTTTTGCAATCTGGGAACACAGCGCGCATCAAACACTACAAACAGGACAAACATTTTCGGCGAAAATGCGCGGAGTGTGTGTGAGTGAATACGTGTACTTCAAAAGCACAGACCGCGCTGCAACAAATTTTGCAAGTCAATACGTCACGGCGAACGCGCAAAACATTTTCCGAGTCTTGTCGGTAAATCGGAATACCACAAAGAGATTTATTCCTTCTTGTTTGTTCAGTGGGTATGGTCGTTTTTTTTTTTACTTGGCAATTAAAAAATGGAATGGACCATCCATCTCCCGCACAACGCTCAAAAAGTATTGAACCTTCATATCCTTAATTTCAATACGCATCTGATTATTCAGCTGACAAAACATATGTAAACTACGACATTGAGGAAAATTTTTTAAATTAATTTATGCGGTTCGGTTCATTTAGTTTAGTTACTAAGTAAAAAAAACTTTACCACTAGTTAATATGTTTGAATAATAATAAATAAATATTAAACTTATTTATAAAAAAAATAAATAAAAAAATAAATAAAAAAAACACCAAACTTCTTCAAAGTTCTACTTGTGCCTACTATAGTCGCAGTTGAGTATAAAATTGATAGGTATCACAAACTGTAATAGATATACTTATAATGTACGATATGCTTCAATCTTTAGTTTTGATGCCCAAAGCGCACTTACAAAATTATAGTTTTGTATTTTCATGAATTAGGTTTTTGGGTAATTTTAGCAAGTAGATTTAGCAGTTGGGTGTTTTTTGTTAATTTATTTTTTACATCCATTTTTTAGTTCTTATTCAGCGTTATAGAAAGAATGCATTTATCATTCATTTAGCATTACTCGTAGATAGGTGCGTTTCTACAAACATTGAGTCAAGGTGGGGGAGGGAGAGGGAGAGGGAAAAGTAAAATGCTGTTGCAAATTTCTTAAACCGTGTGCAGAAAGAAGTTTTGAAATCGCTCCATATTTGTGAAAGTTATGCGAATATGGTTTTTGAAGAGGGTGAGGGGGAATGACAGGCGGCGAGATGGCTAGGACGACATATTTTAAATAGAGACCCTGTATGTATGACATATTTAAAATATGTCATAGATACAGGGTCTCTAGCTAGGACCAGGGAGGACTACAAAGTAATTACAGCAAATTTTGTATGCCTTAACTCCTACATCATGTGACAAAATATGTACCTCATATATATGTAAAAAGTGCCGTTTACAAACAATCAAAAGTTTTTTTAATTTTAGGGATTTGTTGCATATTGTTTTTGTATGTCTAAAGTTGTAGCTATTGACAGAACAAAAAAGAAAACAATTGAATCAGCTCAAGATTTTTTAGTAGCACATTTATAAAAAATGGGCAGTACCCGGTCTACCCTACCTTTGATTCTGTGTGCCATCTTGGAATTTGATAGCGGACAAAAAATATTTTTGTTCAAAACCCAGACCAATTCGTTCAAAAGTGATAATAAAAATCATTTCATGCCTTTTTTTTTGGGCCACCCGGTATATTTACCTTTATTTCATGTTTCAATTTTTCAATAAGGGCATTGCAGGTCTCTATAACTATAAAACCAACTCGTTGTTTTGATACTTTAAATAGGTAGTGTAGACTAGTGAAAGAGTCCCCTGTTGCTAAAAAACGTAGAGCAATAGCTAAGCGATCTTGAACAGGTATAGCATGTCGAACTTGAGTATCTTTCTTGAATATTTTAGGACCCACTAGACAAATTAAGTTTTCAAAATCCTCTGCAGATATTCTGGTAAAGTTTTTGAAATGTAATTAGTCCATATCTCTCAGTAAACTTAAATTTTGTCTTTGTAAATACAGACGTCTGGACCATTCTTTTCGCTGCTCTTTTTTATTTTTTCTTCTCAAACTCTCAATAATCAGAAGAGCGCCGGCCGCTACAACCGTGTCGTCATCGTCCATCACGGTTGACGGTGATACTGACTTAAAATAGCGAGAAGACAGGACGCAGAGCAAATGCTATATACCAATTAAAACCGTAATTTCAGAAAAATGAGCCAATCACATTGCATCTGTACACCTGGTGCATTGCAGATTTTCACTCCACGTGGACTACGATAACCTACTTGCTATTAGGGAAGTGTTGAATTGATTAATAATCACTTTTCCTAATTTCCACTAAATTTGACTTGTGCAGCGTTAAAAATCAATCGGTGCGTGGGTAAGTTGAAATATTGTTTGCCACCATGTCATTTAAGAAAAGTAAACTACTAATCCGATTATAATGAGAATTTTAAAAATAGTAAATAAAGAAAAATAATCAAAAATAATTTGCAAATAAAATACTCTCCCAATTTTTGGGCACCTAAGCTAACACAATTAATGTATGTATCATATAGGTAATTTTAACTAATTTTGGTCCACAAAAAAAACCTCTTTGCGACACCCGGGGACCCGACCAGTGGACCAGTGTAATACCAAGTATAATGTTTTAGCTCACACGTATACTATAAGTAGGGTGAGCTATGGTGTCTGTCTGTCCGTCTGTCCATCTGTCCATCTGTCCGTCTGTCCGACTGTCCGTCTGACCGTCTGTCCGTCCGTCTGTCCATCTGACATTTTATTTTGCAGTTGTTGTGTTATCTTTATTATTTAATATTGTTATTATCCTTTTACCAATACCTACAGTTTTATTCTAAATGACTCTAAATATTGAATAAACTTACTTAATTTAGATATATAGATATATATGTCTGTATTTCTGTAAGTCTGTATGTCTGTCTGTCTGTATGTCTGTATGTCTGTATGTCTGTATGTCTGTATGTCTGTCTGTCTGTCTGTCTGTCTGTCTGTCTGTCTGTGTGTCTGTATGTCTGTATATGTGTATGTCTGTATGTCTGTCTGTCTGTCTGTCTGTCTGTGTGTCTGTATGTCTGTATATGTGTATGTCTGTATGTCTGTATGTCTGTAAGTCTGTATATGTGTATGTCTGTATGTCTGTAAGTCTGTAAGTCTGTAAGTCTGTATGTCTGTATGTCTGTATGTCTGTATGTCTGTATGTCTGTATGTCTGTATGTCTGTATGTCTGTATGTCTGTATGTCTGTATGTCTGTATGTCTGTATGTCTGTATGTCTGTATGTCTGTATGTCTGTATGTCTGTATGTCTGTATGTCTGTATGTCTGTATGTCTGTATGTCTGTATGTCTGTATGTCTGTATGTCTGTATGTCTGTATGTCTGTATGTCTGTATGTCTGTATGTCTGTATGTCTGTATGTCTGTATGTCTGTATGTCTGTATGTCTGTATGTCTGTATGTCTGTATGTCTGTATGTCTGTATGTCTGTATGTCTGTATGTCTGTATGTCTGTATGTCTGTATGTCTGTATGTCTGTATGTCTGTATGTCTGTATGTCTGTATGTCTGTATGTCTGTATGTCTGTATGTCTGTATGTCTGTATGTCTGTATGTCTGTATGTCTGTATGTCTGTATGTCTGTATGTCTGTATGTCTGTATGTCTGTATGTCTGTATGTCTGTATGTCTGTATGTCTGTATGTCTGTATGTCTGTATGTCTGTATGTCTGTATGTCTGTATGTCTGTATGTCTGTATGTCTGTATGTCTGTATGTCTGTATGTCTGTATGTCTGTATGTCTGTATGTCTGTATGTCTGTATGTCTGTATGTCTGTATGTCTGTATGTCTGTATGTCTGTATGTCTGTATGTCTGTATGTCTGTATGTCTGTATGTCTGTATGTCTGTATGTCTGTATGTCTGTATGTCTGTATGTCTGTATGTCTGTATGTCTGTATGTCTGTATGTCTGTATGTCTGTATGTCTGTATGTCTGTATGTCTGTATGTCTGTATGTCTGTATGTCTGTATGTCTGTATGTCTGTATGTCTGTATGTCTGTATGTCTGTATGTCTGTATGTCTGTATGTCTGTATGTCTGTATGTCTGTATGTCTGTATGTATGTAGGATACTTTAAATAGGTAGTGTAGACTAGTGAAAGAGTCCCCTGTTGCTAAAAAACGTAGAGCAATAGCTAAGCGATCTTGAACAGGTATAGCATGTCGAACTTGAGTATCTTTCTTGAATATTTTAGGACCCACTAGACAAATTAAGTTTTCAAAATCCTCTGCAGATATTCTGGTAAAGTTTTTGAAATGTAATTAGTCCATATCTCTTAGTAAACTTAAATTTTGTCTTTGTAAATACAGACGTCTGGACCATTCTTTTCGCTGCTCTTTTTTATTTTTTCTTCTCAAACTCTCAATAATCAGAAGAGCGCCGGCCGCTACAACCGTGTCGTTATCGTCCATCACGGTTGACGGTGATACTGACTTAAAATAGCGAGAAGACAGGACGCAGAGCAAATGCTATATACCAATTAAAACCGTAATTTCAGAAAAATGAGCCAATCACATTGCATCTGTACACCTGGTGCATTGCAGATTTTCACTCCACGTGGACTACGATAACCTACTTGCTATTAGGGAAGTGTTGAATTGATTAATAATCACTTTTCCTAATTTCCACTAAATTTGACTTGTGCAGCGTTAAAAATCAATCGGTGTGTGGGTAAGTTGAAATATTGTTTGCCACCATGTCATTTAAGAAAAGTAAACTACTAATCCGATTATAATGAGAATTTTAAAAATAGTAAATAAAGAAAAATAATCAAAAATAATTTGCAAATAAAATACTCTCCCAATTTTTGGGCACCTAAGCTAACACAATTAATGTATGTATCATATAGGTAATTTTAACTAATTTTGGTCCACAAAAAAAACCTCTTTGCGACACCCGGGGACCCGACCAGTGGACCAGTGTAATACCAAGTATAATGTTTTAGCTCACACGTATACTATAAGTAGGGTGAGCTATGGTGTCTGTCTGTCCGTCTGTCCATCTGTCCATCTGTCCATCTGTCCGTCTGTCCGACTGTCCGTCTGACCGTCTGTCCGTCCGTCTGTCCATCTGACATTTTATTTTGCAGTTGTTGTGTTATCTTTATTATTTAATATTGTTATTATCCTTTTACCAATACCTACAGTTTTATTCTAAATGACTCTAAATGTTGAATAAACTTACTTAATTTAGATATATAGATATATATAATATATATATATATATATATATGTCTGTATTTCTGTAAGTCTGTATGTCTGTCTGTCTGTATGTCTGTATGTCTGTATGTCTGTATGTCTGTCTGTCTGTATGTCTGTCTGTCTGTCTGTCTGTGTGTCTGTATGTCTGTATATGTGTATGTCTGTATGTCTGTCTGTCTGTCTGTCTGTCTGTGTGTCTGTATGTCTGTATATGTGTATGTCTGTATGTTTGTAAGCCTGTATATGTGTATGTCTGTATGTCTGTAAGTCTGTAAGTCTGTATGTCTGTATGTCTGTATGTCTGTATGTCTGTATGTCTGTATGTCTGTATGTCTGTATGTCTGTATGTCTGTATGTCTGTATGTCTGTATGTCTGTATGTCTGTATGTCTGTATGTCTGTATGTCTGTATGTCTGTATGTCTGTATGTCTGTATGTCTGTATGTCTGTATGTCTGTATGTCTGTATGTCTGTATGTCTGTATGTCTGTATGTCTGTATGTCTGTATGTCTGTATGTCTGTATGTCTGTATGTCTGTATGTCTGTATGTCTGTATGTCTGTATGTCTGTATGTCTGTATGTCTGTATGTCTGTATGTCTGTATGTCTGTATGTCTGTATGTCTGTATGTCTGTATGTCTGTATGTCTGTATGTCTGTATGTCTGTATGTCTGTATGTCTGTATGTCTGTATGTCTGTATGTCTGTATGTCTGTATGTCTGTATGTCTGTATGTCTGTATGTCTGTATGTCTGTATGTCTGTATGTCTGTATGTCTGTATGTCTGTATGTCTGTATGTCTGTATGTCTGTATGTCTGTATGTCTGTATGTCTGTATGTCTGTATGTCTGTATGTCTGTATGTCTGTATGTCTGTATGTCTGTATGTCTGTATGTCTGTATGTCTGTATGTCTGTATGTCTGTATGTCTGTATGTCTGTATGTCTGTATGTCTGTATGTCTGTATGTCTGTATGTCTGTATGTCTGTATGTCTGTATGTCTGTATGTCTGTATGTCTGTATGTCTGTATGTCTGTATGTCTGTATGTCTGTATGTCTGTATGTCTGTATGTCTGTATGTCTGTATGTCTGTATGTCTGTATGTCTGTATGTCTGTATGTCTGTATGTCTGTATGTCTGTATGTCTGTATGTCTGTATGTCTGTATGTCTGTATGTCTGTATGTCTGTATGTCTGTATGTCTGTATGTCTGTATGTCTGTATGTCTGTATGTCTGTATGTCTGTATGTCTGTATGTCTGTATGTCTGTATGTCTGTATGTCTGTATGTCTGTATGTCTGTATGTCTGTATGTCTGTATGTCTGTATGTCTGTATGTCTGTATGTCTGTATGTCTGTATGTCTGTATGTCTGTATGTCTGTATGTCTGTATGTCTGTATGTCTGTATGTCTGTATGTCTGTATGTCTGTATGTCTGTATGTCTGTATGTCTGTATGTCTGTATGTCTGTATGTCTGTATGTCTGTATGTCTGTATGTCTATATGTCTGTATTTCTGTATGTCTGTATGTCTGTATGTCTGTATGTCTGTATGTCTGTATGTCTGTATGTCTGTATGTCTGTATGTCTGTATGTCTGTATATCTGTATGTCTGTATGTCTGTATGTCTGTATGTCTGTATGTCTGTATGTCTGTATGTCTGTATGTCTGTATGTCTGTATGTCTGTATGTCTGTATGTCTGTATGTCTGTATGTCTGTATGTCTGTATGTCTGTATGTCTGTATGTCTGTATGTCTGTATGTCTGTATGTCTGTATGTCTGTATGTCTGTATGTCTGTATGTCTGTATGTCTGTATGTCTGTATGTCTGTATGTCTGTATGTCTGTATGTCTGTATGTCTGTATGTCTGTATGTCTGTATGTCTGTATGTCTGTATGTCTGTATGTCTGTGTCTGTATGTTTGTATGTCTGTATGTCTGTATGTCTGTATGTCTGTCTGTCTGTATGCATACATGTGAGCTAAAAATTAAAAAATATCAAAGTGCGAAAAATTATTTTTGAAATTTTATGCAATTTCAAAAATCATATCGAAAAAAGTTTATTAAAGATTAACTTTATGTAAATCATCATTTCATATTCTACAGAAGCGCACCTTTTGAGGATATGCCCACATACAAGGATCCTGGAATTTCTGTTCGATTTATATTTACCTGTAGTTTATGTGATTTCCGCGAGGGAAGTGTTGGAAGTCTTGTTTTCATTTCTTTTTAGTGACGTCGCGGCCTAAACTTTGGTCGGACCCGAAAAGAGCCGCGGCTGTTTGTGTCGGTAGGGTTGAAATTATACCAGGAAGATTTTATATGAATTTGGATAACTTTTGAAGGGCAGAATCAAGCAAAATTTCACGAAATCGTTAGAACCCCGTATTAGGAGGTATTTCAAATGACCTTGCAAACACGACGATCTTTTGCGCGCGAATGTTTGTTGCATTCGGAGGAAAAAGATCGGAATGTTCGTAGTGTTTTGCGCGTTTGGAGTGATTTGTTGCAAGTCAGTACGCACCTTAAGATGTGACACAGCGCTGGACCGACACCCCCTAAGGGCCTACCCGTCGGAGACTTCCGAGGACATGGGTTGCTTTTGTTAAAATTGCTTTTTATTGACAGCTGCTATTCAAGTAAAGCAGCTTTTAACTGCTATTGGAGATAAAAAAGCTGCTTTTTTAAACAGCAGTTTATAAAACTTTTGGTGATCATGTTTTTCTGGGACAAATTGTATTCAGGATATTAGGAAAATGTATGTTTTTTATTTTGGTTGTTTCTAATTTTTTTAGACGCAAATTTGCATAGCTTCACTTATGCAAAACTGATTTTTTTTAAAAACCCCTATGAAAAAGCTGCCATTGCCTATACTGCTTTTTGAAAATAGCAATTTTGTCCATTACTATTCATAGGGTCCCAACCCAATTCTCTTGGAATCACGAAGAATTTGCTACTTACTTTGTATTGGAATGCATATACATAATATTCCAATAACCACGGTAACTGCCCATTCATGACGCAAACATGAGGGCCTTGGGGTCTTTAAGCAAAAAAGACCTGATTGGCTGCTTTCAACGACATGTGCATATTATTTCCATATAGTACTTATTATTGCAATACCTACGGCAACTTACGATGCAGAATGCAAACATATTTGAAATAGCAATATCAATGGGTATAAGCAATAAATGTGAAATTTCGTACCCGTGAATTTAAAAATCAAACAGGTTTAATGGCTAATCGGGCAAAAAGGAGTTTTTTGTTTCCCTTATATTTTTCCGTGGGTAGCTTGAAAGCTTAATGGACACCTAATAAGTGTTGACAGTTAACCGTTTCGTCCTTATGGGACTCCTCTGAACACTGCTGGTCAAGTGACAAATCTTGCGAAGTTAATAGACGGTTTTGTCTCTAATTAAATGTAATTAGTGAGCGAACTATAGCAAGAGGCGCCATCTACCGAGATACGAGAGAAACAAAAAACCAAAAGCAGGGAAAACACTGCTATACAATATCGATCAATGAAAAGATCGAATGCAAATAAAAGAAAACAACTATAGTCCGTGAACTACGACAGCTCTTTGTCTTTTCAGGCCGGATCAACGCATTTTGCATTTTTACCCGTCATCAAGACAGTAAGCGTCAATCAACGGAATTTTTAAGCCAAATAATACTAACAAATTTGAAATTTCGTCCCGTGAATTTAAAAATCAAACAAGTTTAATGGCTAATCGGACAAAAAGGAGTTTTTTGTTTCCCTTATATTTTTCCGTGGGTAGCTTGAAAGCTTAACCTCACGGGGGTCCAAGATCTAATGGACACCTAATAAGTGTTGACAGTTAACCGTTTCGTCCTTATGGGACTCCTCAGAACACTGCTGGTCAAGTGACAAATCTTGCGAAGTTAATAGAAAATTCACATTTGTTAATAATATTTGGCTTAAAAATTTCGTTGATTGACGCTCACTGTCTTGATGACGGGTAAAAATGCAAAATGCGTTGATCCGGCCTGAAAAGACAAAGAGCTGTCGTAGGTCACGGACTATAGTTGTTTTCTTTTATTTGCATTCGATCTTTTCATTGATCGATATTGTATAGCAGTGTTTTCCCTGCTTTTGGTTTTTTGTTTCTCTCGTATCTCGGTAGATGGCGCCTCTTGCTATAGTTCGCTCACTAATTACATTTAATTAGAGACAAAACCGTCTATTAACTTCGCAAGATTTGTCACTTGACCAGCAGTGTTCTGAGGAGTCCCATAAGGACGAAACGGTTAACTGTCAACACTTATTAGGTGTCCATTAGATCTTGGACCCCCGTGAGGTTAAGCTTTCAAGCTACCCACGGAAAAATATAAGGGAAACAAAAAACTCCTTTTTGCCCGATTAGCCATTAAACTTGTTTGATTTTTAAATTCACGGGTACGAAATTTCACATTTGTTAGTATTCTTTGGCTTAAAAATTCCGTTGATTGACGCTCACTGTCTTGATGACGGGTAAAAATGCAAAATGCGTTGATCCGGCCTGAAAAGACAAAGAGCTGTCGTAGGTCACGGACTATAGTTGTTTTCTTTTATTTGCATTCGATCTTTTCATTGATCGATATTGTATAGCAGTGTTTTCCCTGCTTTTGGTTTTTTGTTTCTCTCGTATCTCGGTAGATGGCGCCTCTTGCTATAGTTCGCTCACTAATTACATTTAATTAGAGACAAAACCGTCTATTAACTTCGCAAGATTTGTCACTTGACCAGCAGTGTTCTGAGGAGTCCCATAAGGACGAAACGGTTAACTGTCAACACTTATAAGGTGACCATTAGATCTTGGACCCCCGTGAGGTTAAGCTTTCAAGCTACCCACGGAAAAATATAAGGGAAACAAAAAACTCCTTTTTGCCCGATTAGCCATTAAACTTGTTTGAGGTATAAGCAATGTTTACTATTCGAGTTATATAATCAAAGGTATAACTCTATCCTCTTTGCGGCCCTTAAGATAAAATTTCCTGATTGGTTATACTTTTACGCATGAATAATATTTTATTTTTGTATTCGTTACGTCAAATCATCGGCGTACAGTTGAAAAAAACTCTATCTATGTAAATTTGGTATATGTGCATTTTTTGTACCTTTATTTCTGAATGTTTGCATCAAACCCCAACCATTGTGTAATTAGGTAACAGGGAGTATTGGAATATTACGTTATGTTGGAATGAAGCTAACAACCACAAAAAATTCCTCGCCTTCGGACCGGGTGCATGAATTATTTCGTGTAGCTAATATGCTAGAAAGGTGTCAGGACCTTCATGGATTAGACGTGGATTAGACGCATTTATTTAGATTTACTTGTGTTTTCTAGTTACTCTTCATTAGTGGCTCTGTAATTTCTGTTGCTACAGATGTATTTGCTTAATTTTTATAACTTGAATAATAAATATTAATTTTTAACTTTTAAATTGGAGAGATTTTTTTTATTATTGCCCAAAGCTATACGTGCACTAGTATTAAACCAGCTGATATACGCACTTTTTTATTAATTTCTCAGTGGGTCAATAAGAATATTAGAGAGATTTACAATGATATAAGCAAAAACCGTAACGCTAGCATCTCGCATCGGTTATTTCAGTTTTAAATTCTCTTTGTGTGTTAAAACTCTGATACAGTACGTATTTTATACTTGAATCAACCTCTATAAACTTAATATTACCACTTAAAAATTGGATATTCACAATATATGCATTAATTGTCGTAAATTTGTCGTAAATTTATCGTGAAATAAAAAAATTTGTCGCGCCACCCGTTTTCCTGAAAAGGGTATGTAATGCTGTTGATTCTCAACTTAGCACTACACCCCAGAAAAAATTAAAATTTTCAAAAACTAATAAATACATTATTGTCGTGAATTTGTCGCAAATTTGTCGTAAAAGAAAAACAATTGTCGCGTTATCCGTTTTCCCAAAAACAGGCAGTGAGCAATTTTGAGATTTCTCAGCCAAATCTTAGTGATATTTAAGCTTTTTCACAAAACTTACGAAGACGTAGGTGATCATATTTAACCTTTTCGCGCAATTGTAAATTTTTGGTGAAACAATCATTATATTAAGTTCCGCTTTTACTTTTCAATATAACCTTTTGTGGTGTTTGTGTAAATATTCATTGATCGCCAGGATTTTGCGTTGTTTTAGAAATTATGAGAAAAAGTTAACTTCTTGAGAAACATTTATAGCATTAATTGACGTAAATTTGTCGTAAATTTATCGTAAAAGAAAAAAAATTGTCGTTTTCCTGAAAAGGGTATGTAATGCTAATATAATGATTGTTTCACCAAAAATTTACAATCGCGCGACAAGGTTAAATATACTACATCTTCGTATTGTGAAAAAGCTTAAAGATCACTAAGATTTGGCTAAGAAATCTCAAAAGTGCTCACTGCCTGTTTTTGGGAAAACGGATGACGCGACAATTGTTTTTCTTTCACGACAATTAATGCATTTATTAGTTTTTGAAAATTTTAATTTTTTCTGGGGTGGTAGTGCTAAGTTGAGACTCAACTTAGCATTACATACCCTTTTCAGGAAAACGGGTGGCGCGACAAATTTTTTTCTTTCAAGACAAATTTACGACAATTATTCCATAGATTAGTTTTTAAAAATTTTAATTTTTTCTGGGGTGGTAATGCTAAGTTGGGACTCAACTTAGCATTACATACCCTTTTCAGGAAAACGGGTGGCGCGACAAATTTTTTTCTTTCACGACAAATTTACAACAATTAATGCATATATTGCGAATATCCAATTCTTAAGTGATAATGCTAAGTTTATAGAGGTCTTGAATCAACTGTTTCGAGTGCAAATGCCGGCCGCCACTAAAATTTGACGAACCACCATGAGCTCCTTGGATCACTTTGCAATTACAAGACGCTAGCGCTACCAAGTCCACTTCCAATCCCTGGCTTCGCATGCGTAGATCTACCAATATTATTTACCTCATGTATTAGAATCGATGTACAGGGTGATTTTCACTTGAATGATTCTAACCACATGAAAATAGAAAGTTTCAAAAACCTAACCTAACGAAACCTAATCAGATCTAACTAAACCGAACCAGAGCAAACTAAACCAATATTTTTTTTCAAAAAAAAAAAAACTTTCCTGACTTCCTACCTGGGATGCTAGAGGATGTGAATCCGAACCGGACCGTACCGAACCGAACCTATCCAAACCTAACCCTACCCAACTAAACCTAATTAGCAGTACGTGTTGTAGTTTAGTTTGGTTAGGTTAGGTTTGGTTCAGTTTAGTTAGGTACGGTTTGGTTCGGTTCGGATTCACATCCTCTAGGATCCCAGGCAGGAAGTCAGGAAAGTTTTTTTTTTGAAAAAAATTATTGGTTCAGTTTCCTTCGGTTCGGTTAGATTTGATTAGGTTTTGTTAGGTTAGGTTTTTGAAACTTTCTATTTTCATGTGGTTAGAATCATCCAAGTGAAAATCACCCTGTATGCATCTATTCTAAGACATGAGGTAAATAATATTGGTAGATCTGCGCTTGCAAAGCCAGGGATTGAAAGTGGACTTGGTAGCGCTAGCGTCTTGTTTTGCAATTACACTCCGGGATTGATCTGAGATCGAGCGGGATCGCTCGCCTTTAGAGCAAGGGCGAACACGATTTTTCAAGCACTCGAAATTTCCTGGCTTTTATAACGTCAACAAATAAAAAATATTGTTTTTTATAATTTTTTTATTTAAAATTTTTAGGAGCAATGAAGTGTATAGATGTAAATTTTCTAAATGTAAAACACGGAAAACACTTATAAAAATACAAATACACCAAAATTAGAAACAAATTAATCAAATCTAAAAAACGGGGTTATGTTTTTGTTTTGATCTGACACGTTGCTCCGTCAAAAGAGATAGAGCAATTCAGAGGACCCGCTCGGATATTTGCGGGCAATAGACGAGCACGCAAATCTTTTGTAGAGCACTGCTTGTTTTTAAGTCGAACGCGTGCATCCGTTTCAAAGCAGTTTTCGAGCACTCGAGGGCAGCAAAAGCCGAAATCGCTAAAAGCCAAACCGTACAAACTTCAGGCTCCCACAACGGCGGACGTGTCCTTTAAGATATCACGAACCATCAGATTCGCCGAATCACACACTGTGGGATTGCGGCTTATGGATCGTTCATACTCGTCTTTTGTCTAGTCTTTTGTCTTGGTTTAGTCATATGTCGTGTCATAAGAAAGTTAAAACCACTGTTTCTTATGGGAGTGTTCATACAATGCTTTTGCTTTTGTTTTTGATTAGTCTTTGTCTTAAGAGTTGCCAACTTTTAATCCTTAGGACAACGACTAAGACGAGTGACAGACATCAGCTGATATTTGTTGTTTCTTTTTACAGGGCGTCCGAAGAGCGCAAGCGCGCGGCCGAAATTTTGAATTTACCGCCATTAATCATGTTTTTAACAGAAAATCTCAACATAACCTCAAAATTTTATTTGTTTTTATTTTCTTTTTCGCTTTTGTTCTTTCGTGTCTGTATTTCGTGCACAGATTAGGTTAAATAAGATTGTTTTGTGTAGAAAATGACTTTTGAAAAGGGGCCTTTTTATTGAAATTGAATTTTTTTTTCAGTGGGTTATGACTAAGACTAATCAAAAACAAAAGACGAGTATGAACAGCCGATTTTGTTTAAGACAGCTAAGACTAATCAAAGGACAAAGACTAATCAAAAACAAAAGACTAAGAAAAAGTTTTATTTCTAAAAATACCATAGGTACTTATCCCTCGTGGGTAGCTTATCCTAGTCCCCATTTTACCCATTTTGCGAGGTTGTGCACTCCAATTTCTAGCTGTCGGGGACACATAACACGTGACATGTTCAGATCTTGCCAAAGTTCTTCTGTTCTCTCAAAGTGATATATTATGTCCTACAAGGCCCAGATTCGGCACCGAGTACGAATATTCCCGTTCAACCCTCTTGCTTTGACATCTTACTATATTACCACAAATACTTTGTGATATTAGGGACTTATTGAAATACAACATGACTTTATTTTATAGTCGGCTTTATTCTGACAGATTTACAAAGAAAGCTGAGAGATGACCTCTCAAAATTGACATACCAAAGTATAATTTAAAAATAAAATCGCTAACTTTCATTTAATAAAAACAGGTACTAATAAATCCGGTTCTTAAATACACAAAGGCCGAATTTTAAAAGAAAGCAGCTGCTTTTTATATGTAAATATGTCTCAACACTGCCGACTTTAAAATAAGGTCAGGTTTTATTCCAATAAGTCCCTATTGCCTTTCTCGAGTTCAATCTAAGTTGCCATTTAGTGTTATCGAGTGTCAAAATCTCTCTATGAATATTGGGTACTATCAGAAGAGTAGAACCAACTTTCAGTAGGTGAACGACCCGTCGTACTGCCTAAAATGTCAACGACCTGGTTGTTGGCCCATGGCTTACTCTGATTACTGTTGTCCCCTGGCTATAAATATTTAATATATTATAGGTAGTTGTACTGACTGAAAAATTAAAATAAATGGTGCATTATTTTTAAAACTCAAAATAAGAGTGATATTTTGAGTCAGTTAAAATAACAGAAAATTTGACAGCTGTTACCGATATTGTTACTCAGAATAACGGTAATATTCAGGGCAAAAAAGATAGATTTTGGAAGACTAAAGATAAGCATAACATAAATGTTAATTTAGTAGTTTTACACACCTTCGACTTTTTATTTATTTATATTTGTTTATTTATTTTTATTACATTTATGACTTTGTAACAATACAAAACTAACCTGTAAAAATAAAGATAACATTAATGGACGGCCACCGTAAGTACCGGGCGCCTTTACCGTAAATAACAAAAAAAGAGCGAGAAGCTGGTAATGAGCAGACTCAGTAATAACAATAACGGTAACAAAGTGTAAAATACGCGACCCAAAATGTCCCTAAGAATAAACCAAACTTTATTATAAATTTGATTTTAATACTTGTGGGAAAAAGCAAAGTAAGAAGACTATAAGTCAGCCCCTAAATCTGACAGACGACCTAAATTTTGCAACTTATTTTTAAGACAATACCATTTTCTCCTTTTAAAAAGTAATAATAACTGTTGGTTAAGGACATAAAAATGCATCTTTTGTGCCCTTAATGAAGTTTTGATGACCAGTGTTAATGTGTTTTTAAATTAGCGTTCCACGAGCACGGGGTCCCTCGAAAAAAATATTTAATCAATTGATTTTAGCTAAATATAAATCGAAAAAATATACAGGATGACCCAAAATTAGACGTCAATATTTTTATCACCTATTCTACTATTCTACAGCCTAAAATAGAGATAAAAGCGGGTAAATGTTTATTTAAGCTACGGTCCAAAACTGCTTCGTTTCCGCGATACAGGGTGTTAAAGTTAAAAAATTGGAAGGGGCTTATAACTTTTTATTTTAAAAAAATTATATTTTTTACAATTTACCTAATTTATGAGTTCCAGAACGGTTCCAGAAAAATTCTCAAAAATTTTTTTTTTCAATTTCAACACTCTGTAACACGAACATGACGAATTTTAGACCTCCACAAACCTAGCCAGCCCACCTCAATAAAAATAAATAAAATACATTCCAGAATTATGTTGACTTTATGTGCTAATTGCGTAACTTTTTAAAATTTTTGTGCTCCTTTGGTTTCCACGAAAATTAAAAAGATTATTGGCGTGCTAGCTTTATATAAAGCTAGCAAGCCCATACATAGCTAATAAGGATATTTATATTATTTATACGCGAAAATTAAGTGCTTCTTATGTGCTCCCGTTTGCTAAAAAGAAAATTCAATTTACCAAGTTTTGAAGCTTTTTTTTTTTAAATGTGTGCTTGCTATGTTTATATAAACTTGCTAGGGCCAGACTCTATGAAATGCGCATCCATAAGGTATATTTAGATTTTGTACAAAGTCCCCATAATTGGTTTTTTATTATTGCTTTGATGTTTAAGTAAGAATAAAATATATTGTCCACCTGCATGGAAAAAGATCATAAATATAAACAAATTGCTAGCCCCAAAACATAATTTAAAAAATATTGCTCTTTTAAAAACTTAAAAGTTATAAAATACATAGTTCAATAACCATTTGTTCCGAAGCAATAGTTTGAAAATATTTTCTTCAAAAGGGAAATTATTCGAAAACATTTTTTTTTCTGAAAATTGTTTACAAACACTGTTTTCAAACGAAACATTTTTTGAAAACACTTTCTCGGAAAGGAAATTTGTTCGTAAACATTTTCTTTAAACGGAAATTTTTTCAAAAACATTTTCTTTGAACGGAAATTTTTTCAAAAACATTTTCTTTGAACGGAAATTTTTTCAAAAACATTTTTTTTGAAAAACATTCATTTTGAATTAATTTTTTTCAAAATATTATTTCTTTAAATTAGCTCCTCGGACCTCCTTTTGAGAAGTCGGTGTTATTGTGTTATCCGATTCTTTGTCAATTGATTGCAAATGTATACTAACCTGTCAATTGGGGACATTAACACCAAAGTAAGAAGACATGACTGGACAGGTTAGTATACGTTTACGATGAATTGACAACGGTTAGGATAACATCGGTTTAGACCTCCCAAAAGTAGGAAAGGAGAGCTAATTATGGAATATCGACGGGTCATCAGCTCACAACAGTACGGTACAAATTTTACAATTGGACAAAACAGGACGCGAACAGGACCCAATAAGAAAGTTGTCAGGACCTAACAGGACACGACGACCCAACAGGACTCAGATTTTTTGCATGATGAACTTTTTCTTTCATCAAATTTTATAAAGGCACGGAAAAAAATTTCCCTCAAAAAAACTGAAATATGTATAAAATATTTTTTAAGTGTTTTCAAACAAATTTCCGTTCGAAGAAAATGTTTAGGAAAAATTTTCCTTTCGAAGAAAATGACTTTCGAATAAATTCTCGCGATCCGTAAAAAATGTGTTAAAAATTTTAAAAATATGGTGTTCGGTTCGGTTCGGTTCTTGGCTTTTTTTTATATGAAATATATTTGTTATGAACTCAGTTCTTTTTTAAAGGATTTGGATAATATTTAAGTTTTGAAGTAGTAAAACATGCGGTATATTGTTCACAACTTTTGCAATGCCTTATTTAAAACATTGAGGTTTTTAAATTTTTTCCCATGGTTTTATCATAGTTCCTATTAGCCTTTCAAAGGTCAGCTCTCTAGCGGTTCTGGAAGTGGGCAATATTACTTTTACATAACTTTACATTTATAGGGGAGGAAAGTAAATAAAAATTTTGATGTTTTTAAATTTTTTCCCATAGTTTTATTATAGTTCCTATCAGCTTTCTAGCGTTTCTGGAAGTGGGCACATAAGTAAATTAGAATTTTGGAATTATTTGATTTTTTCCAAGGGTTTGGTCATAATTTCTCTCAGTCTGCCAAGATTCAGCTTTGTAGCATATCTAAAAGTACAGTAGAATTTTGATTTTTGATGAGTGAGTGAGTGAGTAGTAATTTCACAGTTTTTTGAAATTTCGAAATTATTTTACTACTTTGAAAGTCCATGAAACTTGGAGGGGATGTTAACTCTATCAAGATCTACGACTCTGCAAAGTTTGAGTTTCGCAGCTCATTTCGCGAACTTGGCCGGGCACTGCCGTGCCTTTAGATTTGTATTTTACGTATAAAAAAACTTCAAAAACAGCTACCTAAACCTTATATCGTTTTTTATTATGAATTCTAAAGTGTCAATAGATTTGTTTTTTTTTAACTGCGAAATTATTTTGCACCATTATTTCCAATGTAATAAAAACAAAATAAATTAATAGGAAATAGCTGTGAAAATATTTTAAGCTGCCAGATAGAAACGCCTCTAATTTAGCAATACAATTTGTTTGGAGAAATACGTGGTTGTAAAAGTAATAAAAATCACATAATAATCAAAATACTTAACTTGGTGTCGGATAAAGCAGTGCGTATTATGTGTGTAAAGTTTAAATAAATAGTTGCCAAAAACTTGTCTGGTTTTGTGGCAGCCAGCTTTCTATATTTTAACTTTCCAAAAATAGGTATTGCTAAATCTCTCAAAAAAGTAACATTTGGAGGTTAAAAAAAAATAAAGAAAAAAAAGGGTTTTGTATTTTCTAAATTTTTACCGAACATATTTTGTAAAATAAGTTGCCAGTGAACTTACTTACCCCTGATCATGGATATCTTTATCAAAATGATTACCCAGCCCTTTGGCCAAGAAACAACTGCTTAAGGCCATCGTGTGACAATTTATTTTTGCTTTTCTTTTTTCTTCTATCACTGTTCTGCATTCTTCATGGTACCATTCCTCATTTTTGTTCCCTTGTTTTGCCCTAGTCTTTCGATTGCGTCTTTCTGTATGCTGGTTTTAATTGCTTCCCATTCTTCGTCTATATTTGTTTTTCTGTCCACCGTTTAATTTCAATTTAGCCTTCTTCAGTCTTTATATATACGCCTCTCCCAATATTTTCCACTCTGCTCTTTCTGTCGCCGTGTTCATCCATCTAGCTCCCGCATGTTTCTTTAAATCGTCCGCTCATCTAATTTGGGCTTCCTCTACTTCTTTTATTTTCTTAGGGTCTACAGTTTACAATACATTTTGTTCCATCGTTCGTCTTTCTGTCTGATGTTATGACCGGCAAATTTCCATTTTAATTTTGCTACTTCCCCTCTGACATCCCTTACTTTACATATACATACATTTAGCAAAGTGAAATTGTGAAACTTTCATATTCATAGTGCACTCATTCTTGGTCCAAGCGGTGTTTCTAAATTTTGGATAGTATAAATCCCCCCCTTCTAGTTCCCCTTGGCGTTCTTACTTGCCGCAGTAGTATAAATCAAATTCTTTTTTTTAAATAAATCATTTTCCTTCTATTTTATTTTCTGGAGAGCAACAATTTCCATGTTTCATTTAGCACTTCTCCTGCTCTAACGAACATTTCTCCTGGTCTGAGAATGGTTCTTATATTCCATATTCTAAATCAAAAAGTTAAGTTAAAAGAACTTGGAGTAGAACTAAACAGGAAGCTTGTTACAAAATCGTAAAATTGTTTTAAATATTTTTATTGAGATAGGCGTACAATGGCGTCAAATTGAAAAAAAAAACATTTTTTTTTTCGATTTTGCTGTAGTTATTTTTGCGCTTACAACCAAGCCTTTTTTTAAAACAAATTACTTCCTATCAAATCCCTCATAGCACTTCTAATTACCCTTGTGTTAATAATCAAAATAATCAAAAAGTTTAAAACAAGGACCACGTCCCTCACGTGATAGATAAATATTTTTTAAATTAACAAAAGGGTAATTAGAAGTGGTAATAGAGATTTGACAGGACTTAATTTGTTTAAAAGTAAATGGATCCATGACGGATCTGATACCTTCCTAGCTAGCCTATTAGCACTTAAAAACAATTTTTGTAAATATCTCAGAAACTAAAGCTCTTACAAAGTTTTTCATCATAACACAAATTATTAAGCAAAATGCAATCTACAATATTTCGAAAACCACATACTGATACACTGCTTCGTTAAAAAGTTACCATCATTAGTCATTAATGACCAAAATCTAATCAGCTTGTTAGAGTGTCAAATACTATTTTACCTGAACATTTTATGAAAATCGGTTCAACGGTTAAGGAACTATCGTGTTACGGACAGAAATATTACACACATACACACACACACACCTTTTGAAATTTCGTATAAATCTTGACCTATAATAACTATAAACTTTACGAACATCTTTTGCTGGTCACAATAGCTATAAATATTTAAAATCCTTGGAATTTTTATTTATACGCCGCCACTGCTGCTACCTTACCGCATGTATTAGGTATCTGCTTAAGCATTTTTAATAAGATATAAATCTGTTAAGTCATCTTCAGTTTTTTGTTTACCAATAAAATCAACTATCTCTTTGCTATCTCCTGTCGCTAAGGCCTTAAATTAGAGTGATGATTCATTTCATTCGCGCACTTATTTACAATTTCTTTTCGAAAAAGCCAATTTAGAGTTCATTTACCATAAAATGGTGCGACGATATTTTGTAGGGTACTTCGATACAACGACTTAGATGAAATTAATAGATTGGAACCAATTTAATACCTAGTTTAACCTTGATTACTTGATTATCATCAGTGGCGTAACCTGGGGTGCGCAAAGTACTTTTGCTCGGACCAGTCAGACTAACATTATAAACAGGCCAGGATTTTGGTGATATTACAGCAACCCCCTGTAATGAAATCCCAAATACCCTATCTTTGCTGCCAATTATATCCAAGTTCTATGAAAAATTATGGCTTAAAATAATAAAACCAATCACAGAAAGACAAGAAATTATTCTATGTCATCAATTTGATTTTCGAGACAAGCATTCCACGATAGACCAAGTACACAGAATGAATAGAAAAGTTTGTTCTGCAGTCTTTCTAGATGTAGCACAAGCATTTGACAACGTGTGGCATAAACGCCATAATTTTAAACTAAAACGGTTTCTGCCAAAATAATATTCGGATATTTTAGATTCATACATATCTGATAGATATTTCAGAGTAAAACAGGAAGATTCATACTCAAATTTAAGAGAAATTCAAGCGGGCGTGCCCCAGGGTTGCGTACTAGGGCCCTATTTATACTTATATCACATATTATTCACTTGCGATATCCCAAAGCCAGAAAATTGTCCCTTAGCAAGATTTGCCGATTGCCGGTTTACGGTAGAAAAATCTATTGAAAAATGCATAGAAAAACTTTAGGATGCAGTCACCGAAGTTCACAGTTGGACCACAAAGTGGCGAATAAAATTAAATGAAACCAAATCAATTCATGTTGATTTTAAAAACAAAAATTTAAATCACATACAAATAACAATTAACAACATTCCCGTAATCAACATTCTAGTTGTACAAAGATTTTAAAATAAAGTATAAAGAAACATTGTGAATGCTCCTTGGTACGTTCGGAATAGTCACCTTCATTTGGACCTAAAAATCGAAACTCTAATAGAGACTACAAAAAAGTACGCAAAAGGCCATGAAGATAGACTCCATCGACATGTAAATGTAGAAGCAATTCAGCTTCTAGACAATACTATGCAAGTTCGAAAACTAAAAAGAGTGAAGCCGTTTGAGCTATTGATCTAAATAAATTAAACAAAACAAAATAATCCCATAAAAAAACACAATTGTGAGTTACAGACGAAACATAGCGGGGAGAACTGTTGATTGAATCCTAAGTTTAAGTCTAACTGTTCTAGTAAATTAAGTTAAAACAAAATTGCTAATAATTAGTCTTATTGACTAGATTGTAATACAATAATTTAAAAAAAAATACCGAAATCTCAAACTTGGAAACACATCTTAAAAAGGTAAATCAAGGGAATGGTCCCCAGGTGGGAAGAGAACCCTTTGAATCCGACACCTCTATAGTCTGCGTCACAGAATCTGGTGGATGCAAAAAGGATCAAATATTCAAAAATAAGACAAAAACTAGTAAAACAATAGGAACATTTAATATTAGATCTATGAAGACCGACGAGAAAATTAATTAATTGGAGGAAGAGTAAACAAGAATAAAATGAGACATTATAGGCTTGTTGAAAATGAGAAAAACGAATAAATCTGATCTACAGTAATCTATATCTTACACCACAAATGTAACGAAGATAACAGCAACTTCGTAATAGGACTCATAATTAATAAAGCCATAAGCAAACACGTCCAGACTATTAAAGGACAATCAGATTACGTTGCCAATCTTAAACTCTATAAATGAAAAAAACATCTTTAAAAGTTGTCTCAGTATACTTCTTCTTCTCCCAACGATCAAAAGTATATTGAAGCATTTTATGAAGACTCTCAAAACCTATGGAAACTCACAAGACACATCTTACACCAGTAACGATAGATTTCAATGCCAAATTAGGTAAGAAAAGAAACTAGAATAGGGGATTTCAAATATGGCGAAAGGAATGAGAGGGGCCCAACCCAATGAAATGTCTATTGGAAAGACACCTTTATGCAATGAAATCGTTCTATAGGCAGAAACCGCAACGAAAGTGGACATGGCTCAGCCCTAATGGAATAACAAAAAATTAAATTAATTACATACTTACTACTGAGAAAAATATCGTTATAGATGTAACAGTCCCAAACAGTTTTACAAAAGGCAATGATAACAATTTCTATATTAAAAGAAAAATCAATAATTACATTGACCAACTTGACGTGAATAAAGATACACAAAATAAAGCTTAAGAGGCGCAAATGAAAATATACATGAAATAAATGATACGCTGGCAAGAGCTATGACCAAAGTAGGATAATATCTCGCACAAAAAGATAAAAAGAGAGAAAATTGTATATGCAAAGAGAGAAAAAACTGATGGAAAAAAGGTAGAACCTGGAGATAGAAAGAACAAGAACATAGATAGAATACACAAAAATAAACAAAACTAAAGAAACAAGAAATAAAAGTTAAGAGAATTAGAGAAAATAACAACAGAAATATGAAATGACCGAATCTACGTAGATATGAAAGAATTAAAATAAAGAAGATGAACGGCATAGAAACTAACGTTTAAGAGGATGTTACTAATATCACACAGCTATTCTATTCAGAATAATACCAAACAAAAAGGGAACCATTGCGAGAAACCATAAGGAAACTCCAAACAAAAATAAAGATCAAAAACTCAGGGCTACAACCTGAAATAAGCAAAGCGGAAATAACAAGAGCATTAAAGAAAATGAAAAGTAACAAGTCACTTGGAAACGCCGGAGTAACGGCAGAAATACTGTGACGTCATTGGACCCACTCTAAACAAGTTTCATGTGTTATTTGTATAGGTTGATAATGTGTTTAAGCCATTTGAAGGTTTTTATTTGGCTTTTAATGAAAAAATGTTTGACAAATTTTAATACTATGTTGACGATATCGCTTTAATAACAGAAAATAAAAAAAATCTGATAAAAATGCTGAAAGAACTGGACACGGCAGCTAAAAATATATAGGCTTAAGTATAAACTAAATACTAAAACTAAAATCATAACAAATACAGATGAAGATATCGTGATCCGAATAAACCAAGAAATACTCTGCCAATATATGGACCCCTAAGCTCACACTAGGTACTATAGTTATAGTGTACGTGTGAGCTAATATAACTAAAAACTGAAATATATTTTATTCAACTCCAGACTAAATTACCTTTTGTTTGATACCACACAAGCCATGTTTTGACCCAAACTCAAATTTTTGAAATCTAACCCCACCCTTAAAAAAAACAAAAACTAAAATGTATTTTGTTTAACTCCGGACTCAATTACCTTTAGTTAGATATCCCACACGCCATATTTTCACTTAAACTCTAATTTTTGAAATATACCCCCACCCTTTATTAAAATAAATTAAGATGTATTTTGTTTAACTCCAGACTCAATTACCTTTCGTTTGATATTACACACGCCATATTTTCACATAAACTCTAGTTTTTGAAATCTACCCCCACCCTTTTTTTTGGCTTGTGTTCGGTGGATTTTGTTCATTTTTAAATGGGACCGTCACGACTCAAGGCCCAGCCTAGGTACCAAATTTCATTAAAATCAGCCAAGCCGTTTTTGAGTTATGCGCGTTGGTCGTTACAGACAGACATACAGACATACAGACATACAGACATACAGACATACAGACATACAGACATACAGACATACAGACATACAGACATACAGACATACAGACATACAGACATACAGACATACAGACATACAGACATACAGACATACAGACATACAGACATACAGACATACAGACATACAGACATACAGACATACAGACATACAGACATACAGACATACAGACATACAGACATACAGACATACAGACATACAGACATACAGACATACAGACATACAGACATACAGACATACAGACATACAGACATACAGACATACAGACATACAGACATACAGACATACAGACATACAGACATACAGACATACAGACATACAGACATACAGACATACAGACATACAGACATACAGACATACAGACATACAGACATACAGACATACAGACATACAGACATACAGACATACAGACATACAGACATACAGACATACAGACATACAGACATACAGACATACAGACATACAGACATACAGACATACAGACATACAGACATACAGACATACAGACATACAGACATACAGACATACAGACATACAGACATACAGACATACAGACATACAGACATACAGACATACAGACATACAGACATACAGACATACAGACATACAGACATACAGACATACAGACATACAGACATACAGACATACAGACATACAGACATACAGACATACAGACATACAGACATACAGACATACAGACATACAGACATACAGACATACAGACATACAGACATACAGACATACAGACATACAGACATACAGACATACAGACAGACAGACAGACAGACATACAGACAGACAGACAGACGGCGCGACAAAAAAGTTTCAAAATCATCTGAAACGCAAAGATATATAAAAATTTTTGAAATCGGAGCAACTTTTTTTTTCTCGAAAAAATTTGGATCACCTTAGCTCACACTACTATAGTATAGTATAGTATATGTGTGAGCTAAAAATAGAACAAGTAGAGGAATAGATATCCCTGGGGCAAATCATTAAACTAAAAAAAGAAAAGCAAACACCTGAAATCAATCCTTCCTGCACTCACCTGGACCTCACCTCAGACCTGTACTCTTACACAATCAGACATAAATAAGGTAATAAAAACCCAAATATTAATGGAAAAACAAATTTTACTTATAAAGCTAACATAGAAAAGGTAATGAATGGATAAGAAACAATAAGGGATGTCAGAGGAGACGTAGCAAAATTATAATAAACTCTTTTCTCGGTGTAGATCTCATTAATTGCTACTTTGTTTTTAAGCTTTTGGTAAAACCAAGAGAATAATAAATATTCTGGTACTTTTTCTGTAAAGTGGGATTTACCTAGGTATAACCCATTAAAATCAATGACGTAAGAACTAGTTAAGAATGAGTAGAGTGACATTAAAGTGCAGTAAAGAATAATTTATGGCCTAGAGAACCGCCCTGCTTATGGCCTACGCGAATCGCAGCACACTTCATTAAAATCATTTATTGATTACATATTGGTGCTCAGGCCATGAAGGGATATGTTAATAGTCTATGTAGAGCCAAAGCCACCGAGTTGCAAAAAAGCAAGGGCTAGCCAATAAATTCCCAAGATGTTGCCTACTTGCTCGGTCCTAAACCCGATCCCACACCCACAATTGAATACATTTTAATCAAATAAGTTTTAGTTTAAGAACTAGAATTTAGAGTTGTAGACAACGGAAAGTTATTTCAAATTATAAGTAGTTAATATTTAGATTTAGAGGAATTTATAGAACATTCCCAAGATATGTTGGCGCAAGAACTCTGACCTCGGAAATATTTAAATATCTATAAAAACATACTTGTTGTTTAATGTAACTTAGTAGCATATTTTCGACGGGGAACTATTTTCGTCGACCTTCCTCGAATAGGTCAACCACATTCTGCCTAACCCAACCTAAGGCAGTGCGTAATCGGAGTACTTCTTTAAAAAAATAAAAAATAGCTCCTTCTTGATTAAAGGTTGAAAAGATTGCTGAACAACGAGACGTAGAGTCGTTGCGCTTAGAAAATTATGCCAGAGAGGTGACAATAAAATCAGCCTTTTACACCAGTATTTAGTAATTTATTTATGGTTTAAAGTTCGACAAACACTAGAAATAATCCATGATTGATAAAAAACCTATATACAAATGTTTTCAAAGCCAAATAATACATAAATAAATTAAAACTATGTCTGTAGATGCATTACCGTATTAAATACATATCAATATTTAAATATTGTACAAAGATATAGATAAAGTACAATATATAGAATCCGTTTTCAATTATACATCCCTCAAAATAATTGAACATCGGTTTAATCATCGCTAACTTGTCTAAAAAATTAACATGTAAAATATAGCGGACAGCTGATACTGACGTACACCGTTCTTATTGGATATCTCCTAGTGACGTTTGAAGGTTTAAAGATGGCTACCATTTTTATACCAAAATATATTATTTTTATTTATTTCGAACCTTTGTGTGGAAATATTTCTTTGTTACAACGAAAAAAGATGACCCATGTCGCAAGGTATTTACGAACAATTTATATAAATATTAAAAACTATTGGAGGTACGGGAAAAATAAGTTAAACCTTCAACCGAAATCTAGACTTGTAGACCTAGACTTGTAGCACTTAGCACTGTAGACCCTTTAGCAAATACTGGTGTTAGAGTCTCAAGACCCACAAAGAAATACATGGTTACTTGTCCAAGTAAAGAGGACTGAAAGGAGAACCGACTGAGATTTCCGACAAAAAGCCTCATCTGCAGAAGGCTCTAGGCTCACGGAGAAGAATGCGACAGGCGCATATTTTCTGGGAGAACTATGACAACCAAAGCAGTTAGTCCTTAGGAACTTTGGCAACAGTATTTCAGGCATTGGCGTAGCTAGCCTTGCTTTTCAGGGGGGGCCGTGGCCCCGGTCTATCTTGAACAAAAAGCAAACATAGGTTTTAAAGAGTCGTGCAAAGTGTGCAATGAATAAAAAAAAATACGCGCATTTAATATTTTAATATAACAAATTTAATAATACATTTACCAACTTATTTATATGTATACACAGGAAGTATGTGATTCAGCAATTCTACAAAGAAAGTTTTCTACGTCGCTGACTGAAAGCCAGCGGCGTAGCGTGGGGGGGGGGGGCGCGGGGGGTTCGTCGCTCCCCCCGCCCCGAGGGTAGTGGCGCCCCATAGGTGGCCGAAGCGCCCTCAGCTTTATGAAGTCGGGCCGGTAATGGCCAATTGAGTGGGTGCCAAAGGAAACTAACGACATGAAGACCTTTTTTTTTTTTTTTTTTTTGGTCGCAAGATTTTGACCTTTGCTTTTTTGACCTTTTTTTGCCAACAGATTTTTCATCAGTTTTCAGAGCCGCCCTTTTTAGCTGTCGCCCCCCCCGCCCTTTCGGGCACGCTACGCCGCTGCTAAGTCGACCTCAACATCTTTTTCTATGAATAACAATGACAAACCTGAGTGTCTCTCTTGAGTCATAGTTGTTCTAAGCCAATTAAAAACTCTCCTCATGGCAGAGAAAGACCTCTCGCAAGTTGCACTTGAAATTGGAAGAATACTCGCAACTTTAAAAAGTTGGTAGAGGTTTGGATAGGTGTTTTCTGCTATATGTTGTCTGATAGAATCATGACCAACAGTTTGATTTAACCGAAAAATACAATTCTTTAAAACGGTCATTTCTGCTCTTAGAGTAGAAGTATTAATATTAAAAATTTCCCGGTATTGCTCGACGAATTTATTCCATTTAACGACGTGGGAAAACTTAATATGAAAACGGTTATGAAATTGTCACCAAAATCGGAAAATTTTCATAAGACACTAAACGCTAACCTCAAAAAAACTAAAAAGATAATTATATTTATTTTAGAAAAACAGTTTAAAAAGGTATTTTATAACCTTACGACATCTACAACCCGATTTCGGAAACAGAGGGGCAAAGGTCGCTGTCTTTATTAAATGCGAAATTTAACTTACACTTCTATAATATTTTACAAGATGTCGCCAATATGTATGAAATATTCAATATGCATAATTATGTTTAAATTTAAAAAATATTTTCGGGAAATTGCATAAGTGCAGAAAAGTTACCGATAATTTAAAGAGAAAAAGCCTAATTCCGCAAGACAAGGGCTTTTTCCTGAAATGTAAACATTATCTGAATGATTTTAAATTTTAATGCACCTATTTTATTTGAATATTTCCCGAATAATAATAGAAAAGTATGTATTTTCAGCGTCATGTTCTTTTACTAGTAGTCGGTAGGGGAGGCCTAAAATATCTTAGGGGGGCCTGAGGGACTTCAGGGGGGGCCAGGCGCCCCCTGGCCCCCCTAGCTACGCCAATGATTTCAGGTAATAGTTTAAACTTTAAACCACTAAAGATGTGGTTGAGAAGGAAAGAATAAGAGAGGAAGGGCAAAGGATCATATACATTTGTCGAAACAGTCAAGCGGCATTGTGTTTGGTCGTACCTAGTTCAACGCTTGTCTGATGCACTTCAAGGACTGGTCGAAACAAAGGACGTCAAGCTCTGTTCATGTTGGTTCCAGACTAACAGACTATAGCCGTAAAAAATAATATCGACATGATTACAGCCAATACCGCGACAGTCTGCGCGCACGTGTCTCAAAGAAAATCGCCTTAGATAATTAGAAATGCGTCATAAAGTATTATAAAGGCCCTATTTTTCTGATAGGCAATATGCAGCCTTAGGAATTTACATTACCATAATCTAGACATTACGCAACTAGAAAAAAAACACACATTTTACTGGTTTTATTTGGTTTAACATCGAAAATCTGCATGTTGGGTCGTTCACCTATTGCCAGAAGACATACAAACAAGTAGGCAAATATTAGGTTGGTACTCGTATTAGATATGTAGGTAGATTTGAAGAAAAACATCTTACGTCAAAATGTGTGTACCTGTTTCAGTATTTTTGTTAAAATTTCTATCCTAGCGTAAATATATTCTTTATTGCGGTATATACAGGTAATAGGACGATAGCGATGTTAGTCTAAGTCTAACATATACAGGACCACCTTTCGGAAGGGGTGTAAAAGCGTGGGTCCACTGTGTATACTTGCTACGCAGTATAAAGATCACTGCCCTCAACATAGAGGGGCCAGGCAAAATTAAGTCCTCTTAAAGAAAGAAAACTTGCATCCTAAGGGGCACGTGCATCAGTTTGGTACATGGCATGGTGTATGGACAAATTGGGGTTTCAGAAAAGGGCTTAGTCGCGGGACCAAAAATGGTCTCTTCACCACTTCTTCTACTACTACAGGTAATTCGGCGGCTGTACAGTGGTAAAAAATTCATCTATATAGTTAAGCGGGTTGCGTAAATACATTGTTTACTGCGGCACACCTAGGTTCACCGAGACCGATAGTATTAGCTACTCTGTCCTCTTTTTATGATGTCGAAATCGGAGTTAACCTTAGTGAATTAATGACAAATGTATCCTAACTAGTCTTTAATTATTAAATTTCCTCAATCCAGACAAGTGACATCTATGACTGAATAACAGGGCCGGATTATCCAATAGGCTAGATAGGCTATAGCCTAGGGGCACTCGACTTGCGGGGGCCCTTTAATCTTATAATAAAATATGCTGAATGTTCTGGATAGAGGGAGAGGAGGAGGGGCCCTAAGTAATTTTTAGCCTAGGGCCTCAACAATCGCTGATCCGGCCCTGCTCAATAAATAAAAACGCCCCAAACGCTTGCCATATCTAAAAAACCTTCTGTGCTGGAATGTAGAAATAAATTTAAAAAATAAAATTTGGCCAAAGAATATCTTTTCTTAATTTAATTAAACGCTTTTAATAAAATTCGGAAGATGACGCGTTTACATTATTATATAGTAGAGGCTTTCAGTAAGGGCAGGTTTCCCAATCAAGATAACCCCGGGTTAATACTAACCCGCGCTTTGATAAAAGGTTAACGAGTTGATCCTTGGTTTAGATTTTCTCTTAAATCCAGGGCTAGCTTACTCAACCCTCGATCTATGCGGAAATCTTACTATCCTCCTTAACTAGAACGCGAGTTATTTTAACCCAGGGATAACCCGCCATTAAAAAACAGGCCCTAGAAGTAGGGCAAGTTTTGACGTCATAAAAAGCTAAAGGTATTAAACTAAGAAGTACGTCGGGTATGAATGATTTCAAGCTGTAGTTATTTTTAGAGAGACTTTTACAATAACATCTGAATCGATGACATCATGAGCAATGGAAGAAGATTAGGCGGGTCTGATAAATCAGGGATAAGGATAAAAAGGGAAGGCGTTTAAATTATTATAAAAAGAAAGGTTTTTCTCTGTGTTTACGGGCATTGTGCTGTTTTCCAGCTTGAACTGTCTAATATCTGCCCACTTAGCCGCAGTACCATGCTTAGCTTTACGACGAGTACTGTTTTGTTTACGTCGGATACTGTTAAAGACGGTCATCGACCCCGCGTACCGTCAGCCTTGGCTATGACTTTCTCATTCATGCAATCATTCTGCTATGCGCTGGCAGAGTATCGCCTTTAGTACGCAAGTGGTATGAAGCCTGGTGACATGCAGAAATGTTATTTTTGCTCTTCAGGCACTTGATGTAGGTAAGGTGAGCTTTTAAAATTTGATACTAAAAGGAAAATATAAAAAGATTGTCATAAAATGAAACTTGTTTAGAAATTCCTGATAAATTAACAGGAAGTGGGAGTTTATAAACTCAGCAAATTCCTCATTGATGGCATTGGTGGTTTGCATAAATGTTACCAATAAAACTGTGATGGTTTAGTTTATTTCCGTAAAGACCAATCTGGATTTAGAAAAGGCTTTTTCCTTGGAGTAACTAGAGACCCTGTATAAATGACATATTTTAAAGATAAAGCGACGCGACAAACTCTTCAAAGTCAGATTTATTTAAGTCAAAATCAGAGGATGAAAATATCGGTCCTATATACTCTAGCGATGTTTTTAGAGAGAGACACACCTTCTGTCCTTAAAAATAACCGATTTTTAACAAAAACTATACAGAGGGTGCGGACAAACGTATTTGTTTATATGTTGCATGATGACTCAAGGCCAACACAAAAATAGAGGCCACGACCCTGAAAAAATCAGCTGTTCTCCCGGGGCTGAATTTTACATTGGGTCTTATGGGAGGTCAGAAGTTTTTTTATGATATTTTCAAAATGGCACTACAGATTTCCGCAAAATTTTAGTGAAATATTCTCAGCCACCATTCCGATATTCCACCAAAGGTTTGTAAGGAAGCAACATGATTTAAAGGTTAAAATCTTCAAGATTTAGCTTCCTTATTTTGAATTCAAATAACCCGCCATGTACCACATGCCAAGTGTTATATTTGACATGTATTTGACTTTGTCATATGTGATTGTCACATTCGATTCTGCTTTAAACTTAATTTTTGTGTGAGCTAAAGAAGCGGCAATGAAAAATTAGGGCTTACTATACATTTAAAAAAAATTGTTCTACCAGAATCAAGTAAAAACAATCTCAAAAACGGTTTTATTTAAAAAAAAATCAAATATCCATGAACCGTCATTCCAACTTCAATATTTTAAAGACAATCAGCTGTGTCGTAACGTGACCATCAAGAAAAAATCAGCCCCGGATGTGACGTCAACAAAGTGGAGGATCGTGGCCCGTCCATTTTGGTAGCCCTGGATGACTGGTGCCACTCACTGCTGACAATTTAAATTATTTTAGTGAAACGCCAATGAACTTGGCAAGAAAATAACATAACCACAAAATGTTAATTTTACTGACTTTGATGGGTTTGTCGCGTCCCTCTTTTGTGAAAATATGTCATACATACAGGGTCACTAGCAGTAACTACAAGTAAACTATTAACTAACTAACTCATTCTCTAATTTTCTTTGCTGAGAAACACTAACCATGACTTCATGATTAAAGACACAGAGTAACGCATTTGCTTCAAAACGTTAAGGTTACGTTCTTCTATTTTTTAATCAAATTTTTAAATTAATATTTGATTTTTTAAATTATTTCTTTATTTTAGAATGCACATTACAGGGACTTGCGCAACGGCAGTTCTGGAACAAAAGTCTGGGGGGAGGGATAAGAAACTGACCGTAAATAAACGCACAGAAAAACAGCGCACGCGTAGTAAAGCGCACAGAAAAAAAGCGCACATAGTAAAACAGCGCAGAGGGAAATCAAGGTTACCTACTGTTACAGGTTACTTGATGATCTTAATTTTGCTGTATGTAATAGGGTAGTGCATGGTGTCTAATTTTAGGGGCCATAGGGCAACTTTGTCGAGATACAGAGCATCAAAGTTGACGATTTGTACACTTTTTTGATAATTTTTTTAAAATTCATGTATTATAATAAGAGACAGAGAGATAAAAATATTTAAAAAAATATGTCAAATCAATTTTTTTTAGGTAAAACTATTTTTTTTGGAACAGAATTTTATAATTCCATATTAAACACAATGTTTTCCTTGATATTTTTTTAAATAAAAATAAGCCTCCACAAAGACATATTAATAAAATACCATTATTCATTTTAAAAAAATTAAGTAAGAAAAAAAAATTTTTTTTATTTTTATTTTGTATAAATTTGTGGAAGTTAGTCTGACAGCCTTCTACTTTACTTGTAATTTTATAAAAAAAGGAAATATTACATTTTTGAATCACAACTATAGCTAAGTATTCATTTGACTGTGACAAATTTTCTTTTTTTTGTCAAACCTTTTTTCCGCTCTCTACTAACTTTAAAAATCTTATAACTTAAAAACAGATGACTATTGATCAATCCCCATATTCAGCGGCGTAGCTACAAATCATGGGCCCCCGGGGCAAACAATTTTTTGGGGACCCTCATGAGTCAATTAAAATATAAAATGCTTGTCAACAAAAATGTCTTCTCTTTTGCCATAATAAAAAAATAAAATCTTAAATTTTGAGTCATGTTTGTAAAAAAAATATAAATATTAATTTTAAGTTTTCTGTTACATTTAAGTTACAAATTTATAAAAACTGTTTGGTTTTCACTATCTTCAAGCCATCAGTATAATTCAATGCCGGTAGGGGTATTTTCCCACGGAGCAGTTGTTTCTGTTGGTTTCACAATACAAATTTATTGCCGCTTAAAAACGATGTTTTTACTAGGGCCGCTGGGGCCCCTTTTACGCCGGGGCCCCAGGCACTGCCCCGGTTTTTCCAACGATAGCTACGCCACTGTGGCCCATGTTACAATTTTTTTTTCAATCAGAAATAACCTTATGTATCACATAGAAACACAATTTCGGACTTCCATTGTCTTTAATTATTTTAAATTTTAAATTATTTTTTCGTCGGTGTTTTTTTAAAAATGTTTAATCCTTTTTGTTATAAGCAAATTTTGCATCCTTCCGATTGCGTGAGGCAGACCACAGAGGTGTGGGATTTATAGTGTTTCCTTCCCACCTGGGGATCTTTTCGATTTGTTTTCAAATTTGCCACGATTTCTTCATTGAGGGATTAAAACACCACGTGACAGGCGTGTTGGTTAGTTCCTATTTAGTCGCCCATTCTGGGACAGACGCTGTTTGAAGCCGCTCATTCGGAGTCAGATGCTGCTGTGGTTTTTCGTTTATATTTTCTCTAAAACAAGGGTTGCCACTTACGCTATGTTCGCCGTACCGAGGTCCTTCCTCTCCGCCTTTCATATCAGTGTCGTCGCCTCCCGTATCCCTGGGAAAGGGACCCTAGACAGGTGCTAACACTCCGGGTCAGAGAGTACCTAGAATCTACGGAAGGCAGAGGTCGATTCCCCCTGAGTCTAGTTTTCAAAAGTTGGTTAAGCTTCAGAATTTCAAAAAACAAAAAAGGGCTGTTCTTTCTTTAAAGCTCTTTATCTTCCTGATGGCAATGGATGTGTTTGTTTTAATACCGCTGTTCCAGCTGGGCATCTGACTCTTTACCAAATTCTTTTTTTTCTAATTTTTCGCTTTTATTAATTTTTATCAATTATCCAGTATTTTTTTAAAAATTGAGAAAATATCTTCTGCGGCACCTTTTTTTTTCTAAAAAGTGCATAAATTTGTTACTATTTTCAGAACTATTTTTTGCTAATTTCTAATAGTTTTTTATAGTGTAATTTTTCTTCATCCTGAGGTATGTGAAGCTACCTCCTCTAGAGTCGGTAGGCATATTCCTAAAACTTATCGAAAATATCTTCTGCGGCACCATTTTTTCTGAAAAGTGCATAAATTTGTTAATATTTTCAGAACTATTTTTTGCTATTTTCTAAGTTTTTTATAGTGTAATTTTTCTTCATCCTGAGGTATGTGAAGCTAACTCCTCTAGAGTCGGTAAGCATAGTCCTAAAACTTATCTATGTTTCGTATTGGCTAATTAGGTACCTAAATTATGTTTGGGGTTAAAGCCTGATGTAACAATACATTTGATTTGTTGAAACCAATAGAATAATTGATACGTTAGGTTAGGGTCGGGAATAATGCTGGAAATGTGGAAGTAATTTTTTGCTATTTTCTAAGTATTTTTATAGTGTAATTTTTTTTTCATCCTGAGGTATGTGAAGCTAACTCCTCTAGAGTCGGTAAGCATATTCCTAAAACTTATCTATGTTTCTTATTGGCTAATTAATTACCTAAATTATGTTTGGGGTTAAAGCCTGATGTAACAATACATTTGATTTGTTGAAACCAATAAAATAATTGATAGGTTAGGTTAGGGTCGGGAATAATGCTGGAAATGTGGAAGTAATTTTTAACATTTAAATTGTATTTTTACGTATTTAGAGAGTTGATTAATAAAATTTTCGAGACCATTGACCTCTTGCCGATGCGCTCGCCATAATCCGTAAAATTACATCTTGAGAGCGGTTCCTCAATATGGCCATTGTCAAAAAAAGAACTTAGTAATTTTAAATGTATGTCATTGGGTCACTAGAGCATTTCTTTTTCGATACGGATCTACCTCTTTTTATCTTAAAATTTTAGACCGGTTTAAAAATTCTCAAAAAATTCTTCCTAAAACTGATAACAGATATATGCAAATACCTACCCACAGGACACGTAAAGATACACAAAACATACAAACGTTAAGCCGCGTCTACACCTGAATATTTCGACGATCAGTGAGCCGCGCAACGAGCAGAACAACAACTTCAACATTCAAATGTCTGTTCGTCGTTTTATTTTGACCCATTTAAACCGTCAAACCAATTCATGCGCATTATCTTTGATATCTGGGAATATCTGAAATATCTAGTAGTTTGAAAAAGTTTGAAAAGCTCTCATTAAAGGATCTTAAATATATTATTGTATTTCTTAATAATAAAAGTAACCCTACTAATATTTTAAATTTAAAGATGCTTAAAAATCTAAGCCAAGTGGTATGTCATGTATTACTTCACTTAATTAATACTTCAATCGAAACTGGTCGATTTCCAAAGTTCCTCAAAACAGGCAAAGTTGTTCAAGTCCCCAAAGTACCCAATTCAAAAAATGCTAGTGATTTTAGGCTCATAAATATATTGCCAGCAATTAAAAAGGTAATTGAAGTAGCGGCGTATAATCACTGCTTTTCTTTTCTTTTTTTTTCTTCAAACAATATGTTTTTTGAAAACCAGTCTGGATTTCGGGCAAAGCACTCATGTGAGACTGCACAACAGTTAACGCTGACTAACTGGCACCAAGCAATAGAGGATATTCAATATGTTGTAGTAGGTTTCTTAGACTTTAAGCGAGCTTTCGAGACCATTGATAGGGAGATTTTGTTAAAAAAGTTAGAGTACCTACTATGGGATTGGAGGAATAGTACTGCAGTGGGTTAGGAAATATTTAAGTGATAGATCGCAGGCTACAGTTAATATTAATTCCATATCAAAGATAGAATCTAATGTAACAAAACGGGATTTGAATATAAATGGTATTTTTGCAATTTATAAGTTTTTAAATATTTTTAATTAAATATTGTTTTTGACATCAACAAGCATTAATAATATGCAAGACTAGGTTAAGAATCAGTTAAATTTATGGCAACTCCAGCGACTTGTTTTTAGGCATGTTTTCAGGTCCGCTGTATTTTAATAAAAGTTGTATTTGGCTAATATGTCCTTTGAGCCACTAACATCAAAATAATTTATATTCTGTAACTGGAAACAAATTTGCTAAATTATTTTCAGTTTTTAAAAAACACACTGTGTAATTTTACTTTCTGACGGTTTCTTTAAGTCTGGCTTGCGTTGGTATTTTGTCTCTTAGTGGAGCGTTTAAAGCGCAGTCTATCTTTTTCTCGCCACGGCGACAGGGAGTAGAATTCTAGCCAATCAACGCCAAGGTATTTGTGCCTTCAAGCGCAGGGTGGCTTTAACTGAGAGAAGAAACTTTCGAAAGTCGTGAGGGAAAACATTCTTTAGTTGGGCTTGGCTTGGTTCGTTTCAATTCTTCAGTTGGCTTTGCTGTCGCTCACACTTCTTAAGAGGGTATTTTTTCCAACTGGGGAAATTTATCAATTATTTTGTGACTGTGTATAAAACTGTTAACTTTATTATCCATAATTATTTTGGTCTTTTCTTTTAGTGTTTATTTTAACTTCAAAGCTTTTGATTTTATTACTGTTTCCAGTGTTTTTAAATATTACTAATATCTTTTTCCTGATTTTTAACATCAAAATACAAACCATTCGTTGCTCTAAAATCGGCATTTTTAATCAATAATATATCCCAAACCCAAAGAGTAATATTAAGTAAATTAAACAGTTGATTGAATACTTTGACCTATTCAATCAACGTTTAAAATGTTGATAAATAAAAATATTTACAACAAATATACAAAAGGTTTATAAAACCTAAGAGTTTAAGAAGTGTAAATATTTGAATACAAAAGTTTAATAAAAAATGTGTATTATCTTAGCTGCACTTGCACTTACTACATACGAATAGTTGGTCAACAAAAAAAAAATCAAAATCTTTAAATACGGTCACCGTTCCCTAGTCATAGTGCATATTGTTTATTTTACTTTTAAAAGTGATTTCATTTGAAAATAAATTTATATATAAAGAGAGATGCTGGCCACACACACACACACACACACACACACACACACACACACACACACACACACACACACACACACACACACACACACACACACACACACACACACACACACACACACACACACACACACACACACACACACACACACACACACACACACACACACACACACACACACACACACACACACACACACACACACACACACACACACACACACACACACACCACACACACACACACACACACACACACACACACACACACACACACACACACACACACACACACACACACACACACACACACACACACACACACACACACACACACACACACACACACACACACAAATTTGAACAAGAAGAAAATTGAAAAGGTATGTATGATTTTCCTACATTGTTTATTCATTTGAGAAAAACGTTTATTGCATACTTTTCCTCCAAGAACCGTCAAATTCCCTTTCGAGAACAAACAAGTAGTAACATTTAATGTTTTTATAATTTACATAAGTTGTAGCCTAAATTAGTAGCTCACAACATTTAAGCCTTGGCCACTTGAGTTGACAGTACCACTGTCACTAGGCCCCTATTACATTAATAACTTGGTTGTACCACAGGGATGTGTATTGGGACCACTGTTTTTTATAACATATGTTAATTATTCTCAAATTCCAAACTGCAAATAATGCAAAGACCTAAAATTGTAAACAACAAGTAAAATTAAAAAAAGAAAAATTATAAAAAGTTTGTCTTCGGCCGGGGCTCGAACCCGGAATCTCTTGCGGTGTACGCAAACGCTCTTACATTAAGCCACCAAAGACCATACATAAATTTTCGTAAAATTTTTACCCATCTATGTGTGTGGTGTCTTAATACAGGAACGAGAAACTCTCAGGGTATTAACTCGACCAAGCCATTCAACTGACCTTTATAATTCTTATTTCCCACTGTCAAAGGTATGAAAACTCAAATTAGATGTAAAGTATCAACGTCTGAAAATATGAGATCACCTTTTCCGTGTGTTAAAATTTTGATGGCAATGGGCGACTGCCAATATAATCCTCAAATACCAAATTGCAAATAATTCAAGGACCTAAAACTATAAACAACAAGTAAAATTAAAGAAAAAAAAATATCCCGGCCGAAGTTTTTATAATTTTTCTTTCTCATATATAAAAATATATTTATAGCGATGATGTCTTGAAATATTGTTCGCTGTTTTAGACCCGTATTCGGGCTAGTAGTGGGAACGTAGGGAAATACGTCGTCTTCACAAAGTTTTTCGTTATTCCATCTTGTGCAGCGAAACAGGTGAGAAGTGGGTTTTTGTTTTTCACGCAAATTCTAGCTCAAGCCATAGGAAGCATACACTAAGAATAAGTACAGATGGTTCAATGGTATTTCAGGGGAAATAGCTGTCAAGATATGGCAAATTTATTTGTTGTCGCGTTTGAGACAAGGGATATTCCAAGCCGTAGCACGGTTCAAAAAATAGTGACCCATTTTAGGCGAACAGTATGTGTGAATTTTTGCCACAAATTGCAGTAGTGGAGAGGTACCTCCCGTTCATGAAATGGGAGAGGAAAGGGAACGGCGAGAAACTATGATTTGTGCCGCAGCAGAAACTTTGCTTACCTGTTCCAGTAAGGCAATTGCCAATAATGTGGGCGATCATATTTTACCCTTAACCTTCCGAAACCTTTTGAAACGACAGGGGTACCGGAGGTTTAAAGTAAAAAAAACGCAAGGAATTTTTCCAGATGATGAGTTTCGAAGAATGGAGTTTTGTAAAATCATGATTGAAAAAGCGAATCAAGATGAACATTTTATAAAAAATATTTATTTTACAGACGAAAGTTCGTTTTAAATTCATGGCCGTCACAATCCTTTCGCTGTACGTTACTGGTCACGGCAAAATAAACATTTGCGTTCGGTTCGGTTCGGTATCCTCAAAAACTTAATGTCTGGACTGGAATTTTGGGTGACAATATTATTGGTACTTTTTTCATCAATGGCAATTTACGAGGGAGAAATTATTTTGTTTTGTTGCAGGACCATATCATTCCTGTCGACAGGTGCCAAATAATGATTTAAAAAAAAAATTGGTGTCTGTCTCAACTCACACACACACACACACACACACACACAAAGTACATACTATCAGCTGACCTCCGAGATCAACAGATTTGGCACAAAATGTGTTTTTTTTATAGCGCTATGCAAAAAGCCAAATTTATTTGCATGGTCATTTTGGATGAACTTCGAGCAAAAATAACCACCACCCTACAATCAGTGACACTTGAAAGTAATGTCTGAACTGAATTTTATAACGGGCTCGGGTACTGGTTAGCACAGAGCGATGGTATTCTTGAGAACTTAATTCGTAGTTTTTAAATCAATATGAAAGAATTTTCTTTTAGAACAGACCCCTCTCTTATTTGTTTCGCTGGGGAAGTCATAAACTTTATTTCATGGTAAGCACGGCATTAAATATTATAAAAAAGAACAAGCTTAAAAAAAATTATTATACGTTACGTATAATACGTAGTACGGGTATTATAAGTTTCCGATATTTTATGTACAACTATCCTTAATCGATTTCCTTTACAAACTGATGAAAGAAAAGATCGCCGCGCTAGATGCAACAATCGGTGTTATGTTATATCTTCCCTTTAGTTTACCAGGGCGCAAAGTAGATAGGTTTTGGCTGTGAGTCTGGCTATCATGAGACATTGGGTAACCACGTGTAAAATTTTATCCTTTTTCTGAAATAATATAGCATTTAACCATGCTATATATGAAATTAGTAGGGTCAGTTACTTGAAATTTTCAATAATCAGTATTACCACACTAATGTATTTTTAAAGAATTTCAGGGTTGCCAACAAAAATTGTCAGGCGATGGCCAACCTCCATTTGGCAGTGGTTTCTCGTCCAAAAAGCAGGCAATCTATTTTTTAAAGATATAGATGTGGTCACCGATAGAATCGAATGTAAAACGAGCACTGAGAGTCGTACCGAAAAATATACACCTAGTTTGGACAAGAAATTCATTCTGATTTTAATATTGTTTTTTGATTGGCCTACAAGGTTTCATGGTTTTGTTTCAAATCGCAATTTAATGGTGATGGTGCGGGCTATTATCAAAATTCGACTTCATCGTTCATACCTACAGTTGTTTTTTCGAGTTGATGTCTCCTCGTTACACTAACGGCATTTTGTGTCAGAGAAAGCGGGCCTATAGCATTGAATGTATGACCATTGCATTGCACCTTTAAACACCAACCTTCACCACCGTTAATTTATAAGAAATGAATAATTTATTACCGGTCGACGCGACCGACGCCGACGCACACCCGGAAAATTTTGGAGTACAGCTGGTCAAAATTATTTTTGAGTCTTCTTCTAATAAAAAAATTTGTTGATCTCTTTCAATTGATGTACCATGCTCTAGGAATTGTAGGACCCAACAAGTTTTAAAAGAGAATAACTTGTACTGGTGTTTATAATGTAACCGTTCCCCTCGCCTGCGGCACGAGCAGCGGCTGATTCGCTACATTAAGGGGTGTTTACACGGGTCGATTTTAGCCGTGCGGAGAGTCACCTCCATTTGTCGTGCGGCAAGTCGAATCGCTATCCCATTTACACGATGCGACTAAAGTCACAAGGAAATAGGTCATTTTTGTTGAAAATGTTGTGTAAAACAGGGGTTTTACGTAATAGAATTAAAATAGCGCGTAAAGCAATAATTAAAGAATTGCTTAAAAACACAAAGAGAAGAAGAAACAAAGATAATATCTCTGATATATGTGGTTCTTAAATTTTTTATTTTAATTTTCAATTCTTCTGTTTAATTCAATTTCTGCAATAATTGCTTTCAGGGCACCCAAAAGCACATCATTCTTACTTCTCTGCTCTAGGATTCCACAGGCAGGAATATTTTTCGTAGCACTCAGAAAATTCAATTTCAATTTCAATTTTTGTACATCTTTAAAAGCGAAATATTGAGAAATCGACCCGTGTAAATGCGCCCATAATTCTTTATCTCTTGGACTTGGATATTAAACCCTGGTCTGTTTGACATGTTTTAAGTACGACCATCAGGGACCATCCAAGTTTCTTTGTAACTATCGTTTCTTATTTGATGCTCCTGACTTTTATAAAGTAATTAAACGGGTTAAAAGAGTAGTTTTTCGCACAAGTGGAGTAGTTAGTCAAGTCGGTGTACGATGTTTTGTCAAATAGGGCAACGATACGGATAGGATATTCTGTAATATTTGTAACTTTAATATTATTATTATTATTAAGGCTTTTATTGTCGAAAGATTGATACATTTTACAAAAGTATATAACCTAAGTTACTAAATTCTTATGACAAAAGTCAGATGCTCGAGTCTTATTCGAAGTCTCGTAAGCAGATTATGAATCATATAAAAAGACATTTTTGCCCATCAAATGCAATTTGAAGTACAATTGAAAAAATATTATAATACGATATTTTTATTTTGTAAGCTTTTTATTTGTGTTTACGTAGATATTATTTTTCTTAAATAAACTTGTTTTTTATATTTAGAGCCTTCAAGTTTAATAATTCTAAAAAGAGACTCATCAGAATACTGCAAGCTAGTTAGGTAGGCTTTGAAAAGCTAACTAAACGGTTAACCCGCGAGTGGTGACGAACGGTCTGTGGGCGATTGAAAACAAAAACTTGGTTTAAAATGCGGACGCAAGGCTAAGTATCTGTGCGACCAAGGACATAATAAATAAAGTAAATTTACTCATTCATTGCCATGCCATGCACATGCACGAGTCGTGCTGGAAGTCTCGTAAGCGTAGTCCATCTATGTGTAGAAGATATTAGGAATTATATAAAAATACACTTTTGCCCATCTACGCTCTCTTGTGCCTTCAAATGTAATTTGTGTGATCACTACTGAAAGGCCGATATGCGTGTAAAATTTCATAACTCCGGTTTAAGCAATTCAGAATTGAAAAAATATTGTGACACGATATTTTTATTTCGCAAGCTTTTGATTTGTGTTTAAGGAGATATTATTTTTCATAAATAAACCAATTTTTTTATATTTAGAGCTTTCAAATTTAATAATTCTAAAAAGAGACTCATCAGAATACTGCAAGCTTGTTAGGTAACTTTGCAAAGCTAACTGAACGCTTAACCCGGGAGTGGTGACGCACGGTCTGTGAGACCGATTAAAAACAAAAACTTAGTTTAAAACACGGACGCAAGGCTAAGTATCTGTGCGTCCAAGGGCATGTGTTAAATTTACCTATCTATTGTCATGCCATGCACATGCACGAGTCGTGCTGGAAGTCTCGTAAGCGTATTGCATCCATGTGTAGAAGATATATAATTGTAATTTGTGTGATAACTGAAAAATCACTACTGGAAGACCGATATGCGTGTAAAATTTGATAACTCAGGTTTAAGCAATTCAGAATTGAAAAAATATTGTGACACGATATTTTTATTTTGTAAGCTTTTTATTTGTGTTTACGTAGATATTATTTTTCTTAAATAAACCAGTTTTTTAGATTTAGAGCCCTCAAGTTTAACAATCCTAAAAAGAGACTCATCAAAATACTGCAAGCTTGATAGGTACCTTTGCAAAACTAACTAATCGGTTAACCCGCGAGTGGTGACGAACGGTCTGTGAAACCGATTGAAAAGAAAAACCTAGTTAAAAAAGCCGACGCAATGGTGAGTGATCTGTGCGCTCAAGGACATGTGTTAAATTTGCACATGCACGAGTCGTGTTCGAAGTCTCGTAAGCGTATTACATCTATGTGTAGAAAATATTAGGAATCATATAAAAAACACTTTTGCCAATCTACGTTCTCTTGGGCCTACAAATGTAATTTGTGTAATAACTGAAAATTCACTACTGAAAGGCCGATATGCGTGTAAAATTTCATCAATCAGGTTTAAGCAATTCAGAATTGAAAAAACATTGTTATACGATATTTTTATTTTGTAAGCTGTTTATTTGAGTAATATTTATTTTAAAAAATCACAGTAACGTTGCTCTTGTATTTTGTAAATATGACAGTAGAAATAAATTAAACTAAAGTAAACTTGCGTATTATTTTTTTTTAAATAAACTTATTTTTTAAGTAATGGTAGTTTGTTTAATAATGAGAATATTAAAATATGCTAAATGCATTATTTAAATAGTTGTTGGGACCTGGTTTGGAACCCATATTGGCATATCGGTCTATTGGACCAACCGACGTCACCCAATATAGTACAGGGTGTAATTTTAATGATGCACCAAACTTTAAGGGGTGGTAAGAAAGTTCAAAAGACGGCTTTTTTCCTAATACACATTGCATCGAATCTCTATGTTTTTAAGATACAGGCCAATAAAAAGGACTATTAATACTTTTGTTAATTTTTTGTTATTTCTAATTTAAAAAAGTAGGTAATAATTGAGCGTTAAAATTTATCAAGTAAAAAGAAACAAAAAATTATTATCAAAAATTTGAAAATGATTTTTTTTTCAATTTAATAATTTTTATTGAAGAAAGTATTAAAAGTTAATTTGGCCACAATATACCTCCGTAAGGTATGAAAAAAAACAATATTGACCACAATGAATCACAAAATTATTTGACGTTGTTAAATTTGCAAATTTTAAAATTTACAGTTCTTCTCCACTCTTCAAACTTGTAACTTGAAAAATGCTATAACTTGGAATCAAAAAATCTTGAACCAAAAGTTATAGTTAAGAGGATTATCGTCAAAAATCGTCCCGTGGGATAGTTTTGGAAGATTTTTTAAAATTGCCTTAAATCGATTGATAATAGATCACACCATTGTAAGTCACCGAGTGTTTGCCTCCAATTTGAGTGGGCGGGCCTGTGTGACGTCATAAATCCAAGATGGCGGCATTTTTTAATGTTCTTTCACAAATCTTGGCGTAAATTAGTTTCACAGAAAAACTGTCAATAAGTTTTCTTGTTTGCACCAATTGTGAAGAAACTAGCTTTATGTCTTAAAAACTAACCAAGCTATTAAGTTTTTTAAAAATACAAAAAAATGGTAGAATGTAACCAAAAAAAAAATTTGGAGAAGGAATATTAAGACTCTCTCAAATCGATTGCTTATGGATCACTTAATTTTAAGTCGCTGGGTATTTGCCTCAAATTTGAGCAAAAGCGCCCGCCACATCAACTTTACAGAAAAATTGTATGGGTTATGATTTGATCGCAATAGAACGCCAATTTAGTTGTCGTTTTAGGAAGCTTTATACCTCAAGACCTAAAAGAGATATTGTAATTTCTTTAAATATTTAAAAAGTTATAAAAATCCTAAATTGAGCGAGAAAGTTTTAGACTACCTGCGATTGACTGGTGGGTCACTAAATGTTAAATCGCTATGTGTTTGCCTCCAATTTGAGGAAAACTGTCTGTGTGACGTCATAAATCCATGATGGCGGATTTTTTCATATTTTTTTCAAAAACTTTGGCAAACAACTTTTGCTAAATTAGTTTTCCAAAAAAACTGTATATACGTTTTCTTGCAAAAGAGCATTAACTAATGCAATAAACAACCTTGCTTTATATGTTAAAAACTAACAAAGATATGAACTTTTTTTTCGAACTTTCGCTAAATTAGTTTTACAGAAAAACTGTAAATACGTTTTTTGTTTGCAAGAGAGCATTAACACTGGTCTGCATGAAAATCGGCCCTGACACCATTCTTGCCGATTCCTATGTAAAATGGCCTCCTAAATCCAAATATGAACTCAGTTTTTCCCCATCACCCCCCATTTTTGGGGGAGATCCCCTACCTATTTTTACCGCTTTTCGATAGTTTGATGGGATGGAAAGGATTATTTTGGCCCTAACATCACTATTTCTGAGGTACTGGAGACGTTTACACCAGTATTTATACTAAGGCGTAAATTTAAGTCTAGGTTTTGGTTTAAGTTTAAGGTTTAGGTTTAAAATGTAAATGTGCATTGGTTGTTAGCTCCCGCTAAATTTCGCGGTTGTTTTTAACTTTTTAAAACCACACAATTGGATGAAGGACAGAGTGCATTTCGCGCATTTGGACATGCGCACCAACAATCCTTTGTCAATCGCCTCCAGAAATGGCGTGTTAATTTCGTTCTCCAACTATTTCAAATTTGTACACCTGAAAGTGCTCGATTTTGGTGTACTGAAGCATAGAACTAGAAACTTCAGCCCTTCAGCTACGTGGTGACATCATTAGATCCAGATAGGGGCCCCTTGGAAGTGGATAAATTGGCTGCAAACTGGTAAGTGCCTTGTTTCTGATTGCCGTTGTGTGGCACCAACAATTAACCTATGGACGTTTGATTATTTCGTAATTTCATATCAATATATTTATGTTTGTTCGCGCTTTCATTAATTAAAATATTTACAGTCCATTGCGGTTATCGTTTTTCTTACCGCGGGCTAACATAAGTGTTCCTTTCGAGCCGAATTATTTTAAATTTACTCCATACGACGGTATTAATAAGTCGGCCATTTATTTTCACGCCGAAAACAAGGCGGCCTTGAATTTTTCCCATCGTATTGAAACGAGAGAAAGTCGTTCGACTTTCGGTGTCGGCGCAGTACCTGTTTTCGGTCCGCTGCTATGGTAACGGGTCTACCGCGTGGTCGTTTCAGTAAAAACAAACAAACAACATTTCTCATTTATGTGTTACGTGTGTTCCATATCATTTCGATATTTAAAACAATTTTCATCAATTGCGATAAATTAGTGCATATTTTCGACAATTCGTCATTTTTCTATTTCAGAAGCATTAATTTAGCGTTAATTGTATATTTACCGACATTTCTGTGATTAGATGTGTTCCATATCATTTCGATATTTAAAACAATTTTCATCAATTGCGATAAATTAGTGCATATTTTCGACAATTCGTCATTTTTCTATTTCAGAAGCATTAATTTAGCGTTAATTGTATATTTACCGACAATTTCGTCATTTCAAAGGTAAAATCATGTCTGTCAAAAAAGCCGTGCAAAAACGCAAAGGTTTTTTATCTGCGTTCACCGAGTGTTATGTGTTTTCACAGACCGCGGCATCGGACGAAAAAGCGAGAAACGAGTTTCAAGTGAGGTATTCCGATTTGGATGAAACCTTTGATAAATGCATGCTGGCACATAATGACGTCATTATGTTGATAGACGACGCGGACGACGAGGAGTTTAAAACGCAGGATGCAATCCTTTCAGAAGCTCGTAAATATTTTTATGCGTGTAAGGAGGTTTACTCTAAAATATTTCCGGTTGAGGCCCCATCCTTTTCGGGATCATATGTTCGACAAAACGAAACTCCAAAACTAAAAGAGTTAGGTATTCCCATATTTCGAGGTGATAAAAAATTATGGCCAAGCTTTTTCGATCTTTTTAATAACATTATAGATCAAAATCAAAGTCTAAGTAACGTTCGAAAACTTCAATATTTATTTTCATATCTCGAGGATAAGCCTTTAACATTGATATCAGGGATTAGCTTATCTGATCAAAATTATAAAATTGCTTACGACAAATTAGTCAATAGATATCAAAACAAGCGAGACCTCGCAAATGATGCTTTAAGCAAAATTATGAACTCCACCTTAAAGAACGAGTCAGCTAAAGAATTGCGTAATTTAATTGACACCTTTTCTGAATCCCTAGAAATTTTAAAATCACTTAGCTTTGACGCTGACAGTTGGGACTTTATTATTTTTTTCATTTTGTTAGAAAAATTGGATATTCCGACGCGTTCAAATTTCGAAATGAGTCACGCCAATACTAATACCGAAATTCCCACTTTTCAGTCACTTTTTCAATTTCTAGAAAAAAGATGTAAAGTTTTGGAATCACTTCCTCAATCAACAGCACCCAAAAAGGTGCCTATCTATCAAAAATCAAATTCTATGCAAAATCAGTCTGGGCAAAAGCCTACCTATCAAAATTCAAATTCTATGCGAAATCAGTTTGGGCAAAAGCCTACCTATAAATCATCCAATTCGCCTTTTATAGGACTGGCTGGCACCTTAACTAATTCAAGTACGGGAATAAAATGTTTCCGGTGTAATCAAGGTCACGTGCTTTCGAAATGTCAAACATTTCTTGATCTCTCACCTATCGATCGCCTATCTTTCGTCAAGCAGAAAAAATTATGTCTAGCGTGTTTTCATCCCATGCGTGGGGTAGATATGTGCAAATCAAAATATTCATGCAGGACTTGCAATAGTAAAAGGCACCACACTTTAACCCATATCTTAGAAACTAATCAAGAGTCTGGAAGCCTAGATACTAGTCCTGTCATTCACACACCACATGTCAATAATCTTCATGTGTCATTAAATACCTCAGGACCTTCAGGTACCTTTCTTTTATGCACCGATATAATAGATGTTATGGACGGTTGCGGAAATTTTCAACCTGTAAGGGCACTGCTTGATTCTGGACCACAGACAGGATTCATCAGTGAAAAGTGTATTCAGCGTCTTAATCTTCCTAGGCGAAGTTACACCACTGAAATATTCGGATTAAATCAGATGTCTTCTTTTACTTCCAAAGGGCTCGTTCAATGTCACATTAAGCCCCAAGGACAGGTCACTCCTTTACTTAATTTCGAAGCAATTGTCGTTCCACAATTATGTTCCAATATGCCTACATTCACTTTGAACGATAATCAGTGGAAACACTTGGAAAACCTTATACTTGCCGACCCATCTTATTTCAAATCTAGACCTGTGGACCTAGTTATTGGTTGCGAGCTATTCGCACAGATATTCAAGGAGGGCAGGGTTCTTGGACAAATAGGGCAACCTTCAGCCCTTGAAACTATCTTTGGCTGGGCCGTCATGGGAAAAGTTGACGAAGTAGGTAGTCTTACGGAACGAACCAGTTGTTTTTTAACGAGTCATTCACCTCCTTTAGAGGTCATTCTCCCTAGGTTTTGGGAAATCGAACATTTGCCTAAAAAACAAATCTTATCAAAGGAAGAAAAACAAGCAGAATCAATTTTTACTGCGAGTGTAGTACGGCGACCGAGCGGTAGATTCATGGTAGATCTTCCGTTTAAAGATAAAATAAACCCTGACCTAGGAAATACTTATCCGCAAGCTTATCGTAGATTTTTACTTCTAGAAAATAGATTACTCAAAAATCCTGATCTGTACACTGCCTATTCAAGTTTCATGCAAGACTATATCGATTCTAATCATATGAGTCTAGTTTTACCTAGTCAACCAAAAGTCGACGTATCATGTTTTTTGGCACATCATTGCGTATTAAAGCCGGAAAGCTTAAGTACAAAATTAAGGGTAGTCTGGGATTGTTCGGCAGTCACCCCAAAAAACATTAGTCTCAATGACACGTTGTTATCTGGACCGAAACTTCAAAAGGATATTGCTTCTTTACTCCTTACGTTTCGTCGTAATCCTATTGCCTACATTGCTGATATCAAACAGATGTTCCGTCAAGTCCTTATCAATCCTTATCACCGTCCTTATCAAAGGATATTTTGGAGGTTTTCTCCACATGACCCACTTTCAGTGTGGGAGCTTTCTACTGTCACTTTTGGCATGACATGCTCACCTTTTCTAGCCATGCGTACCTTAAATGAGCTGGCAGAGAGAGAAAAGGAACGTTTTCCTATGGCTAGTACTGTTCTAAAAACGTCAATCTACATCGACGATATCTTGGGAACTAGCCCTTCGCTTTCTGAAGCTCTTTCCCTTCAAACGGAACTCAATGATTTGTTGAAGTCGGGAGGATTTGAACTTAAAAAATGGGCAAGCAATTGTCCTGATTTTGACATTGCCAGAATCCGATCGTCAAATGCCTCTCTTTTTTGACAAGGAGGAACCCCACTTTATCAAAGTTTTAGGACTTCAATGGCATTCAAAAAACGACATTTTTTCTTATCAATGCCGAATGAAGGACAAACCCCCAACCAAACGTTCTATTTTATCTATCATAGGAACAATCTTCGATCCCTTAGGTTTTCTTTGTCCCTTGTTGCTACAAGCAAAATTTATTTTGCAACAGTTGTGGATATCGAAAATAGGCTGGGACGAAGAACCAGATTCTTCTATCATCGACTCTTGGAACAAACTTCGTTCTGAATTCCCGCTTCTTTCCAATTTTCAATTACCCCGACAAATCAAACTGTCAAAAACCAATACCTGTCAAATCATCGGCTTCTGTGACGCTTCAATTCGAGGCTACGCAGGCGTCGTATATTTTCGTGTAGAAGAGGAAAACAATATATCTGTTTCTCTCATATCTGCAAAATCTAGGGTCGCGCCTATAAACACAGACTTCGGCTAGGCTAGAACTCCTAGGCGCATTTCTTTTAAGCGAATTAATTGACTTCGTTTTATCTAGCTATGAAGGAAAAATAACTTTTACAAATATCGTTACTTTCTGCGATTCGCAAGTCGTATTGCACTGGCTTTCATCCCCTCCCAATCGCTGGCAAACCTTTGTTGCAAATCGAGTCAGTAGAATCCAAGAAATCATTCCCTCAAACTCGTGGCGCTACATTCCTTCTGCTTTAAATGCAGCCGATATTGCGTCACGAGGGGCCACCCCTTCACAGCTCATGTCACATGACACGTGGTGGAACGCACCGTCGTTTCTGTGGTCTCCCGAAAACGAATGGCCCGATTTTCATAAACCAAAAATTCCGATTGATTTCGGAGATATCAATCTGGAGGAAAAGCCAAAGGTCTGTTGCAATGCGATAATTGACGTTAACTTCTTAGATCAGCTTCTTATCAAATATTCATCTATATCAAAAATTCAACGTATCATTTGTTATGTCCTTCGAATAGTTAACTTTTTTCAAAACCATTCCTATCAAAAACCCACTAAGCCGCCGGACCAAAAAGTTATTTTTGAAAATATTGTTTTTCCTACCACCGGTGAGATGCAAAGTGCGTTATACCTTCTTATCAAACGCGTTCAAGGTTCTTGTTTTTCTGAGCTTTTTTCCGCGTTATCTAAGGATAAACCAATACCGAAACCTTTTCGAAAACTTTCACCTTTTCTTGATGAAAATAATATCATTAGAGTCGGTGGCAGATTACAAAAATCTGACCTTTTGTCTTATTCTGCAAAACACCCCGTCTTACTTTCGAGTAACCATCGTTTAACTACTCTTCTTATCGAGTCCGCTCATCGACAATACCTTCATCCTGGGTTTAAAACATTACATAATCTGCTTTTACAGCAATTTTGGATATTATCTGCCAGACGGGCAATTCAAAGAACCGTATCCAAGTGCTTGCAATGTTTTAGAATCAACCCTAAATCCTATAGACCGCCCATAATGAGTTCACTTCCCGCTCATCGAATCAATCAACTTAAACCTTTTTCGAGTGTAGCTATCGACTTTTGTGGACCTTTCTTTGTGATTCCTCATCGTTACCGTGGTTGTAAAGCTTTCAAATCGTATGTCTGTGTGTTTGTCTGTACGGCCACACATTGCATGCTTTTGGAATTAACCATGGAACTGTCCACCGAAGGGTTCGTAGGTGCATTACATCGATTCATTTCCAGACGCGGAAGCGTGACGCAATGCTGGTCAGATCAAGGCAGTAATTTTATAAGGTTTCGTAACCAATTACTTGATTACGCAAGAAGTGCTGCCACCAGACTTTCTATTCGTTGGCATCTGGGACCTCCTCTCAGTCCACATTTCAATGGCCTGGCAGAAGCTGGCGTCAAAAGTTTTAAAACTCACTTTGTTCGAGTTGTCGGCGACCAGAAGTTGTCTATCATGGAGATGTCCACCCTTACCTGTCGCATAGAAGCCGTACTTAATAGTCGCCCGTTATCTCCTGCCTCTTCAGACCCACACGATCTTCAACCTCTTACCCCTGGGCATTTTTTGACACTTGAACCCCTTAATTCAGAAATTCCGGAGTCAGATTTGTCCGAGGTTCCCCTAAATCGGCTCTCGAGATGGCAACTAATCCAAAAACTACATAATGATTTTTGGAAACGGTATTCTATAGAGTATTTGCATACGCTACAACAGCGACACAAGTGGGCTGATTCGTCCCCAAATATCACATTAAATGATTTGGTTATCATAACAAGTGATCACATTCAATCACCTTTGAAATGGCCGGTCGGTCGGGTCATCGAACTGCATCCCGGCGGGGACGGTCAGGTGCGTGTTGCGACGGTACAAACGGTTACCGGTGTTTATAAGCGGCCAGTTGTAAAACTGTGCCTCTTGCCAAATTAAAAGTAATTTTAATTTTTCTACCTATTACCGGCATTACAATAGTCTTTATTTTTATTTCTTTTTTTTTGAATTTTTTGTTTGTTTGTTTTGCCTTTTTCGGGATTTCGTTATCTCTAAATAAACTTACGATACTTATCTGTTTTCATTCATTTATATTTATCGGTCGATCATTTTTCTTATATGTATATCTGTCCGGTTGAGATTCTAAAATTGTGTGTTTTGGAGGGCAGTTATGTTAGCTCCCGCTAAATTTCGCGGTTGTTTTTAACTTTTTAAAACCACACAATTGGATGAAGGACAGAGTGCATTTCGCGCATTTGGGCATGCGCACCAACAATCAGCGAGATCCTTTGTCAATCGCCTCGAGAAATGGCGTGTTAATTTCGTTCTCCAACTATTTCAAATTTCTACACCTGAAAGTGCTCGATTTTGGTGTACTGAAGCATAGAACTAGAAACTTCAGCCCTTCAGCTACGTGGTGACATCATTAGATCCAGATAGGGGCCCCTTGGAAGTGGATAAATTGGCTGCAAACTGGTGAGTGCCTTGTTTCTGATTGCCGTTGTGTGGCACCAACAATTAACCTATGGACGTTTGATTATTTCGTAATTTCATATCAATATATTTATGTTTGTTCGCGCTTTCATTAATTAAAATATTTACAGTCCATTGCAGTTATCGTTTTTCTTACCGCGGGCTAACTGGTTTAGAAAAATTCATTTTTTGCCGAAACAATGTCCTAAAAATTGAAATTTTAGACGATTTGTTCTTGAAATGGACCATATAGACCGGAAAACAGATTTTTCTACAACTGTCTAATTTACACTTCTACGTCACTTTAAACGCCTACGTCATGTGATTCCGACTAAAAATCTACCTAAATTTTAAACTACCTACGGGGGGTGGTTTATCTCATTGTAACTTGAAAACACGTTTTTGTCAATTTATTTGTTAAAAATGTAAAATTTGATCATATTTAGGAACGATGACAAAATTTTATACGATTTTTAGCTTCAATTAACTATTAGGGCGAGTTTTTTAGGGCAATGTACACAAGGCTGGATAAACCCATAGAGAAAATAATAAAAGAGTGCTTAATTCTATGGTTCAAAAGCGGCAACAAGTTTACGCTAGCGCCACCCTTGGCAACTGGAAGAATTAAGAATGCGCGGGCGGGCTCGGCGGGATTTTTAAATGATTTTTTTCTTAGTAAAGGTGCTATTTTTGAGGTCAGGCTAATTTCATGTATGCGAAAAGAATTTGGATATCAAAAATATATTAATTTTAGTCATGTAAACCTGTAAGATATCCAAACTTTTTCCGCATACATAAAAATTTGCATGACCTCTAAAATGTAATACTTAAATAAAAAACAATGTTTTTTAAAAAATTTAATATTTATTTTTTTAAAAATGAGAACTGTTTAGAAAAATCTAAAAATATTTAACAAATATGTTTTTTCTTAAATGTATAAACTAGGTATTTATATTACAAAAAACTGTGGATTTTTAGAAAACTTAAAAATAGTTAAACATGTACCACCTAATAATCCTTAATAAAACCAATATTGTAAAAAAATAAGAACACACTTTTACAGTCTTCAATTTTCTAATTTCTAGGTTTATGTGGAATTGCTCAAATGTTGTAATGTAATTTTCATATATTCTTCACAATATCCATTCTCCAATCCATTTTTTAATAATAAAGGTGGCCACATAATGATGTTATCCCATTGTTGATTGTTGCGTTGGATAACTAAAAAGCAAAAAAAAAAGCTGCCAGGGGACTCATAATAGTAGGTATTTTATACAGGTGTTAATAAAGTATGTCGCCAAACTTCAGAGGATTATCTTGAGTGATTTTAAGAAAAAAAACTTTGTATAACCATGCTTAGTTTTTGAGATATGGGTTATTAAAATATTAGTTTTTTGTTTGCTTATTATTTATAACTCGTGCAGTTTTTGAGATATTTAGCTCAAATCTGGAACATGTTGTTGTTGTTTTGTTACAAGGCATACATCATTAAGCATGTCAAATATTAGGAAAAACTACAGGGTGATATTTTTTCCGCGGTCATGCCCCCTTTTTTCTCCAGAACTTTTTTGAAGTAAGTTATTGGCAGATTTAAAAATGTAAAATGAATTCCTTGTTTTATTCAGAAATTTTTTGATCTGCAATATTTTTATCTCTAACAATTTTTCAGAAAAAAAAAACAAAATAAAATAACTTGTATCTTCAGTTGCTATTTAGAAATTACATAAAACGCATAAAATTTAAATAATGCAGAGTACAAATTTTTCTTTTTTGTCTTTTCTTGGAAACAGTTAGAGTTACAAAAAATTGCAGAAGATCAAAAAGTTTCTGAGGAAAGGTGGCTGTTGCCTCCCCCACCCCAATAAGCCTTCGTGTCGACTCTGTCTGAAATATGTGTTTATATGTATTATAATTTCAGGGGCTAACCAAATTATTAAGGGGGAGCTTAGCTCTTGAAGCTCTGCCCTAAGTATACTTTGGGCCTATTCTTAAATTATGTAATTGACCCACCTCCACCCTCTGTACAGAATTTTCAAGAAACAAAATACATTAAAAAAAAGTTATGTGTAATACAAGGCCAAACACTGCTACCCCTTTGAGCATTAATTTTGAACATATGATTATTATGTTAAGTGGCATTATGTATTTTAAGAATAGGCCCTAGTATGGGTGTGGAAAGAGACAGAACTTATTAACCAATATTTCTCTATTACTTACCTAAATGAAAAATCATTTGCAACCAAGCAGTGTGTACTCAATGTGATTGTAATGATCCATACAAATCCATAATGTCTGTGTACCTAAAAAGTAAAAGCACTAGCTAGAATTATGTTCGAACACTAAACTAAAAGACAGAAGCCTAAGGATTTTTAGACATTTTCCATATATTTCATGAATAAAAAAATTAAATAGGTGAAGATATGGCATAATAAGAACTCGGCTAATCTGAAGCAGGAGGTACTGTTTGAGAGGATTTGCCTTTTGAGTGTTTGTGTTGTCTGAATGTGAATGTCCTTAACTAAAAACAAATAAGTGCCTACTAGATTAAATTAAATTTAAGTAAAATAGATTTGATACCATTTAACATTCAAGTCGAAACTATGCACATTTTATAAGAACTTAACATTGATATAAGTGTAACATAACATTTATAAGATTATAACATAACTTTTTATAAGAGTATAGCACAAGATTTATAAGAGTATAACATATAAATTTCTAAAAGTATAACATAACACATCTATAATAGGTGTGACTTAAAATTAATTAGATTAAAACATTTATGACAATAATAATATTATGATCATTTTGTGATATTATATAAGATATATAAGTAGGTAGATATAATGAAAAAAAAGTATTATAGTATATGTAAACTTGACCAGTATTCTCTCGACGAGCTACCATGCAGCTCAGGGACAGTACTTTAATTGTATTAGGAATTTGTAACGAAACTTTGAAAATAAATTGAAATTTGAAATAACTGTGCCTCGGGTCCCCCAAAGACCTACTCTTGGGTGCACTACTGACTAAAATATCTACTAAAACTAAAAATGGAAAATGCCGAAAGGGCAATACATCAATAATAACAAAATTATATGGACAATGACCCATAAGAAGGTGCGGATCTACGGGAGGGGAAATTCCCCCCCCCCCCAAATCTCAAACTATATTAAGTTTTTACATACAGAATACACATCCTGGTCACCATGCAAAACTGTTTTATGCAATATTTATTATGATAGCTACCCCCCCTAAATAAAGTTCCTAGATCCACCCCTGCCATAACTGAGGGGTGAACAGCTGAACAAAATTTGTACACCATCCTACAGGACTCAAATAAATTCTTGGTCTTGTAGTGTATTTTAGTGTCCTGTGGAGTCCTACACAGTCTTGTTAAAAAAATGTGTAAACCTACTGTGGACAGATGATTACTCCTCCCCGAAGTTGACACATTTTATCTAAAACCAATGTATATGTTCAGTGTCAATCTGTATAACAAGTATATAAATCGACCCTAACTTCAATAACATAAATTATCTTTCTTACCTTTCTTACCACAAAACAAGACCATTTTTGTCTGATAACACGCGCTTTAACACAAAACAGATCTCCTTTGTAGTGAAAAAGTTATTTCGTAGCAAAATTTTTGCATCCGAAAATTCCAGAAAAACAAACCAAGAATTTGAGGTTAGGTTTGACTCGACTGCGTTTACAATATACTTGTAACTTGCTTTTAAAAATGACTTGCAATTTGTAATATGGGTAGAATACCTGTATTATTTATTAATTTTTTTGGTTGCCACTTCTATTAACATTGATTGATGAATGTTACAGATGTTTATACCTATGCAACAACGAATAACAGCAATTTTAATTTTTTCAAACAGTATAAATACTGAATTAGGATATAAGTCATTGTTTTATAAAGGAATCAGATTGTATAACAAATTACCATTAGACATTAAAAATTGCAAATCAAATAATATGTTTAAGAGAAAAAAAAAGTACTTGTTGCCAGTGGCGTATATAGAAAAAAGTTTCGGGGGGCCCAGACCTTATAAAGACGTATTTTATACTATTTTATATTTGTATTTATGAAATATGTGGAAAATATCTAAAAAAATCTTAGCTTTGGGGGGGGGCCGGGCATATATACGCCACTGGTTAGCCTGATTGTTTAAGTAGACCCTTGGTATCATATTATATTATATTATATTATATTTTTTTATTTTAGTCTCTATATTATTTTTTTGGTGTATTTTAGTATAGTAACCTTTTCTCATAAAGAAATATGGTAGCAATGTTTTTTTAAGGATAGGATTAAAAACATTTTACAGTACAGTGTAAGTACTTGAGAAAGCTGTGTGTTACTAGATTATTCTTTTAGTAGGTAGGTATAGTTAGTTCTGTTGGGAATGATACAGGAATGCTTGTAATGATTTTTCGGTATTATTAGAGAAATATAGCCAGGCTATAATTGTGCCAGGCACTATTTTAACACATTTACATTGAGAACTGACAGGTAATCGTTCAAAATTCATACCAAAGTCGAATTTAAAACTATCGTCGTTTATTTTCAATTAATAAAAGAAGGCACTATTTATTCCGGTTCATATAGTAAACAAAGGCCATGTGTTGAAAGATCACAGCTGATATTACAATGTGAAAGTGTCAAAATTGTGCCTGGCACAATTATAGCCTGGCTATATTTCAATAATTCTCTAATAATACCGAAAAACCATTACAAGCACATTCCTGTATCATTCCCAACAGAACTAACTATACCTATACCACGGATCACCTACCTACTAAAAGAATAATCTAGTAACACACAGCTTTATCAAGTACTTATACTGTACTGTAAAATGTTTTTAATCCTATCCAAAAAAAAAACATTGATGCCATCTTTCTTTATGAGAAATGGTCACTATACTAAAACACACCAAAAAAATAATATGGAAACTAAAATAATAAAATATAATATAATATAGTACCAAGGGTGGTTTACATAAACAATCAGGCTGACTAGGCCACAAGTACTTCTTAAGTTTTCTCTTAAACATATTATTTGATTTGCAATTTTTAATGTCTAATGGTAATTTGCTATACAATCTGATTCCTTTATAAAACAATGACTTATATCCTAATTCAGTTGAATAAAAATTGCTGTTATTTAACCTGGCTTTATTTCAATATTTTTTTTTACGGTGCGCACTCGCAAGGAGATCCCTATCACGCTCGAGAAGCGGCAAGTGCGCGGAAATGTTGGTGTATGTTGGTTTTGAAAAGGTTCAGATTGTAACCTGCACGGAAAAGTGTCGCAGGAAGCTTATTCCACAGCGATGCTGTTCTTCAGAGATATATTATCCATTATGTAATAATAAGAAGTAAATAGTTATTAGTATTATAAGTTTGGATTTGTTTTGTTATAGAAATACTGGTGTATGTATTAACATTTAAATGTATTTTTTATATTTATGTTTGTAATTTGAAATAGCATGATTTGCTAATAAAGATTTAATCAATTCAGTTCAACATAGTAAACCATTTCTAACAACAAATTGCATTAGGAAAATACTAAGCGTTATGTGATAGACAATTTCTCAAAGTTTTACGTAATTTATGAACGATCCCAATCGAACAGAATAAAATTAGTTTTAAATACAAATAGAAACATAGTCCGCGATTGCAGTGCTGTGCGCTACTGGAACTTGTTGGCTGCGCGGCCCTATCTTTTCGGCAGTCTCTTTTTTGTCTCTGGATAAACGGTTTAGTACTAAATTCTCATATCTCTTTTATATTTTAGCATGTAGCTTTTAAACGATATTTGCCTTGACGAGGAAAGTAAAAAAAAGGATCTTCAGATTAAAATCCAAATAAACTCACACGCGATTTGTTTATTTGCAAATAATCTTTAAATTAATATAATAAAAAATGTTTTTATTTATTTATTTATTTATTTCAATACTTTCAAAATACATATATCAATTATTTGGACCAGTAAATCTCCTGTAAATAACATTTCTGTTGTTAGTTCGCTTCCTGATTATGCGCACTAGTTTAAAAAATTTATGACGGTTGCTTTTGAGATTTTATGCAACTAAATAATTAGTTGAGGAAGACAACAATTTGGTTTTTCCTTTAATTGGTAGATTAAAAAGTAAAGCGGGCTTGAAAAAATCAATTTTTAAACCTTATAGATAAAGACAGTTTAATAAATAGGTAGCTACCTAAATTTCACATATTTTGTAATATGTAAATTTAGACAGAAATTTTATTAAAGTCTCAAGTAGAGTAGGGGACAATTCGCCGCAGGGACAGTTCTCGGTGAGAGTTCTTGTTTTACGATATTATTAATAATTGTTTAAACAGTTTTATTTAACTTGACGTCATATAATATATTTGTTTGATCATAACTTTTTTCAATCTTTTCCAAATAGGTATTTAGTGATTAGTATACAATTCAACATTTTTTTTATTAGAAAAATAAATAAAATGGCGGATCCAAAATGGCGGATTTTCCCATTTATGAACCGATATGTATCAAACTCGGAACTTTACGATCTTTCAGGTCGCTGATTATTATTTTTAACTAAAGCTAAAAAAAATCAAAATGGCGGGCTTTCCCATTTACTAACCAATATGCATCAAATTCGGAACTTTAGGGTGTTTCAGGTCCCTAATTATGATTTGTAACTTAAACTTAAAATAAATCAAAATGGCGGATACAAAATGGTGGATTTTTCCATTTATCAAACTCGGAACTTTAGGGTGTTTTGAGATCGCTGATTATGATTTTTAACTTAAACTTAAAATAAATCAAAATAGCGAATACAAAATGGTGACTTTTTCCATTTATAAACCGATTTGCATCAAACTCAGAACTTTGAGATCTTTCAGGTCGCTGATTATTATTTTTCACTTATACTAAAAATAAATCAAAATGGCGGATCAAAAATGGCAAACTTTTCCATTTATGAACCAATATACCAAAATATTTTGCTCTAAAAGTCCAGCTTTTTTTATAAAAAAAGTTTAAATTTTATTCTTAAAATTTCAGTTTTTTTTAGTACTAAAAAGTTTTAAAAAAAGCATTGCTTTAAAAGTATATGCCATTTTGTACTCAAAACTATCTCTGCTGGCCTCATAAAGGCCGGTGTGCCACCGCGGTGCTACTAAATCACGTAATAATGAACAATAAAACGAAAATCCGGCATTTTTGATACGCCATTTTGATTATTTTAAACTTAAGTGAAAAATATAATCAGCGACCTAAAACACCCCAAAGTTCCGAGTTTGATGTATATCGGTTCATAAATGGGAAAATCCGCCATTTTGTATCCGCCATTTTAATGTTTTTAAATTTCAGTCAAAAATTGTATTGAGTTACCTTAAGCGCCGCGACGTTTCAAGTTTGAGGCAAATCGGTTTATAAATAGGAAGGTGCACCATTGTGGATCCGCCAATTTGATTTTTTAAAAGTTTAAGTTAGAAATCATAATCACCGACCTGAAATACCCTAAAGTTCCGAATTTGAAGCACATTGGTTTATAAATGGGGAAGTCTGACATTTTTGATATGCTATTTTGATTTTTTTTTAGTTTAAGGTAAAAATAATAATCAGCGACGTGAAAGATCGCAAAGTTCCGACTTTGACGCAAATCGGTTCATAAATGGGAAAATCTGCCATTTTTTATCCGCCATTTTGATTTTTTTTTAAGTTGAGGTTAGAAATCATAATAAGCGACCTGAAACACCCTAAAGTTCCGAATTTGATGCATATGGGTTCAGAAATGTGAAAGTCCGCTATTTTTGATCCGCCATTTTGATTTTTTTAGTTTAAATTTAAAATAATAATCAGCGACCTAAAAGATCGCAAAGTTCCGAACTTGATGCATATTGGTTCATAAATGGGAAGATCCGCCATTTTGTATCCGCGAGTTTATTTATTTTTCTAATAAAAAAAAAATTTGAATTGTTTACTAACCACCAAATACCTATTTGGAAAAGTTTCAAAAAAGTTATTATCAAACAAATAAAGAAATATTTTATATGAAGTCAAAAAATTATATTTAATTTTGATAAAACATTTAATACATATAAACAACAAACATTTAACTTAACCAGAATTCGTACAAATGATATTTAAAGTAAATATTCAACTGCATTAAAACATTAATTTGGCCTTTTCATGATAGAAAAGGCTTTCTATATAAATTTCTTGATCATCAAATTAATTTTCTTTCAGACCTTTGTTGTCCCCTGTTTTTTCAAGTAGGTAATTCCATCCATGTGTTTTTTATTTTGTAGGATTTTTTGTAGTTTTCAACCATCCTTCATAATCATACTTTTTCGTTCTAGCGAAACTTTTATCACAGCTAAAAACTGTTATTCAAACCAATCTTGATAAATTAGCTGAAATTGTTAAAAGATGTCCTGAATATCAAAAATTAATATAAATGTCAATGTAGCCAGCTCATTCGCTTCCTTCACTCAACCTTTCTTAAGGAAAGCTTTATAAAATGAAAACGCTGAGAAATCTCTGAGGACGCCCCGCAAACGTCCGACCTTAAGGCACGACTATAAATTCCACCCTAAATCAACTCTATATAAATATAAATTTTATTGAAAGCGTTTGCTTTTTTTAGTGGCGTATTTGGAAAAAGGTTTTAGGGGGCCGAGACAGTTTTGAGGGTGGGGGGAGACCCCATAAGGCCGTATTTTATGTTACTTTATATTTGTATTCATGAAATATGTGAAAAATTTCAAAAAAAATATTAGCTTAAGGGGGGTTCATACGTCACTGGCTTTTTTAATTAATTTTGTGTTTAATTGAATCCAATATGGCGGAACGCTTGTAGCAGTCATTTTCCATTAATGGTTTTATTACGCTCTAACAATATAGATTTATTTAAGATGTACGTGCACCGAGATGACAGCAGATGACAATAAGGCGCTGACTGTGACGTAGCACGGCACCCCGACACAAAATATGATTTCGGAACGTACCACCAACTAATCTAATCGTGTCATTGACTGAACTTATACATTATTATCCGATTATTTACCATCTCTTTCTAAACTAATGTATCAGTAAGGGCGCTTAATAATATTAAACACACATGAGTCTAATAACTAAACATTGGTCTACTCGTTTTATTTACTAAACTCACACATTGTCATCCAGCTACTTATTCTCTCTTTTTAACTCAAAGTAGTGGGACGGGCGCACCCAATCTAAAACAGGCATGCCATTTTGACAATCAACATCACAGTGGGCTCGCGGACCTAATTTTTGGCCAAAAAGGGTTAAAAAGGGTTAAATTTATAATTTACTGAAACTTCTAAACACCTTTACTAACAAGAGTAGGTAACAGTGGCGGATCCAGGGGGGGGCAGAGGGGCCCGGGCACCCCTCCTTGCCGATATTAAACTTTTTGTAGCTCGATGGAAAAAATTCCACTGCATTAACCGCAATTTTAAACAAAATTTACCCGCAACATAACTTTTTTTAGTTTTTTTGAGAAAAATTACTTAGTATTCCAAAAATTTTCGCCTGCGGTGCATTTCCTATTCCTGTCAATTTTTATTTCAGACCTTGGTTTTTGCTTCCTCCTTGGCCCCTCCCCCCTCGAAATCCTGGATCCGCCACTGGTAGATAGTCGAGCAGGCCTTGAACAACTATGATTTAATTGACGTAACTTTCAGTTATTTTTTAGAAGTGTCATTTTTCGCGTTAAAGTACCATATTTGTATGGCGGTTTGATCCAGATTTTAAGCCATTTTACGACAATATTTTATATTGTATAAAATTCGCATAAAATAAATCTTGTAAAAAGAGGTAGGGGAAAGGGGGCAAAATCTGGTACGCGGGTAAAACGGGATGTCGCAGTTCTAAGTAAATTGCGCAAAAATGAAACCTCTTAATATCAGAGGTTTTATCCTTATGACTGGTTCAACTCTCTGCAATATGATTGGTGGCGGTCGGGTAAGCTTAAGTTGGGTTTTGCTCAATGTGATGTTGTGCGCTGCTTATTGTAAAAATATCTTGCGCATTTTGTGACGGTAAGTACATTTTTTACAGACTTCTAAAATTTTGTTTACATTGAAAAATTAGTGGGTTTATGTATTATTTATAATAAAACGCATCGCCCGTAAAATTCGTCATTTACTATGTATGATTTTTGTTTGAATTTAACTGGTGGTTTGGGGCAAAACGGGGATTTTTCATTGGGGCAAAATGGGGTACCTTGTTATACCTAGTAACCTATACCCCATTTTGGCCAAAAAAAAATTTTGATAGCATTACTGAAAGTCGTATTTTATGTTGTCTTTGCAAAAAATTGAAGCAAAATTCGTGTAGGAGAGTCGACAGCGATGACTTGATTACTAAATTTAATTATTATAAAATGTATTTACATTTTATTACAAGTTTTTATTTTTTAAATATGTATTTTTTAACTTGTTTAGTATTTTAATAAATAAAACTGGTCTTACAAAAATATTGATTCTAAATCACACAACCTCCCGGCCTGTTTCGCCACATAGGCACCCCATTTTACCAAAGGCAACTTTTTACAAAAATATAAGTATGATGGAGTTCTAAATCGTTTAAACTGAAAAGTAGAACATAAAGATAACGTATCTAGCCAACTTAATTCCAAATGACGAACGCAATGGTGACCATTTAATAGGAGAAATAAGCCTATAAAATTAAGTCTCCCATTTTGCCCCCCTTTCCCCTAATTAGACTATCTACCTGTACATTTTGATTCAAATATTGATGTGTAGACAGGTCAGACAATGGTTTTTGCGTGGCATTTCTGAAATTCTATAAAAAGATAGATTTCTTATAAATGTTGGAGAAAAATTTTGCTTCCCTCATCAACCATGTTTTTAAAAATTTTTATAAAGAGTATGTATACATATTTTTTCAAAAATTGTACTTTAAAATTTGCTGCTATAAGTTGCCCGTATGAAAGATATTATTAATTTACGAAAAATGGATTTCTTCGAGAAAAACTGAAACTCAAAAAAAAGCATGTCAGTCTTAACAAAAGTTTTTGTTTATTATTTTTAAAGCACTTTAGGCTAAATTAAACAAATAAACATGGAAAAATATATATTAATAAAAAATATAAATAATGTATAAAAAAATTTAAAGTTCAGTGTGAGACGTCATTTTAAAGAAATATTTATACTTATTTAAAAATCAAATAAAAATATGGTCACTCCATAATACAAACTAACTGCAATATCTCAAAAACCAAAAATTACAGATGAAACTTTTACAGGTGGATTGTTTATGAAAGAAAAATTAGGTAAAAAAGCTTTTCAGGTAAACGGTTCTATTTCAAATCATCAGCAGTTTACCAAACCTGACTTTTAACAAACTAGTATAAAAAAGTGGACGCTTTAAAAATATTTATTTTGTTGGACTTAAAAACAAATTTTTCTAGAAAAATCATTCTTATTTGATTATGCAGTCCTTAAACTTGCAGGTTCTTATCCGCTACAAAGTAAGTGTTACGTTTGTATTATTTTTTAGTTTTTGGGAGAGCCAAAGAATAATACCGTTTAACTTTTTTAAATATTTTTAATTTTTAATTTATGTTATTATGTAAACTTCTCATCCTTTTCAACGCAGCTTTGTTGCACATTACACAGTGAGCTTTAACCTTAAATAACCTAAGTACCAGGTTTGACACAAATCGGTTTATAAATATAGGATAGTCTATAGGATAAAGATTTTGGGTCAGCCATGCAAGTTTTTTTTTGTTTGAGTAAAAAATAATAATAAGCGGCGGTAAACACCGCAGAGTTCCAGAAATCATACATATCGGTTTAAAAATGTAAAGGTTCTGCATCTCGGATCCGCCATGATATTTTTTCTAGGTTTGAGTCAGAAATCTTAATTATCGGCTTTACACACCCCAAAGTTCCAATTTTGATACATATCGGTTCATAAATAGAAAACTCTTCCCTTTTGCATCCGTCATATAATTTTTAAGTTTGATTTCATAATTATACTCAACGACTTTAGACACGCCAAAGTTCCAAATTTGAAACCTATTGGTTCATTTTCACTTTTTATATTTAAGTCAAAAATCATATTTAGCGACTAAATTTAATACTTACGAGTTCATAAGAGATGCAAATGAGTATGTTCCAAAATTACAATTTATGTCGGGGTGCTAATGTCAACCCACGTCACGAGTCAGTACTTACTCCAGCAAGTATCAGTCAAGTCACTTTTACGTCATTTTAATAAATTTAAAAATTTATTTTTCAGTTTCGTTTTGTTTGTGCAAGTTATATAATAAAAATTACGAAATATGAACACATTTTCCGACAATATCAAGTTTGGGAAGTAAGTGTAAATTGAAAAATGTAAATAATTCACTTAAATATCGCTGCATTTTCACTTAAACCTCGTTCCCTACAAACTTAAACCTATAGTTTAAACCATTTCTTTTCCGTTTTTTCAATTTTTTTACGAAATCCTTGCGGATTCTTATTTAAACCGGTTTTTTTCCATTTCGATATAACCCATGTAGTTATAATTAGTCCAAAATTCCATTAACTTTTATTAAGTTTAAAAGAAATTCAGTTAAAACGTTTCACAAAGATAAACTAAAAGTTAAACTTAAACCTAAACCTAAACTTTAAACTTAAACCTTAAACCATCTTAGTAAATACCGCTGTTAGTGTTCTCAAATATTAATATTTTGGCAAGGTGGTAGGCCCTTTTTTGGGGGGGGGGTTATATTATTTCTTAAATTATTTTTTTTAAATTTCAGCTTCCAGCAGCTTAACAATCCAAGTAGGTAATAAACGTTGTAACGATCCTTTAGTCCTGAAGATAATATTTTACTTGCCGTCTTTGCACATCAACTCGGATTCGTCAAACAGTTTGTAAAAGCACTGAACTAACTGAGAACTAAATTTCCTCGTCTTAGTGAGGCTAAAATCAAGAAAGGTGTTTTTGTGGGGCCCCAGATTAGACAACGTTTTCAAGATTCGACGTTTATTGAACACCGGAATCAAAAAGAAAAACGAGCTTGGTTTGCAGTCAAAACGTGTTCAAGAACTTTTTGGGTAATCACAAAAGTGATGATTATGTCGCTTAGGTCGAGGAATTGCTCTTAGCGTGCCAATGGGATGTAACATGTCTCTTAAAGTGCACTTCCTTTACTTACATCTGGACTTCTTTCCTGAAAATTAAGGAGCAGTCTCGCATGAACACGGGGAACGGTTTCATCAAGACATCGCTAAGTTGAAAAAGAGATTTTTCAGCAAAGTGGAATGAAAGCATGTTGGCGGAGTACTGCTGGTTTTTCAAACGAAAGGGTTGTACCTTAGGGTATAAAAGAAATGCAAGCACTAAGTCAAGGTACAGATCTTTTTATTTGTTATTGTTTGAAGCTAAAATAATTTTATTTTGCTAAAGATTTAAAATTATGTCGATAAGATTATTATATTATCGAAGAGTGATTAAAATAGATGAAAGGGCTGCTCCCCCAAAAATGGTGGGTGGTAGAAGAAAACGTAAGCTATATTTGGATTCAGGGCGTCACGTTACATAAGAATCAGAGGAAATAATGCCATGGCCCAAAAAAAAATTCTTTTTGCAGACCAGTGAAATTAATGCAGTAAAGAATCTGGCTTTATATGTTAAAAACTAACAAAGATATGAACTTTTTTTGGCTAAAAAAGTATTACTATGTTTTTTATTAGATATAAGGCTAACTTCTTTACTATATTAATCGCTGTTATGTTCTCTCTAAAAACCTTATTTACAGTATTTCTGTAAAACTAATAGTAAAAGTAAAAGGCGACTTTTTAATGAGTGGTCCATAACCAATCGATTTGTGGTAGTCTAAAACTTTCTTCCTCAATTTTCTCTCTTTGGGTAAAAAAAGTAATTTTTCTTTAGTAATTAAAAAAACATTATATCTGTATTAGTTTCTAAGATATGAATTTAGTTTCTTTGCCATCTTACTTGGTGTTCTATTACAATTTTTTTCTGTAAAACTAATTTATAAAAAGTTATAAGCCAAAGTTTGTGAAAAAACAAAAAGTCGCCATCTTGGATTTATGACACAGAAAAAAATGTCTTCAGTCAATGCAAATTGCTTTGATTCAAGAAAAAATCTGCTTTCCTATGCGCAAAGACGATATTTTCTTAACAAAAAAACTATTCTCTTGAACTGCTGGTTTCCGTTGAAAATAGAAGTTGCCTTTATCAAAGAAAATTGATTTGTTTTGAATGGAAGCGGCAACCTTCTTGTTTTCTGTTTTCTAGTATTATGGAATAAATAAATAAATTTTGAGATGCCGGATATTTTGAGTTAAAAAATTAAAAGTCTTTTGGCAAAATAAAGCTTTATTTGTGTTAAGAAGATATTAGTCAGACATTTTACATCTTGCTTCAAAACCACTTTTTCTTCGCTAAAGGCAGTTTGATTTAAACGAAAACAATTTACCAAAAATTAGACAATTATTTTTTTTTTCCCAAAACAAGCGGTTTGCTTAGATGAAAAGAAAACATTTTGTTCGGAGACTTTTGCTTTTGGGTCAAGATCATTTTTTCAAGAAAACTACTTTGCTTAACTGAAGAATTTCTTTTTTTCTGTGCACCGGCCCTCCCTACCTGCTAAAATTGGAGGCAAATACCCGGTGACTGTTAATTGTGGGATACCACAGGCCACTCAACTATTAATTAAAGTTTTATTTAAAATTCTCTCAAATGGACACGTACCTTTAAAACCAAATGCATATTGACAAAGATTTAGTTTAAAAAAAGACCCAATTTCAACGGTGCATGCCGCTGTTCTGGCACCGTTCATCATAAACACAAATCAACGGCCAATTTATTATGTAGGCACGTAACTGTAACTTCTTGGACGACCTACTCAACTTTTTAAGAGTACCAAATTGAAAAAAGTTATGGCCACTCCCAACCCAGGTGTATAAAAGGCGTACTTACTTATATTACATTGTAAATATCTTACTTATATTAAGCCCAAAATTCATTACTGTATGCGGAGCTCTTAGCATTTTTTACTGGCCAGTTGGTTTGTTTACTGGGTAAGATTCATCTTGGTTTGAGACATTTATTTTTTACTGCCATATACGAGGTCTGGCTATTAAACAACGAGACTGGTTACGAAAAAGGGTTTTATTATAAAAATTATTTCCCTTCAATATACTCCCCTCCCCTCGCCACACACCTTTAAATACGTTTTTTCCATTGATCGAAGCAGTGCTGGAAGTCTTCTTGGGTGAGGGCCTTTATGAGCTCTGCCGTTTTTTGCTCTACCGCTTCCATCGACTCAAATCGGGTCCCTTACAAAGCAGATTTTATCTTCGGAAACAAAAAAAAGTCGCACGGTGCCAAATCTAGTGAGTACAGCGGGTGTTCGAGCACTGGAGTGCACTTACTGGCCAAATACTGCTTCACAGATAGTGCGTTATGGGAAGGTGCGTTGTCCTAGTGCAAAATCCACGAGTTGTTCTTCCACAACTCGGGCCGTTTTTTACGAACTCGTTCTCGCAGTGTTGCCAAAACTGACAAATAGTAAGTCTGGTTGACAGTCTGATCCTCTAGAACCCATTCAGTCATCACAATACCGTTTGGCTGATTTTGGTCAATGTTTCCTGTGTTGAAACAGTCACAGGGCGACCTGGGCACTGGTCATCTTCAGGTCTCTCGGCCCTCACTAAAGCGCTTACACCACTCAAAAACACGCGCACGAGATAGAGAATTGTCCCCATAGCAATTTATAGCACTCAGTCGGAGTTTTTTTCAATTTAACGAGAAATTTGAGATTGATACGTTGCTCCTGTTTTTCGTCACACATCGTTTTCGGCACGAGGAAAAAACACGTTCATTTCAGACCGCTACTGCACAAATACTATAATAGTGACGAAAACGTGTTTTGGGACGTGCATAGACAAGATATCTAGATACCCAACGCATTATTCTTTTTTTACCGTCTAGGGCGCCATCTAGGTGCGCAGTCTCGTTATTTAGTAGCCAGACCTCGTATAGCAGTGGCGGCTCGCCCAATGACGCAGGTGAAGCGCTGGTCCAGGTCTTTTTCCAGACTAAATATTTATAATAATCATAGGATCTAAGACAGGACAAAAAATTGGAGCCGCGTCAGCAAAACCTACGAGCGGTTGGTTATCTTATTAGCTATTAACCGATAAAAAACCGTGAGCGTTCCCCGCCGCGTATTATTTGCGGTTCGGTTCGTACCAGCGTACAGACAAGCATTCTTAAAGCGACTGCGATCTGTGTCTGTTCAAATGCCGCGGAGTGAAAGCGTCCGTTGGTTGTCATGACAACGTCGAATGCTTTTGCAGGGCAAAGAATCAGGTGTTGAACCTGCGTATATTATTGAAATAGTGTCCGGTTACGGGTGTATTGTTTACATTCGGTTCTGATTTAGTTTTAATTTTAATTACTTTCCACAGTGTTCCCTGACTACCGTTTTCGAGATAAAATATGGGAATAAGGGACCAAAATCGTATCTCCAGAACCGCTGAACGTATTTTAATGAAACTTGGCAATATTGTTAACTGTTCTTTTAGCTATAATTGGCGCTACTACGAATTAGATCAGTGGTACTTAAAGAGTTGAAAAGAGATGAAGTTTGTTCAAACTTTTTTAAAAGTATACCGGGTGTTGTGATTCTTAAAAGACAAAGTTGTACCCCGTCTTTAATAGATTCTATTGGATACAGAGCCCCGCCCTGTTCCGCCCCTAACAGTAAAGCAAGCAAATGGGACTTTCTGTAAGTCACGCAGCTGCGAGAGCACTCGTTTTAGTTCGACCCTTGATTATCTAGAAATAAGTTAGTCAATCAAATCAATTTTTACACGAGGGCCGGCGCCGGAGTCTCTTAAAGGCAACGCGAGACAATAACTCCTTTAAAAAAAAAGTTAAATTAAAACAAAAACACTTCATGTAAAAAAAGCCAAGTACGCGAAAATTTTATTCCTTAAAAAGAATTGAGGTAAACGTAAAGCCAGGTTCTCCAATACAAATTTCCTTACTAGTTTGGAAATGTTTTTATAAACTTGGCTATTACGGCTGTACATGACGCTTAGGCACAGTGCTAAATTGAACATAAGGAAGTTTAGCTTTAATAGCAAAGTTTAAAAAAACATCTCCAAAATGTTTTTGTTATAATTAAATCTTCTTTTTATGTCTTAAATTTGATTTGATATGTTAAATACAAACGCAATCGCCGAATCTGGTCATTGCTCTTAGAACTGACCTACACTTCTGAATTTAAAATTACGGTTATGTAAGCAACAAATAAAAACAGATTTGTAACATATAACTGACTTTAAAAAATTCGCCATGTTGATAGATAGGTATCAGGTTCATTATATATATATTATAAGCGGACACTCCCTTTAAGCGGACAAATTTGTTGGAACCAAGCTTTTCCCTATTTCATTACCTGTAAAATTCACTCCTATAACCGGACACTCTAATAACCGGACGTGGACAATTTTTTTTGGTTAAAAAATTCTGAAACCTCCTGTAACCGGACGCGAACCTCTGACAACGGGACGGAGCGCTACATGACATGGGCACAAATATTATGTAGTATGTTGGCAACAACGCACTCTGCAACCAGGGAATTACCTCTTTCCGTTTTAATGCGAAGACAATACTTCTCTCGTATTTACAACATATTTTATTCGGTGGGACTGCTGTGTTTTATTTTTATTGTTCAGTTGGGTAGTAATAGATCTCTGTGAAGTGGCCTAGTAAAAAACTTCTTAGTTTACGTGAAAAAATGGAAGTTGTTAACGTTTCGGAGAAGGAACATCTATCAGCACGAAAGATCGCTGAAAAATTTAATATCAGAAAAACTTAAGCAGCGGAAATTGTTACTAAATATATATTCTCTCATAAGCGGACACCTCCAATAACCGGACAAAATCGACGGAACCGTGAGTGTCCGCTTATAGGAGGTTTCACTGTATACCCACAAAAACAATTATCTAAAACCTAGAAAAACTGCTGTACCATCTATTCTTGAAACATTTCAGCCCATATTTCACCTATCTAAAACTCTACTTCGGAATGAGCTACGAATTTCAAATTTTGCACAGTCGTAGATCTTCATAAGGTTAACAACCCCTCCAAGTTTCATGGACTTCCATAAAGTAGTTACTCATTTATATAGATCATCAAAATTCTACCGTACTTACAAACATGCTACAAAGCTGAAATTTGGGCAAAAAATCAAAAAACCCCAAAATTCTAATCTACTACCCTCCCCTATACATGTAAAGTTATGTAAAAGTAACATTGCCCACCATCACCAATAATTTTATTGGTCCAAGATGTAACATGTAAACTTTATTGATTGGAATTTAACAACAAACCAAAACCACTATTTTTACCTAACCAACTGGTTGTGTCAAAACTTTTTTTAACCAGTAGCAGATGAGCCGTACTTAAATTTTGGAAAGTTGTCCAGCTTTAGGTAGCTAAAATTTTTTAAAAAGAACCGAGTTTATATCAGATGCCCATTTTCAAAAAAAAAGGTTTTTTTTTTAAATTTTGAATTTGTTTTTTGTGAAAATAACATCGTGTAATACTTCGTTTCAAAGGTATGTTAGAGACTTTTTAAATAAGCCATATATTGATTTGATACCCTCGTGCAACGGCGATTCTGGAATAAAAGCAGTCTGGGGAGGTAATGGCATAAATATTGCATTGCAACTATTTTGCATAGTGACCAAGATTTGTATTCTATGTGTCAAAACTAAATATATTTTGAGATTTGGGGTGGCAAATTTTTTATCTTTCCCCTCCCGTAGTTAAGCACCTGGTAATGGTGACCGTAAATAAAAGCACAGGAAAAGCGCGAAAAGTAAATGTTCGTAAAAAATGCTACACAGAAAAAAGCGCACGCATAGTAAACTGCGCACTAAAAAAGCGCACAAAGAAAAAGCGAACATAGTAAAACAGCGCACAGGGAAATCAAATACAGAAAAGTTTAGACGTATGGAAAAATCATAATGAAAAAAACGTAAGTCAGATAGTTACTGTTACAGGTTACCGTAAAACGGGGTTACTTTGGCACCGGGGGTAACTTTGGCACATGAGTCATTTGCTTTGTTTTCTTTTCTTTTTTTTTATTTCTTTTTTTTCGCGGATTATTAGGTTCCTTTCTTTGTTACAGGTCTAAACTACTATAAAAATGCCGATTTTTTTTTCTCTATATTTGCATGTTGTAGGCAATAGCTTATTATTTTTGAATAGAAAGGTTAATTTTTATACAAAAACGTTTTTTTAATAAAGCTAAATGATGATATTTAAAAAAAAAACTGTCAAAATCCAATTTAAAATTCAAAACGGTGCCAAAGAAGACTTTTAGAGCAGTCTACTTTTGCATTTTAAGCGAAAAACATATCCTGCCAAAGTTACCCAAACATTTGCCTACTTTGGCAGCCTCTAGAGAAATTTTTTTCTAAGTTACTTCTCAATATTTTTCATTCAAATTTTTAGTATTTACAGCCTTATTGATGTTTGTTACAATGAGATTTTTTCTTGTGGATTATTGGCGACGGTTTTAGATTTATTGTTAAAAATGTCCCAAAATCTTCCAAAGTAACCCCGTTTTACGGTACTTGAATATCTTAATTTTGCTCACAAAAATAGGGTAGTACACAAGGTTTGTAACTTTAGGGACCACAGGGAACTTTCTCGAGATAGAGAGCCTCAAAGTTGGCGATTTTTACACTTTTTTAATAATAACTATTTTAAATGTCGTGTCTTACAACAAGAGCAATAAGTGGAGATAAAAATATTTTAAAAAAAGTTTTATTGTCAGTTTCTATCAGAAAAAAACTATTTTTTTGGACCAAACTTTTATAATGTCATATTAAATGTTTAAATCAGGCAAATACTTTTTGAGTTATGCGCGTTGTTCGTATATACAGGCATACAGACAGACAGAGCCATAAAAAAGTTTCAAAATCATCTAAAACGCAAAAACAGATAAACATATTTGAAATGAAAGCAATTTTTTTTCTTATTTTTGTTCACGATCACCATAGCTTACGCTATTCTTTTTTTTTTAACAGCAGTTTCTAAAAGTCGTCCAAAAATAAAAATTGAAATCAAGCAAAAATGAAGATGTCATCACTGTTGCTCAAGCTTTAACTTTACAAATTAACAATAGCTATTTACTGTTTTTAGTAGAGAAGCAGTTTTATGAGGACATGCCCTTTTTTTGTAACTGTCCGAAATACCTTATAATTGGTGGCGTAAAAAAATAGTGAATGAGAATCTACTCTTCCGCAAAATACAGTTGAATTCCTATTAATATAATTTAAGGTGACGATGTTTTTTAAAGGGACCTGAGATAATGAACCAAAAAAAATTTGAAATAATAAAAATCATATTTGGACCATTTGTAAATTTTTTTGCCTATTTGAACCAGGCTTTAGAATCTGGGTTAAAAAAAAACTTCTTGATATCTAATAAATCCGATAAAATATAAATTTATTTACAAATCTACTGATAACAGCATCATAAAACACAAGTAGATGGATTAACTCAGATGTTTCGGACAAAATACACACCTGTTTCGGAAAATTACGTACCAACCAGTGTTGCCAGACTTTTCTGACGACATTCCTTCAACTAAGTGACAAAAACCCTTCATTTCCTTTAAAACACTACCGGGTGGGTGGACGACACCAAACCCAAAAAAACGTTATACCATGAACAATTTTTTATATAAAAAATTGAAGAAAAAATTGAAACAAATAAAAGATTTATAACATCATAAATTATAAAAACTAAAATTAAAAATAAAGTGTTTAAATTTACCTACATAAGTTAAGTTTGATAAAATTATTGGAATATTTGTAAAATAAAGTCCATCATTATTTTTGGGATAACTTTTGACGATTTTTTTTCGCTGGCCTATGCTATTTGTTATGGTAACAGCTGATTACTATCAAAAAGTTATCTTAAAAATTATGGAATGAATAATATATCACTTTACCTTATACTCCATTTCATAATTTTTGAGATAACTTTTTTACAGTTAGCAGCTGTTACCATAACAAATAGCATAGGCCAACCAAAAAAAGTTGTAAAAAGTTGTCTCAAAAATAATGATATGAACTGTAGAAACCTTCAATCCTTCAATAGTCAAAATTTTTGTTTAAAACCCTTCATAACTTCATATTAAAGAAAAAGCTTCAAATCTGGAAACACTGGTTTCAATAAATAGTGAACAAAATATGAAAACAATGTAATTATATTACAACAAATATCGTTTTTCAATAAATTATTTATTTTTCTTCATCGCTTAGCTACAATAAAGCAGATCTTGATTTTGAAACGCTTTTTAGTGTCCGCGGTTAAAAGCTTGCAAAGTATTTTGGGCGCGGTTATGGGCTGCGATATTTTTTATTTTGCGTGGTAGAAACCTTTTGCGGTATTTGTTTGTATTTTTATTGCGGGGTTTTTTTTCTTGGGCGGCAAAAACCTTGCGCGATATTTGCCATGTAACAGGGTGCGCGGTTATTGAACATGAGCGTTATTTTTTGGGATTTGCGGCCAAAACCGCGAATATTTTACCACGCAAGAATTTACCGCGTCGGACTCTACCGCGAAAATGCTTACAGTGCTAGGACTTTACTGCGCACAAAGCCACATCCACGCAGAAACAACCGCGCAAGGCTAAAACCGCGCAGTTTAATACCGCGCAAGCTCAAAACCGCCCAATATACCAAATTGTCGCCACATTAAAAATATACTCTCCTGACCTTTTGGCCGGAATCCGAGAGAGTGTAAAATCTAACCGTTGTCAGTTGAGCGCCAACGTATCCTAACCGTGTCAGTGACGACCCGTATTCTTCATTAACACGGTTCTTCTAGGATCACGGGGAAGAGGTCGGGAGAGTATGTTTTAAATAAAATATGTTAGGATGAGATCCTGTTACGGTTTGCGCGGTTTTGCTTTTGCGCTGTTAAAGCTTGCATGGTCCAGTTCTTGCGCTAAGGTGCTCAGTTCGACAGAGCGGTAAAGTCTTAGCGCTGTAAGCATTTTCGCGGTGGAGTTCGGCGCGCTAAATGGTTTTGGCAGCGTATCATTTTTTGGACGGTATTATTCTGAGCATTTCACTTCCTAGTATAATGTGAAGCATATAAAGGAGTGAAAAGAGAAATATAACCTGAAGTTCCTGAAGTGGTTCATATATTTTCGCATATCCAGACCTTTATTAGTTTTGCGAAGGAGACGATCAAAACTCAAGGATATTGGATGCTCTGGGGATCGGGTAGACAAAAAGGCCCGACGTCGAAGCTTAGTTGGCAAGCCGAAGGCCTCCTCCTTCGTATTACATTTTAATACTATTCATGATACCTACCACACTCGTGTCCTGGTGTCAACGACCCACCAATGCCCCAGAAGACGTGATACAATTACCATTAAATGCGAAGCCGATATGGGCACAACTAACGGACCCATCACCATCATTGCAGGGTTTCACTTTCGAAGGTAGACGGACTCAAGAGCCACGGAGGCCATTGCCGATACGTAAAAGAAGTCATAAGCGCGACATTTTTTAAATTTTCTGTATATGTGAATCTCACAGACTTCCTAACCTCAAAATGGATAGGTAACACTAGAGACTATTTTAAAGAAAGTGAAACGTGACAAACCAATCAAAGTCACTCAAACTCAAATTTTTTTGGTTATGTTATTTTCTTGCCAAGTTTATTGGCGTTTCACTAAAATAAATTTATTCGATACCTAAAGATCCGTTATTTTTTAAATTAATTTTTCCCGTCTTATCCATAAAATTTATGTGACTGATAACTAACTGACGTTGAAGCTAATATTGCAAACTTCGCGGTTTAAAATTTCAACTTACCAAATTTGGTAATATTATTCCAATAAGCCCACATTCTCTGTTTGTTTATGTTTTTAAGATCTTAATTTTTTTTTGGTAGTTTTTTTGGATAAACAGGAGAAAAATAAGCGAAAAAATGGAAGAAAATCATAAGCGAGGCCACTCAAAATACATGACTTCAGAAACTCTTGCAATTATTCTAGATTCTCTGTCAGTATCTACTACTAATTTTGCCACACTTTGGGCATGTTACCTCTATAATTTTTTTTATCAACAAAGTTAGTTTGCTGACAAACTTTCATTTCTCAATAAAAATTAAAAGGGTGGATTCAGAGTTCAGTAAAGAAAGCCAAATTTAACAAAAAATAAACAATCGATACCTTTTTTCTATTTTATCAAGAACAAGGACCACTGTTGTTTTAAAACCCCAAAAGATTATGTGATATCCTAAAAAATCTGTGTGGTGTTTTCTGGATAGTTGAGCACTTTCATTAAAACTCAAGTATCTTCAAATCAACGCCGGCGTGTGCTTTATTAATGTGGGGCGCCCGATATGTGGATATAGGTCGGTCCACTAATATTTAAAAATAACCTGGGTCCAAAAAAGTGAGAGATCCGGGCCCCCTTGCCCACCGCCGTACCGCCGCTGCTTTAAATAATTATATTCCCAGAAAATTCGAACGAAAACTTTTAAAAAATCGCCAGAAAAACATAACACAAAGTCAGCATAACTTCATAAATTAGTTAAACTTGCAACTTAACAGCTGGAATTGGGCGCTTAAGTTCAACATCTTTTAAGACCCTTTAAACTTCTGTTAAAGTCCCTGATAAACAAACACGTTTGTCCATCACCCCCTGTAAATATTTGTCAACAATCTTTTATTTTTATTTTTCGACGCTTATAAAGCAACAAGGACGGAAGGTGCGTCTCTCTCTAACCAAGGCTCGAGTATAGAGGACCGATATTTCCCTCCTTGGATTTTGACTTAAATAAATTTGACTTTGATAAGTTTGTCGAGTTTCATGTCATACGTACAGGGTCTCTAGCTAACGCTTGTTATAATAAACCACTGCAACATCCATTTGACGTCGTAGATCATATTTTGCAAAATACAAATAAAAGTCTTGGTAAAAACCCTAAAAATTACAGTTACAAAAAGAGAATTTGAACTTAAAGAATACGAGACCGGTCAGCTGATTCACCCAGAAAACAATGGGTTGGGTGCGGTAAAACGAGGGTGGCGCCGCGCCGCGCCGCGGTGATCATACTTCAAAAGCTATACTGTCTAAACCGGCCAACCCTATTGAACGTAAGTCAAACTCAAGAACTATAGACATAAAGGACTGCTTACTTCCATTTAACCTGTGTTAACAAATTGTGCGGGGTGAGTAGAGCGGCGTGACGTCACCACTTGTGCTAAATCCTTTGTTAACGTTCGTTGTATATGATGTTATTCGTATTTTCAAGAGAGTTTTGTTGATATTTCGCTGAATAGTTTGTTTTTTCGATTGCTTCAGTGCAGTGCTACTAAGAAAAGACAGATAAATAAACATTTTCACATTTGGTTTGTTAACAGTGTGTAAAAATTCGATTCAGGACAGAGAAGAACGTTTGTTTACAGGGTAAAAAAATGGCCACGATTTTCTCAGCAAATGGGCTTCTTTGTTTAATAATATCTAATTAATATTTAATTGTTATTATTATTATTATTAATTATTCTCTAATTATTATCTAAAGTATATTAATAAATAATTTCCATGGTAATTTTTTTAGCTCACTATGTCTGGAAGAATCTGTGCGGTTGCTGTGTACAAAAACAATCAGTTTGAAGATTGTGAATTGAAAAGGAATATTTTTCTAAATGAAATATTATTATTTATATTAATATTTTCAATTTATTATAAGATTATTTTTTAACAATACTTTTCTTTTTTTTTTGTAAAAATGTAATAATAAATACTTTTTCTATGTTCTATATTCCCGTTTTTTAATTATCTATTAAATAATTTCTTAACATCCTTTAAAAAGCGGATGTAATAATTAAACTATACATTCCCAGACAGCACACTTCATCCCAGGGACGTACATTTTATGTCCAATTTACGTCGGTACGTCCTGGGACCAATAAGGTACGTACAATTGGGTACGTACATAGTACGTACACTAGGTACGTACATTTAACGTACATTTGACGTCAGTACACCTCGTGCCAATTAGGTATGTACTATGTATGTACAAGTGTGTACGTACATAGGTACGCACATTTTACGTAAATATTACGTCGGTACTTCTCGGGCTAATTAGGTACGTACTATGCACGTACATTATATAGGTACGTACGTTTTACGTACATTTTACGTCGGTACTTCTTGGACCAATTAGGTACGTACTATGTACGTACACCAGCTACGTCCTTGGAACATACATTTTAGAGATGCGCTTCCGAATTTTACCTTGATTGAACGTACCTACTAGGAGTTTTTTACATACATTACTCCATTTTAGTTGCATTTTTTGTCACTTGTGGATCTATAATGGGACGTATAAAAGACGTACAGAAATAAAGGCCCAAAATACGTCGAATGTACGTACTTTCGTACTGTACGTACTTTCGTACGTACATAGTACGTCGAATGTACGTACTTCCGTACGTACATAGTTCGTATAAATCGAAGGAAAATAATGGCTAAAGTTACGTCGCTGGGATGTACACATGTGGACGTAGGTCGAAAACTGTACGTACATAGTACGTACATACGTCGCAGAGTTACGTACTATGTACGTACATAGTATGTACTTGTGCTGTCTGGGTTATGTTCATTTTTTTTTCTCTTTGTTTTTTGTCTATTTGTTAAGAACAATATTTGTGCTTTTCTTTGTTTTAAATAAATCAATAAATTTTTCGTCTACATTTCCGATTTTAATTATTATCGCAAAATAATTTCTTTACATACTTTTAAAAAACTGGACAAATAATATAGGTGCTATGACATTATTTGTAGTTTTTTTTCAATTTAAGTATTTAAATTTAATTTATTTAACAAATATTTCAAGTATAAAATCATTTATCATCCTTTTATTTAATGTAAAGACAATATTTTTAAATGTACAATGCCTCAATCTTACATACAAATTTAATTTGCATAAAGAAAATGGCTCTAAAAGCACATAAAATCCAATATAACGATAGGCGCGCTTTCTGCCCAGCACAAGTGGTGACGTAATAGCGAGTTTGACCTTGAACATCGATTGCAGACAGATTCGGCAAACTGAGCAATCCTGTCTAGTGTATAATCGTTGAGTCAAACTTGTGCGTCTGCCTTTATTTCAGTAATGCAAACAACGCAAACTCAAGAAAACACAGTGCTGCCAACAGAAGTGGGGCTAGAATGTCAAACACATGCTGCAGTAATTTTTAGGCTTTTTAAGGTTAATAATAAATCCATGGTGAATCTCCTAAAAAAGTGAAGAAAGGTTGATAAAACTGAATTAAAAGTGTTAGATTTTTTTTGGTAGATATTATTGAGTCATTCAACCTGCTTGTCGTTTTATATAGAGAAAACTGATAGACAATGTTGTCTAAGTACGGAAATGAATTTTTTTGAATTTCGTGCGGGAATATTACAAAAAGAAAACTTAGAAACGTTTAAAAACAAGTTTAGAAGTAACTATTTGAGTTCAACCATGGTGCGAAATTGTTTTTGTGCAACATAAGAAAATAAATCGATGAAAAAACAACATTTCATGGGTAAGTCGTCTTGACAGATAGTTTTTGGTAAAACACGAGAAAGTTCAGTAGCGTCACAATAGATAGTTTTTTCTGCGACCGTGCGATTTTACCCTCACACATTTTAATTCAGAAAGTGTCACTTCCCCGCACTTATAAGATTATTTTTTAATAATAATTTGTCCTGAAATGTGTTGCAGTCTAGAACAACTGGGCGCCGCCAACTAGGCGTCACCAACAAAATGTGCAGATGAAAAACAAAATAGATAATTATCTTATTATTTATGCAAAAACATCTTTAAAAAATCCTTTACGTAATATTTTTGAAATATGGTTTTGTTAGAGTTAAATCCATTAAGTCGAGTGTTGAAATTTTGGTAGGTCTAGAGTTCTGGTAACCTGATAAAATAATATTTACCTTTTTTATTATAAGAATGGCGGATCCAAAATGGCGGATTTCTTTATTTTTAAATCGATTTGTCTGACTCCAGCATAACTTGTAGTCCACCCAAGAAGAGAAGAATTGAAGAACACACTTGTTCAAAGAAAGAAAATATTTTACCTGTAAGGTATTACAAGTTCTAAGATGAAAACAATAATTTTAATACATCCGCTGCACTTAGCATGCTAACAAAATCTTTTTACTCTTTTTCTTTACTGAAGAGAATTTTGTAAACACAGTATACACAAGTAAGTATTCATGAATTATCTATTATTCAAACAGAAAATTGTTGATAAAAAAGTGCTAGTGAAATACTAAATTTTTATTTTTCGCCGCCACTGACCTGTTTTATTCAAGACAAGCCAATAGATTATTTGCGATGTTGCATGTGTCCGGACTTACCAAACCGAAATTCTATTTTCATCCCTGTCTTGCTCATTAAATTCTTACTTGTATTTGGTCAATTGCGATAAAAGCTTGATATAATGGCAATTTAGGCCCATGCCAATGGTTGTTAGCTATGTTTATAGTGTTATTACCAGATAAAATTTAAAAAATAGACTCGGACATTTTAAAAATTAAAGCTGTCAAGATATCTTTTCTGGATTTTCAGTAAATTACACTTTAAATTTTCAATTCAATTTTCTGTGTACGGGATTTTTATGAGAACGAGTGTACATTTTCAAAGTCTTGGCTCAATTTTTGGCAGTCTGCTTTAATTTTAAGGCGCCTGGCTACAGAAAATTATAGTTAATTTTTAGAATTTATGTAATAGTATAAGGTTTTGGTAGGAAATTTTAGCCATTAAAAAAAAGTTATAAAAATGTAATTTCTGATAGCTTTAAGATATGTCATACACATTTCAAATTTAAATCAATTTAGTACAAGAACGTCGGTAAATTTCCTAATCAGTACGCAAATTTATGTTGTTCCGCACGCGATAGTAGTTAGACGAACGATGCGAAGCAAAATTTGAACGTAAAGGATTGCTTTAAGTATCTTAAAAAAGATTTTCGGGACTGTTCAACTGATGGAGGAGGACTAAAAATTTGAGGCATTGATCAGGATACATCTCGGGATACATTAGAGAAAAGCAGTACAGCCATTTAAATATTTAGATATTACTTTTTTAAGCTTAGGCATCTTAAAAAACCAAGTGGGTACAGCTTAAAATCGTGAGGTGAATGCCCTCGATTTTTCAGGTTAGTTTGTACGTCCACCGTTTAGTACTGCAACGACGTACGGAATAAAGGTACCAAACACTAAAATAAATACACCTGTTTTGAAAAACCATTTAAGATATGCTGATGATATCGTCTTAATAACAGATACGCAAGAAGAACTGATAAAAATACTGGAAGAGCCCGACATAGCAGCTAAAAATATAGGCTTGAGTATGACCTATACTAAAACTAACATCATAACAAACACAGATGAAGATATCATGATTAGAGCAAACCAAGAAAAAATAGAACAAGTGGAGGATTATATATACCTGGGACAAATTATTAAACAAAAAAAAGAAAATCAAACAGCTGAAATCAAGAGACGGAGTGAGATTGGCCTGGGCAGCATTCGGTAAATTAAGCTACATATTAAAAAAAAAATTGTGTATGCTTAAGACCACACGGCAGAAGTGTAAACTTCAACAAGGCGAAATTAATAATACTGGCCTTAAACAACAAGTGAAACTAAAGAAAGAAAAATAAGAAAAAAGTTTTCTGCTTCGGCCGGAGATCGAACCCGGAATCTCTTGCTATCTAGACAAACATTCTACCACTAAACCACCGAAGCAACACATAAATTTTCGGAAAACTTATATCTATGCAGGCCGCGGTGTCTCAATACAAGAACGAGAGACACTCAGGTATTAACTCGACCAAGTCATCCAACTGATCTCTAAATTCTTCTTTCCCACTGTCAAAGGTATGATAACTCAAATTAGACGTAAAGAATCAACGTCTGAAAGCCTGAGATCACCTTTTCGCGTGTTATAACTTCTGATCGCAAAATGGGCGATTTTTCCAATATAATTTAGTGATCAGTTGGATGACTTGGTCGAGTTAATACCTGAGTGTCTTTCGTTCTTGTATTGAGACACCGCGGCCTGCATAGATATAAGTTCTCCAAAAATGTATGTGTGGCTTTGGTGGTTCAGTGGAAGAATGTTTGCCTAGATAGCAAGAGATCCCGGGTTCGATCCCCGGCCGAAGCAGAAAACTTTTTTCTTATTTTTCTTTCTTTAATTTCACTTGTTGTTTATAGTTTTAAGTCCTTGCATTATTTGCAATTTGGTATTTGATAATACTGGCCATCATCTGCATCATCATATCGCTCGCTGAATGTTCCTTTCACAGTTAGTCGACTCGAGCCGACCTCACGCAAATGAGCGTTACATAACCGAGCCTGACGGCTAGTTCAATTCACTACCCACAAAAACTGCTAAACGCGCCTAAAGAAGTTTACACTTCAAAAATAAAAAATATCCTTAGTACCTCAAAACGAAAGTGTATAACCAATGTATCCGTCCTGTACTTGCCTATGGATCCCAGACCTGGAAACTTACAAAATCGAATATAAATAAGTTAACAAAAGCCCAGAGATTAATGGAAGAGCAAATGTTACATGTAAAGCTAACAGATAGAAAAGGGAATTAACGGATACGATGGATAAACACGGCGACAGACAGGAAAGAGTTGAAGATATTGGGGAAGGCCTATGTCCAAATATGGATCGAAGAAGGCTAAATAGATAGATAGATTTTCAATCATATGTCATGAATAAACAGTATAAAATACGACATTATGAGGCCTCAGGCTCCCCCCAAGCCATATTTCTGGATGCGTCACTGTTATTAGGATGAACTTTTAAGGATGGACAATGTTTTTTTACGATTTCTAGCGAAAAAAAATTAATGTAAAAGTTATAAGCAACAAAAAGCTCAACAACTATGATCTAAACTATTGTTTTACGTAACCTAAAATTTTTGGAGAAAAATCTAAAAAACTGGTTTTTATGTTATTGATTTTTATTCCGCAAAATTTATTTTGTTATGCGTTCGACTAATATATACCAAAGTATATGCCATATATAGATTGGCAACCGGCGAGCCTTGCAACAGTGAGGGGCAGATGACCCTGAAATAAATTCGTCTAGTGTGCAATATTCAGCGACTACTGGTACGATTTAGTTGCATGTACGAGTTCTGAGGTTCATTGGAGGCCATCAGATCATAGTAGTTGTCTCTGAATATTGCGTACTAGACGAATTAATTTCAATGGTTTGAGCTCCTCAACATTTTGTAATCTTGTTTCCTGGCCTAGTGAAGACGTGGAAGGAATGTCAGGATCTTTTAAAACTTCTGTATTGCTGCCTACTTCTATGACACTTCTAGGTTCTTTTCCTGATATTTCACTACTCTCAGGATCTTCTAGCCTTTGACCAATTCTTCTGATGCATGTCTTTGTCATGACTATTTTCCTGGGCTCATTTTCCTCTGCTTCTGTGACGTTTTTATCTTCAGTTGCAGATCTTACTTGCCTTCTTAACATTTGATTTGTATGTCTTTTCCATATTGCATCAGACTTTAGCCTGCATAAGTAGAATGTTCTACCTATTCTCTTGATGACGGTCGCTTCTACCCAGTTCTTTTTGTTTCTCACTCTGTAGTCCCTGATCATCACCTCTTCTTCCTCCTCAAATAGAATTTTTCTCCCACCCTTATGTTTGATCTGAGTTTCATATGCTTTTTTCATGTTTTCTATTGCACTTGTGTTCCCTATGTTTGTTTTTATTACTGGTTTCATACCTTGTAATATTTTCGTGCTGGAGAGTTGGGCTTTTGTTGGTCTCATTTAAAGGTGGATAAAATCAACCCAGACACAAAAGTCAAAAAAAGAGGACGGTTTTATTTTAATAAATTAAAATACAGTTAAAAATATGATGTGAAAAAAACATAAAATCTGTAGTTGAAAATACATTTTAGTCACTTTTAATTAGTGGTAGGGGACATAGTTCGAGGAAAAATGATCAAAATGCGTTTTTATGGATAAAATTGTAAGCTATTTTTGCTTAGGCTGTGGCTTTACTTTTTGTTGATAACAACGACGTGAAGATAACCAAAAAAGAGCGGATCATCAAAATTAATACCATGACTCAGTCAGTAGGTCACTGGTTCAAACTTAACAGGATTTTTCCCACTATTTTTTGGTTTTATTTAAGGTGATTGCCCTTATATACTTACACAATAAAAGTACCTAACTAACTATTGTTGAGACATTATTTTGGAAAAAAGCCGTTTAGTGATAAAGGCTACACACTTGGCACAATTTCTTAGAATATAATAGTGGGGGAAGATGACAGTTGAAGAGTGAAGATGGTATATACATGTGATGGTGGAAGTGCATAGTCTACAAAGCCTTTATTACAAATAAAGTTAAAAACATAAAAACTCGTAAACTGGATTCCAACAAGGAAATTATTTTTAATCAATGTTGCGTTAAAAGCTGTTTACCTGCATGCAGTGTCGTAGCTAGGTGAAGGCAGCGTAGGCAACTGCTAGCCAGGGCTGTACTTCGGGCTGAGCCCTGGTAATAAAAAAATGAGCCCTGGTAAAAACAATTTTTATTAAAATAAATAAAAAACTTTAGTTGTTAAGTTAAACGATTTTATTTAAAAATGCAAAAAGAAATCTGGTAAATTATTTTTTACATTTTCGTGCATTTTCTAATAAAATTGTTTAACTTAATTTTTTTTAAATTAATTTTATTTTACCTTTTTATTCTTAATCAAAAAGAGACAAAATGCAGGATGCATAATTATTATTTATAACAAATCATAATTCTGAAAACCGCGTGATAATATTTGACTGTTCGAAATAGCATTTTTGGTACCGTTCTAAAGGAAAACTTTATTTGCAGTTTTAATACTTTGTGGTTTTTCTTGTGTTAAAGAAATAGTTTAGGATGGAAATATTTCGTATTATTCCTTTGGTCTGCTGTTAAGTCTGTGTATCTGTGATACTGCCCTGTGTTCAATGCTATCAAAACCTTTGTCAAATTTTCTTGTTAGTCTGTTAATATTTTCGTAAAAAGCTTACAAATTACATTACATACATCTACTCTATTGCCTTTCTTCTGTAGAATAATGGTAATGGATTCCTTCCAGTTGTTTAAGATAATTTTTTCTTTTAGTATGTATTTTATTCAAGAGAATATGAAAGGTATTAACTACAGCATTAACTTGAGCATTTCTGCCGTTACTCCGTCTTTTCCAGGTGTTTTGTTATTTTTAATTTTCTTTAATGCTTTGTTTATTTCTGTTTTGCTTATTTAAGGTTGTAGTTCTGATATGTTGTTTATTTTTGTTTGGAGTTTCTGCATTGTTTCTTGCAATGGTTTTCTTTTTCTTTGGTATAATTCTGTATAGGATAGTTGTGTGATATTTACGATATCATCTTTAACGTTAGTTTCTATGCCGTTCATATCCTTTATTTTAAATATTTTATATCTACCTGGAGCCGGCCTTAGACATTTCCGATTTCTGTTATTTTATTTATTTATTTATTATTTATTTATTTCTTGGCTTCTTCTTTTATTTTCTTTTATAATTTTTCTTATAGTTTTAATAATTTCTATGTATTCTTTTTCCTTCTTTCTCCAGGTTTCGTCTTTTTTCCATCACTTTCTTTATTTCTTCTGATGTACAACTTTCTCTCTTTTTATCTTTTTTGTGCGATTTCTTGGTCATAGCTCTTATCAGCGTATCATTTATTTCATCTACATTTTTAATTCCGCATCTTAAGGTTTGGGTTAGCTGCTCCTCTAGCCTTTCTTTGTATATAGCTTTATTTTGTAAAAGTTTATTCATGTCAAGTTGTTCATTGTTATTATTAAGTTTTCTTTTCATTTCAAAATTGCTATAAATGCAGATTTTTGTTCTGATCATCCCGATCGCTGCCTTTTCTAAAGCTATTTAGGAATGTTACATTTCTAACGATATTTTTATCAGAAGTCAGTATGTAATTAATTTCGTTTTTCGTTATTCCATTAGGGCTGAGCTGTTTCCACTTTCGTTACAGTTTCTTTCTATAGATCGAATTCATTGCATAAAGGTGTTTTTTCTCTAGATAATTTATTAAGGTTGTACCCCTATCATTCCTTTCGCTATATCCAAAATCCCATATTTTAGTTTCTTCTATGTTTATTTTCTTACCTAATTTGGCATTAAAATCTCCCATTACGTGTAAGATGGGTTTTGTGTTCTTCCATAGCTTTTGAGACGTCTTCATAGAATGCTTCGATATGCTCGTCATGGTAGGTAGAAGTGGGGGCGTATACTTGAATAACTTTGAGTGATGTTCTTTTCATTTTGAGTGTGAGATAGGCAACGTGATCTGGGATTCCTCTAATAGTATGGACGTGTTTACTTATGACTTTCTTTATTATGAATCCTACTCCGCAGTTGCTGTTATCTTCGTTACCATTATGGTGTAGTCGATTACCGGAGTTTCGTTTTATCCGATTTTCTGATTTTTGTCGGTTTTCTGAGAAGCCCATTTTACCCTTGTCAGTGCCCTTAGTGGGCGTCAAATTTATTGTTTGCCTACACTAAATTTTGACCTAGCTACAGCGCTGCTACATGACACACCAACGAGTATCTAGTGGATAAGTATATATATATATTTATCGGTTTCACCACGTTCTACGTCTTCCGATACCCAATCTCCACTCGTTTCTGTTTGCCCATAATTCATCATCTAGGCCTCTTATTCTTATTTCACTATCTCTCCAGCTTCTCCTCGGCCTTCCTCGTTTTCTTCGGCCAGTTGGTTTCCATTGTAATATTTGTTTAGGTAGTCTTCCATCATCCATTCTTTGTACATGTCCGTACCACACCAGTTGTTTTGTTCTTATATCATCAACTAGAGTACGTTCACCCACTGTCATAATTTCTCTTATTCTTTGATTGGTAACTCTTTCTCTTTTTGATTTCCCTCCTGCTCTTCTCCAATAGTCCATCTCCGTAGCGGAAAGCATTTTTTCTGTTCTATCTTTGATTGGCCATACTTCTGAGCCGTATGTAATAATACTTTTTACAATGGTATTATATATAAGCTTTTTGTTATGTTTTGATATACTTTGGTCCCAAATTATTCCATTTAATAAAGTTATTGCCTTTCTTCCTTGTACGTTTCTATCTTTTATAGCTTTGTCTAGTGTTCCGTCAGCTGTAATTTTTAGACCCAAGTATTTATACTCATCTCAGGACTGAATTCGCTGCTCAGTATTTAAGATTAGATCCTGTTTCGTTCCACCAATACACATATACTCTGTCTTATTGATATTAACCTCTAGTCCCCACTTATTGTACTCTTCTATTAGTTTTCGTGTCATATATTCGAGGTCGTCATAATCCTGAGCCACCACTATCTGATCATCGGCGAAACATAAAGTATACAAGGTGGTTTCATCCAACGGAATTTCCATGTTTTGGCATTTTCTCTTCCAGACTTTAAGGACCTGTTCCAAATATATCTTGAAGAGCGTAAGCGAGATACAGCAACCTTGTTTAAGACCTTTATTTACTTGAAAGCCTTTGGTTAGTTTTGCTTTTATTTTAACTTTTGCCTTACTATTGCGGTATAACTCTTTGATGGCCTTAATTAGTTGTATGCTTATGTTTGTCTTTTCCAACGCGATCCAAAATAGATTTAGTGGTATACTATCATATGCCTTCTGCAAATCTACGTAAAGCAGATGGAGCTCTTGTCCGTATGCCATTTTCTTTTTAATAACTTGGGTTATACAAAAGAGATGATCTGAAGTCGATCTACCCGCCCTGAAACCAGCTTGTTCTTCTGCCTCCATATCTTTATATTCGCTCTCCACTTTATTTCTTATTATTTTGCTATATATTCTGCTTAGCGTACTAGTTACAGTTATACCTCTATAATTGTCACATATATCTTTCCTTCCTTTTTTGTGTATTGTGGATATATATGACGTTTTCCACTCAGTTGGTACTACAGCTCCATTTAAATATCTTTGGAAAAGATTCCGTAATCTCCAAAACAATTCTTCAGTGCCATATTTAATAGGTTCAGCTGGGATATTTCCGGGTCCGGCAGATTTACCGCTTTTTAAGGTTTTGCACACGTTTTTGACCTCAGATATTGTGAGGGGTACTGGAGATCCCATCGTTCTAATGATATTGTCTCTTTCGTCTTCCTTGAATTCTGCTCTATCTTCAGTTAAAATGCTCATCCCATTCTTTGTCTGGTATTGGTGAAATAATATCTCTGCATGTTTCTGTTTTGATCGATCTTATAGTTTTCTAGCTTTCGGTACTTCTCCTACCTCCTAAGTAAGAATCTATTTTCTGGCACTTTTGCATCCATGATTGATTTTTCTTATCACTGATCATTCTTCTCACCTTCGATTGCGCGATTTTGTATTCTTCTCTGCTTCTATCTGTCTTTTGGGATAAGTATGTGTGATATAATTTCCTTTTTTCCTCTATTTCGCTTTCAATCTCAGCATCCCACCAGTATGGTTTTGTTCTTTTAGGAGTTTCTTCCACTAATCCTAGTGCTTCTTTTGCAGCTTGATGGATGTTTAATGTGATACATTCGTATTCCTCATCTGGGGTTTCACCTGAACTTGAATTAAGTTTTTCGTTCAGTCTCTTTTTGTATAAGTTTTTTACGCTGTCATGTTCTAGGCTTAGTAGATTATATTGACAGTGATCAATTTCCTCATTCACTGTATCATCAAGATTTTGTTGATGGAGGCTTCGGCCTTGATTAGGAAAGAGAATTTTGGTCTCCAGAAAATAGTGATCACTTCCGCATGTTGATCCACGCTTTGCTCTGACATCTTGAATTTTTAGTTTGGTCTTTTGTTTAGTGATAAGATAATCAATGACGGATTTCAGGTTTTATGAGGGTTTGGTCCAGGTATATTTGTGTATTTTCTTATGTTGGAAAAAACCGTTTTGGATTTTTGAGTCTAATTGCTCACATACTGTGATAAGCCGGTTTCCATTGTCATTAACAACATCTTCTCCATATTGGCCAACTGTCAGATCATAAGTATGGATAAGTAAATTAATGAAAAACGAAAGTAGTTTCCTCTAACCCATCTGGGTAAGTAACAATGGTTAATGGTGCTTAAATCAGCTGGTTTGCCTAGTTCATCGAACTGGCAACTTTACCGCTATTTTTGAAAAGAACCGGCCGATTTGTCCGAACCAATGCGTCTGTCGCAAGACGGTTTCACCACGGATCACCTAACATGATCCTTGGTTTTACCAAAAAATATGTCCTTTATATTTAAAGAATGGCATCTCCCGTGTTATTTTATTTTCCCCGGGTTATAACACCGCCATCTTTCAATGCGAAAGAAAGTAATTTGCTATCTGTCACACGCTGTATAATATAACTGGGTATCTGGGGGCACAGCAGTGCCCCGCCAAGCTCGCGCGGAAACTGCTGTACCATCTTTTCTTGAAACATTTCATCCCATATTTGACCTCTCTAAAACTCTACTTCGGAATGAGCTACGAAACTCAAACTTTGGACAGTCGTTGATTTTTATAAAGTTAAAAAGCCCTTCAAGTTTCATGGCCTTCAATAAAGTAGTAAAGTAGTTATGAAATTTCATAAAACGTCGAAATTGCCACTCACTTACTCACTCACTTACTCATCTAATCTCATCATCAAAATTCTACTGTACTTCCAGACATGATACAAAGCTAAAATTTGGCACACTGATAGAAATTGTGACCAAACCCTTGGAAAAACTCCAAAATTCTAATTCACTCCCCTCCCTCATACATGTAAAGTTATGTAAAATGAACATTGCCCACTTCCAGTGGCGCTAGAGAGCTGAGCTTTGGTAGACTGATAGGAAATAAAAACTTTAGGAAAAAAATAATTGTGTGTGCTTAAGACCACACGGCAGAAGTGTAAACTTCAACAAGGCGAAATTAATAATAGTGGCCCATAACATATTCTGCAAAGCGGCCCGAACCGAATTCTTCTGTGTACTGGCCTTCATCTGCATCATCATATCGCTCGCTGAATGTTTCTCACAGTTAGTCGACTCGAGTCGATTTCACCCGAATGAGCGTTACATAGCCGAGCCTGACGGCTTAGTTCAATTCACTACCCACAAAAACTGCAAAACGCGCTTAAAGAAGTTTACACTTCAAAAATTTAAAAACCCCAAAATTTTAATTTGCTTCCCTCCCCTATAAATGTTATTAGTAACGTTGTCCACTTCCAGAAATGCTAGAGAGCTGAGCTTTGGAAGGCCGATAGAAACTATGATAAAATTATAAAATAACATTAAAAAACTCCAAATTTTAATTAACTTCCCTCCCCTATAAATATAAAGTTATGTAAAAGAAACATTCTCCACTTCCAGAAACGCTAGTGAGCTGAGCTTTGGAAGACTGATAGGAACTATGATAAAACTATAAGCAACAATTTAAAAACAAAAAATTTTTAATTTACTTTTTTCCTCCCTTTTAAATGTAAAGTTATGTAAAATTAACATTGCCTACTTCCAGGAACACTAGAGAGCTGAGCTTTAAAAGGCTGATAGGAACTATAATAAAACCATAGATAAAAAAACCTCAAAATTTTTAATAAGGCATTGCAAAAGTTTTGAACAATATTCCGCATATTTTACTACTTTAAAACTTAAATATTATCCAAATCCTTTAAAAAAGGAGTGAAATCATAACAAAAACGTTTCATGTAAAAAAAACCAAGTACGCGAAAGTGGTATCCCGTAAAAAGAATTGAGATAAAAGTAAAGCCTCTCCAATACAAAACAAAATGAGAGGTTCTTTCTCTAGGTTGGAAATGTTTTTCTAAACTTGGCTATTATGGCTGCAAATGGCTCTTAGACACAATGCTAAATTAAACATTAAGAAGTCTAGCTGCAGTAGCAAAGTTTAAAAATACATTTCCAAACTAGTACGAATCTTTCATTTTAAAATTTGTATTTGAGAACGTGGCTTTACTTTTATCTCAATTCTTTTTACGGAATACCATTTTCGCGTACTTGGCTTTTTTTAGCATGAAATGTTTTTGTTATGATTAATATTTTTAATAACTGTTAAAATATTATACAAGGGAGATCAAAGAATTCACGAAAGAACAAAATTTTGCATTTGTATTGTGATATTTCTGGGGCTACTTGGGCAAAATTAAACTGAAGCGGGTCATTAAATTAACGGCGCCATCACAAAAAAGCAATTTAAGACTAAGACGAATTTAAAATAAAGTTTGTTTGCGTTAAAAACGTGCCCGACTCTCCTAAAAAATCAGGGGATGGGACAATTCGCCGCGGCCGATTCGCCGCAACCGATTCGCCGCGGCCAATTCGCCGCGATACAATTTGCCGCCGGCCGATCCACCGCGCAATCATTTAAACAGTTTTATTTTGCTTGACTTCATAATATATTTGTTTATTTGTTTGATCATAACTTTTTCAAACTTTTATTTGGTGGTTAGTATAATACAATTCAACATTTTTTTTATTAGATAAATAAATAAAATGGCGGGTTTTCCTATTTATGAACCGATTCGCATCAAACTCGGAACTTTGAGATCTTTCAGGTCGCTGATTAATATTTCTAACCTAATTTTAAAAAATCAAAATGGCGTTCCACAATGGCGCACGTTCTTATTTATAAACCGATTTGCCTCAAACGTGAAACATTGCGGCGCTTAAGGTAACTTAATACAATTTTTGACTTAAATTTAAAAAAATTAAAATGGCAGTTCCACAATGGCGCACTTTCTTGTTTATAAACTCATTTGCCTCAAAATTGGAGGGGGGCTGATGCCTCTGGGGGCCGAAGCCTCATGATGGCGAATTTTATACTCTTTAATTTGTTTATTCATGAAATATGTGAAAAATATCTAAAAAAATCTTAGGCTTGGGGGGCCTACGCCCGAGGAATCCGCCATTTTCAGGTTTTAAAATTTAAGTCGAAAATTGTATTGAGTTACCTTATAGGCGCCCGGATGTTTCAAGTTTAGGGCAAATCGGTTTATTAATAAGAAAGTGCGCCATTGTGGATCCGCCATTTTGATTTTTTTAAGTTTATGCTAGAAATCATAATTAGCGACCTGAAACACCCCAAAGTTTAGAATTTGATGCATATCGGTTCATAAATGGAAAAACCCGCCAATTCGGATCCGCCATTTTAATTTTTTTTAATTTAAGTAAAAATTGTATTAAGTTACTTAAGCGCCGCGATGTTTCAAGTTTCAGGCAAATCGGTTTATAAATAAGAAAGTGCGCCATTGTGGAACCGCCATTTTGATTTTGTTAAAGTTTAAGTTAGAAATCATAATCAGGGACCTAAAACACCCCAAAATTCCAAATTTAATGCATATTGGTTCATAAATGGGAAAATCAGCCATTTCGGATCCGCCATTTTGTTTTTTTTTTTAAGTTTAAGTTAGAAATCATAATTAGTGACCTGAAACACCCCAAAGTTCCGAGTTTGATGCATATCGGTTTATAAATGGGAAAATCCGCCATTTTGGATCCGCCATTTTATTTATTTTTCTAATAAAAAAATTGTTGAATTGTATACTAACCCCAAATACCTAGTTGGAAAACTTTCAAAAAACTTATGATCAAACAAATAAACAAATATATTACATAAAGTCAAGCTAAATAAAACTGTTTAAACATTTGCCAATGATAAAAGCATAAAATAAAAAATCTCGCAACGAATTGTCCCCGCGGCGAATCTTCCGGGGGCGAATTGTCCCGCGGCGAATCGTCCGCGGCAAATCAGCTTCGGCGAATTGGCCGCGGCGAAATGTCCCCTACCCAAAAAATCATGCTATAGGTACCTGTGCAAAATTTGTTCCCACACACCCTAATTTCGTAAGTTTTTTGATTTTTAAAAAATGCAAAATTTTTAGTATAAAAAAATTAAATTTGTTTATTAGACATAATAAGTTGCATTATTTTTACCTAAATATTTTTCGCACCTATATAAGATAACATCATATATCCAGTTTCGATTCCCTTTGATCCATGTTGTCTCCTTTTCCTTATTCACGTTCAACAAAGCCCTCTCGCTTCTTGGCCTCCTCATTTAATTTTTTCTGTCAAAAAAAATTATACAACATTTTTTGTCATAATCAGCCAGCTGCTCCCTATGTTTGCTCTGGTAAATATTTATAGTAAACTTGATTCAGATCAAGTAGTATGGTATAAATATTGTTAATTTTATATAAAACTTCCAACAAAAATTAAATAAATATGTTTTGAAAAATTAATAAAAGTTGAAAAAATTTTTTTTTCGCCCTATTTCTTAGTTAGTAAAGCACATGCATATACACTGTGTCTAATTTTAAACTTTCCACACTGCTGAAAATTTTTTAAAATGCCAAGACACGTCGATTTTGTTTGTGAGGGGGACACTTTTTGGCTATCTTGAAATTTTTGTAGCACGAGCCCCCTTCGAGGGGTATACTTTACCCCTTTGTTTTAAATAGGGAAAGTGGGTCTAGTGATACCTTATTTTGAAGCTCTATTGAAATTTCAACCGTGTAAAAATTTCGAAAATCAGTTAGTGTTTGAGATGATGGCTTTCAAATTTAACATGGAATGATAAATTAAAAATTAAATCTGAAAAATAATTAAATTTTAATTAAATTTTTATTTTATCAGTCCATGTTAAATTTGGAAGTTTAAAAACTAATGGATAGATTTTTGACATTTTTACTCGGTGGTAAGGACATTCAAAAGGCCTTTAAAATAAGATATCACTAGACCCACTTTCCCTATTCAAAATATTGGGGTAAAGTACCCCTCGAAGGCCAAAAAGTGTCCCCCTCGCAAACAAAATCGACGTGCCTCGACATTTTTAAAAATTTTTAGCAGTTCTCGAGAAATCCCGGGTGAAAAGTTTTAAATTAGACACAGTGTATATGGGTGGCTTGGGCCCCCAAACGTGCTACAAAGTTGACTGTTCCTTGGAGTAACTTCATGTCGCGTGGCAATAACTCAGCAGAAATCCTGCAAACGTAACCTAATATATATTTTAGCTCACACATATACTATACTATAGTAGTGTGAGCTATGGTGATCCTAATTTTTTCGAGAAAAAAAAAGTTGCTCCGATTTCAAAAATTTTTATATATCTTTGCGTTTCAGATGATTTTGAAACTTTTTTGTTGCGCCGTCTGTCTGTCTGTATGTCTGTATGTCTGTATGTCTGTATGTCTGTATGTCTGTATGTCTGTATGTCTGTATGTCTGTATGTCTGTATGTCTGTCTGTAACGACCAACGCGCATAACTCAAAAACCGCTTGGCCGATTTTAATGAAATTTGGTACCTAGGCTGGGTCTTGGGTCGAGATGGTCCCATTTAAAAATGAACAAAATCTACCGAACACAAACCAAATAAAAGGGTGGGGGTAGATTTCAAAAATTAGAGTTTATGTGAAAATATGGCGTCTGTGATATCAACCGAAAGGTAATTGAGTCTACAGTTAAACAAAATACATTTTAATTTATTTAAAAAAAAAGGGTGGGGGTATATTTTAAAAATTAGAGTTTAAGTGAAAATATAGCGGGTGTGATATCAAACGAAAGGTAATTGAGTCCGGAGTTTAACAAAATACATTTTAGTTTTTGTTTTTTTTAAGGGTGGGGGTAGATTTCAAAAATTTGAGTTTAAGTCAAAACATGGCTTGTGTGGTATCAAACAAAAGGTAATTTAGTCGAGTTGAATAAAATATATTTCAGTTTTTAGTTATATTAGCTCACACGGACACTATAACTATAGTACCTAGTGTGAGCTTAGGGGCCCATATATTGGCAGAGTATTTTTTCAGGCTCTGTATCGCGTCTCTGCCTAAACAACCGCGCGGTCAAATAATTCTCCTGCAGAATGTCTATGATGGCGCAGTGTGAAACAGCGGCACAGCACAGCAGTGTGGCCCAAAGCCACGGCAAAAGTGGGTGCTAAACATGTGAGATTATTATACTTTGGCTAAGCAGCAATCTGTTTTAGCCGAATATTATAGCAATTATGGTAAGAAAAATTAAACAGTTATTTTTAATAAAATATAGTTTGGAACTATAAAAGTGGTTATTTTTACAACGTCTAGTAGGTTTTTACACAAGGTTGTTTGAAATATTGATTTACGGAGCGTCGGCGTTTGTCATTCGGGCGGTCTCATATCGCTTTGTAGGATTTTGTTTCTGCTAATAAAATAACTCTGCGACACATGAGAGTTTTTTGTTTCGCAACAAATTTGCGTGTGCAGTACAAATTTATGCGATTTGGCACCTGTCTGCTGCATATTTACCGCATATACAGGGTGTTTCAATTCTATTCCTTAATCCAAAACTCACGAGTGCGTGAGACAAAGTATATGATCTAAGTGTGCAAGGCAGAGACAGCAAACGGCGTGCATCTAACGAAAAGGCACCTAGCAAAAGCATTCTGTTGATGTATGGTACTGGCTATCCTTTTCATGTACCTTTGAATTGTATACCTTATGTCTCGCACTTGAGACTTCTCGATGCAAGAATAGAAGTGAAATAGGCTGTATATTTCCTTTCTTTTTGGCACACGTATTGATCAAGAATATAGCCCGCACAGCGTAAATTTTTATGCCTAAATTTGTACCCCAAAAATTTGTCCAGTCTAACATTAAAAACGTACATTTTACTATAATATGGACACGGCCTTAAACATAGGTTAATTTTTTAATCAATGAATTTGTTTTTAAATGTTATTGTTTTTAATACCTAGCCTAAGGCCGTCCACAAACTTAACAAAAAAATTACAGTTAAAAAAATCACAAAATTTACAGCTTGCGATATAACCAAAACAGTCAGACCTCCGTTTTTGGTCTAGAAATAAATTATATTACTTTTTGGCAACTCACTATTTCCCCCTAATTCGACTCCGCTGAATCCAAATATCCCTGTTGCCAACTTGAAATATCGACAGGGACGGAGAAAATCCTCTCGAAACCCCCAAAAACCTAGTTTTTTTTAGTTTTATAAAATTTTCTCAAAAACTAACCTTTTTATCGAAAATTGCAATTTTTTTGGAAAACAAAATTCCCTTTCCAACGAGGTATTGGGCAATAAGGCTAGGAAAGGCAAGTAGCTCTTTAGTGGCGTCCGTAAATTGGGATTATTTAGAAAAAAACATGTTTATTATAGGTTTTATTTAAAAAAATCCAAAAACCAGTTGCGTAGCGCCAGCGGTCCAATGAGGGGGGGGGGGGGTTTGAATATATGTATCAAAAACTTTAGACAAGGATTTTTGAACAATTTTATTAACAGTGATTTTATAATCTTAATTGTCATCATCATGAATTAAAAAACACAAATTTAACTCAATACCTTTTCTTCTTTAATACAAAGTGTTCGGTTGGTGGTATGAGTTCTGGGTAAATATTTATCTATTAAATCTCTCTTGGCCTCAGACAGACCGCTTATAGATTTTGCGTCTAGTTAAAGTGGAAAAAGATTTAGAAGCGTGTACACATGGAGAAATATGTGTTATTGCACTTTTTTAATAATTTTCGTGCTGTGAGATTGTGCAGTTTTTCATTGCCCTTTAATGTTCTCTGCCACATTGCAACTTCAGCTAGAACTGTTTTTTGTGGGTCTACCAAGTCTTGTTCATATATATGATACAAAAACGACAGTTGTTCTAGAAAAAAACATTCTTGAGTAGGTTTTGTTAAAATCGAAAAATTATTCAAAATATTATTATGTTTTACAATTCTGCTTTGCAAGTAATTGATGAACGAATCAAGATAAGGAATGAAAGCAGTTATTTTGTAGTACTATTTCACAAAATCGGTTTTTATGTTGGGTCGAGTCGTCTGTCGGCCAAAAATTCTTGGCATTTTTACATCGACGTCAAAACTTACGCCTTTCTCGCTAGCACTTTTGAAAATTGTGAAGACGTTATCTAGATTGTGACGTTCAGATTCCAATTGATCTTTCAGAATTCCATCATAATTTACTGCTTCGCTTAGACTTAGACCAATTCATGGTGTTTGTAAATATTTGCAAAGGCCAACGGAAAACGGAAAAACGTATTTAAAAATTTCTAGAGCTATAATAAATTCAAACTTGCTGATTGCGGCAAGTAAATTATTTGCTTGAACATTGGTATCCCTATCTTTCCAAGTGGATATTTAAAGTAAAGTATCAACTAATTCCTATCGATAAACCCACCTAGTCGGGCAAATAGTTTTTAGCTTCGTTTAATTACTACCAGGCTGTAACTCATCAATATTATTTTCTAAAATATTTTGTCTTTTCGGAGTATTAAAGAATACATAAATCTGGCAAATATTCTCTAAGCAATGGCTGAGGATTGGCAGCTCACATGACTGCCACAGCTAGATTGAGAGAGTGAGCTGAGCAATGAACGTAAAGTGCTGACGGGACTACTTTGTTATGTGTGCTTGGACACCATTTTGCTCCCCGCTCATTGTTGCAACTTCGTCATACTCTTGTCCTCTTAATTTGGAAATATCCAGTTTACAATCTTTAAAAAAAATTATTATTGAGTCAGCTATGCTCTTCCCAGATACGTCAGTAATATTTACGTATTGTAAAAAACATTCATTATTTTCAAAAGTCTTTGAATCCAGTTATCTAGCACATATGGACATCTTTTCCTTATTAGACCCATCCGTAGTTTCATACGCTATTATCGAGAAGAATTCAGTTTGCCTTATTTTGTCAAGAATTCTAGCACATACGGACATCTTTTCCTTATTAGACCCATCCGTATTTTCATCCGCTATTATCGAGAAGAATTCAGTTTGCCTTATTTCGTCAAGAATTAAGTTCAAATAATATCCTTTTGAATTTGAGGGCTTATATATTGTACACTTTTGGGCTTATTATTGCCCTGCTTAGCAAAACCCCCGTATTAAAAAAAAAATCCAAAAGTGCAATTTTTATACTGATATAAAAAATCTACTAAAAATATTTAAAAAGTTATTTACAAATTTCTTTTTGGCGAAAGGCACTATGCATTTACGAATTTTAAAAACTTTAATCGCGTTTTTTTAGTTTGAGAAAAAAATTACCTCAAAATACTCATGAGTGTCTAGCAAAATTACAGCCAAATCAAAAATCTTTTGTTTTTTCCAACAGATAAAACTGAAATTATAACTTTAGGCAAAACATTAAAAAACAAGAAATCGGCAGGACATGACGAAGTACCTGCAAATTTACTTAAAAGATGTGTACAACATGTAGCTGAGTCGCTAGCACATATCTTTAATGTGAGTATTTCAAATGGGGTTTTTCCAGAAAAATTTAAAATTGCAAATGTTATTCCAATCTTTAAAAAGGGGGACCCATAATGCCATGCAAACCACAGGCCTATAAGTCTTATTTCTTCCTTTGCAAAAATATTTGAACTTCTAATTCATAAAAGATTACTTAACTTTTTTCTCACAAACTCTTTATTTAACGATTTTCAACACGAATTTCTTCCAAAAAAGTCCACAGAATCTGCTGTGTTAGAACTTAATAAAAAAATAATATCAACTCTGGACTCAAAAGGAGCAGCTTGTGGACTTTTCTTGGATTTATCAAAAGCGTTTGATACTGTAAAACACAATATACTTCTGACGAAGTTGGAATCTTATGGGGTAAGAGGTCAAAGTTTGAACTTATTTCGATCATACTTAACTAAAAGGCCTCAACAAGTAACAATCACACATCAAAGCTCTAATTTTGTCTCAGAAACCAATTTCGTCACGACAGGAATACTACTATTCATAATATATCTAAACGACTTAAAGGACATTATCAAAGATCCAAACTCTCTCGCAAACTACGCAGATCATGCAAATGTGGTTATTCCAGTTTATAAAGGTGAAAATATACAAGAAAAATATTTTGAGGTTCTAGATGATGTGAAGATTTGGTGTGTCAAAAACCAGCTTGTCTTAAATACTGAGAAGACCAGACTAATATTAACATACCAATACCAGAAGATTTAACTTTTGAAGGTGATAAATTAAATTTTGAAAATAGTTCAGATTTTAGGGGTGACATTTGACAAAGATCTTAACTTTCATACTCACATTAAAGAATTATGCAAAAAATTAGAAAGTGCAAGCTATGCACTTAGAGTTCTTGGTAAATTTTTTAAAAATCCTAATTCACTAAGATCTGTTTATTATGGTATGTTTTATTCAAACATAAAATATGGCATACTTTTCTAGGGACAAAGCAGCCATATTGGGGACGTTTTTGTAATGCAAAAACGAGCCCTGAGAATAATATTAGGACTAAGAGCAACGGAATCATGTAGAAATAAATTTAAGGAAAATATTTACTTGACCGTTCCAGGAATCTACATCTTACAGTGTATATTGTTTTTAAGGAAAAATCCTAATTTATTCTCAGAATACACAACAAATAAAACCTGTAATACAAGGCATAAGGATAGATGCTACATATACCCAAAGCACAGATTAACAATTACTGAGAAAAGCCCTGTATACGCTGCTATTAAGCTATACAATAAACTACCTAATTCCATAAAAAGCATAGTCTTTCAAAACTTTTAAAAGGGCATGTTTCAATTATTTATGTGATTTTAGAACCTTATTCAATTAATTACTTTACAAAATAATATTTTTTTCTCGTTCCATTGTTTTCGTTTGTTTTTAAATTATTTAGATATCTAAGCCAAATTATAAGTGTTTTTTATATTGAAGTGTAAGCGTGGATTTAAGTGTACTATTTATGTGTAAATATTCAATAAGGGCACCTATACATGCCTCATGAAAATGAACATTAAAACAATTAAGTTTTACTGTAAACAAATTGTAAGTGCAACTTACATACTTAATCTGTAGTTTTAGATAACTTTGACGAACCAATTTACTATTGTAAAAATTTGGAAATAAAAATATTGTCTATTGTCCAAATCAAATACGGTGGTTTACCTAGGCAGAGCTGACCTGTTGACCCTTGCCAGCAGCTATGTGCCGGTTTTAACCCCTAAACCCCCCCCCCAAGCGCTACGCCACTGTCAAAAACTACACTTCACGAAAAAAAAATGTGTTGTATACTTTATTGTAGACAATCAAATTTCCTTTTAAACGCACCAATATAATGTGAGGTTTATGCGAGGGGTCATCGGCACCCTAAAATTTTGTACAGCGTCCAACAGGACTTGGGTCCTGACGTGTACTGTTGGGTCCTGTTGAGTACTGTTGGGTACTGTCGTGTACTGTCGAGTACTGTTGGGTACTGTCGTGTACTGTCGAGTACTGTCGAGTACTGTCGTGTACTGTTGGGTACTGTCGTGTACTGTCGAGTACTGTTGGGTCCTGTTGCGAGGTACAAAGCGCGCCCTTCAAAAAACATGCGAGCAAAAAAAAAAAAACAAGGTCATCATGTTTGGGGAAGGCCGACAGGGACAAAGCGCGCGCTCAAAAAACTTGCGACCAAAAAAAAAAAAAAAAGGTCATCATGTTTGGGGAAGGCCGACAGGGACAAAGCGCGCGCTCAAAAAACTTGCGACCAAAAAAAAAAACAAAAAGCTCATCATGTCTTTTTGCATCTACGCCACTGGTTGGGGTTGGGGGGTAGTGTCGAGTACTGTCGTGTACTGTTGGGTCCTATCGTGTACTGTCGAGTACTGTTGGGTATTGTCGTGTAATGTCGGGTACTGTTGGGACCTGTCGTGTACTGTCGAGTACTGTTGGGTACTGTCGTGTACTGTCGAGTACTGTTGGGTCCTGTCGAGTACTGTTGGGTACTGTCGTGTACTGTCGAGTACTGTTGGGTACTGTCGTGTACTGTCGAGTACTGTTGGGTCCTGTCGTGGTACTGTCGGGTCCTGTTGTGAAATTTGTACAGTACTGTTGAAAGCTGATGACCCCTCGGGTTTATGTCACAAATAAGTCTCCAGAGGCTTACTAATTTAAATAAATTTTTAAAAATAACCAAAAAATTAAGCTTCTTAGGAAAAAAATTGACTTTTTACCTTGTTCTATCCCACTGACGCTAGTTTTTAGGAAAATTTGACTAAAATGTTTTTCTTGGTAATTTTTGAAAGTACGGACGCCTCTGGAGAGAGCCATATTTCCTATCAAATGTTGTAATACACCGTTTGAAAGGAAATTTTATTATCCACCCTAAAGTAGATAACTTATATTGTCGTAAGGAGCTTAGTTCTTAAGAAAATTGGATAAAACCTATAAAAAAATTGATTCGTTTGGTGATTTTAAATAATTACTTTAAAATAACGACACCACTGGAGAGGTAACTCACTGTGTTATACGGCGTTTAAAAGGTAATTTCATTGTCTATGACGAAGTATGAAACTCATTTTTTGATAAAGGGCTTGATTTTTAAGAAAATTTTGATAAATATTGAAGAATTAATACATTGTTTGAATTGAATTTCCTACAATAAAGTTACATTTTCTTTAAAATGCTTAGTTGTTAAAATTAGCATTAGAGTAAGAAAAAAAAGATAAACGCCAAAAATTTGAAACAACAATTTTTCATGTCTAAGCTGGTATTAAAAGATTTGGTTACTCTTGTATTTTTCCGTGGGCAGCTTTAATAATTTCAGTTTATTTTGAATATAATATTCAAATTAATACAAAGGAAATGGAGGTATCTCTAACACTAATAACAAATATCCCATTTTGTAGGTTATTTTTCAATCTTTATTTTGTGTGATTACAATCATTCTCGAAAAGTAATTTTTAAATTAAAGACCTTAAAAAAAATTGCGCAAAATGCAAAATGGCGCGAGTGTGTATCGGTCGGGGTCGCAAACTAACTGGAATATTGTCAAATGTCTAAAATGTATATGTAATGACTGGCTGGCCTACATTTATTTTAACCCTTTACTATATATTTTAGGATGCAGATCGCTCTTCTACATGCTTTCACAAACTAAGGATCCTTAATTTTGAGGATAAAGAAAACGTCCCCCATTCCATAGTTAGAATTTTAGGAATACTAGAAAAAACTTCTACAATTGTTTGTGATATTGCCGATGACGAAAAGCTTGTTTCTTTGATGGTAAACGGTTCTGAGAATGTTATTAAAAGTGAAGTTTATGATGAGAAGTTTAAAATGTTTTGCGAGCTTCAACAAGGTAAATTATTTTTTAAATACCAGATTGCAAAAATGCAAGGTTTTACTAAACACCATAAACAATAATTTCAAACCAGGCGTGAAATTAAAGAACTACAAATGATAAAAAAGTTTCCCGTGCTTCAGCTGGAACTCAAACCACCCGAGACCGATGGCTTTGTACGCCAAAGCCCTACCAATAGGGCTACCGAAACACATGCAAGAGCGGTTCTGGAGCTAAATTCTGGGGGGTGGGGTAATGGTCAAGCGGTGACTGTAAATTAGGGCACAGGAAAATAGCTTATATGACAAAAGCACACAGGAAAGATGATCTTACAAAAAGAGCGCACACGTCAAAAAGCGCACACGGAAAATAGCGCACACGTAAAAGAACGCACATAGTAAAACAGGGCACAATGAAATAAAGTTAATCTTCTAGAATTCGAAAGTTTTTTGTAAAAAAGTAACAGGTTAGGTTATTAGACAATTTCGCCACAAAATTCATAAAATTTTGAAATTTTAATTTTTTTTGTTACATATTTGTGTTTTAAAAAACTTAAAATTTCAAAAATCTATGAGAGCTTACACCGGCACACGAAATAAAAAAGTGGTCTATACCTTTGATCAGACCTACCTATCTATTATATAAGTTCTTCGGTGCGCTGAATTCGATTGCGGGGTTCATCTTGACTGTACACCATGAAACTTCGGGAAAATTAAATAATAAAACGTTGCAATTTTTCGCGCATAAAAAATCAGTGGCGCAAAACTTTGAAAATTGCAAAAATTTCTAAAAAAAATGATGAATGATGTAAATGTGGATTTATAAAGTAGTTCTGAGCAGTGGTCAAATAGCCTTTGACTTTTTTTAATTGAGGTTAGTTATATCTAGAGACCCTGCATGTATGACATATTATTTTCTCTAGTATTATCTAGTATAATGTAAAATATTTATTTGTATATAGGTCTCATCAAATGTACAGACCACTTCTTGATTTTGTGTATCTACCAGTGTTATTATTGTAAGTTTTTCCTCTGTGCAATTGTTTTCGTATGCGCTCTTTTCCTTTGCGGATATTTATCCTACATTTTTTCCTATGCTTTTATTATCGGGAATCTAATAAAGCTAACAAAAATATTTCTTTTAGCCTTTAACTAATCTGTAGCAGCTACCAGCCTTTATACCTAATAAATTTTTTTCGGGCTCTGGGGGGGGAGGTAATCACCCCCATTACCCCCCCCCCTTAGAACCGCCGGTGAACACATGATTATAAGTTTTTAACTTACAATTTTTTTAAATAATTTTTGTTCTTTCCTTTTACCCCTGATTTAAAAGGTCAATTAAATTGAAGGAGAATCCGTCATATACGTGAATATTACGTATATGGAATCCGTTCGTAAAATCATTAGTCACCAAAAAAGTATCTTATTTCAGATGCTTAAAGAAAATGCTCTGCCAATCTATGGGCACCTAAGCTCACACTGGATACTATAGTTATAGTGTATCTACGTGAAAGCTAATATAACTAAAAACTGAAGTATATTTTATTGAACTCCAGACTCAATTACCTTTCGTTTGATACCACACAAGCCATGTTTTGACTTAAACTCTAATTTTTCAAATCTACCCCCACGCTTTTTTTAAAAACTAAAATGTATTTTGTTTAACTCCAGACTCAATTACCTTTTGTTTGATATCACACACGCCATATTTCCACTTAAACACTAATTTTTGAAATTTACCCCGACCCTTTTTTTTCAAATAAACTAAAATGTATTTTGTTCAACTCCAGACTTAATTACCTTTCTTTTGATATCACACACGCTATATTTTTACATAAACTCTAATTTTTGCAATCTACCCCCACCCTTTTATTTGGCTTGTGTTTGGTGGATTTCGTTCATTTTTAAATGGGACCATCTCGACCCAAAACCCAGCCTGGGTACCAAATTTAATTGAAATCGGGCAAGCCGTTTTTGAGTTATGCGCGTTGGTCGTTACAGACAGACAAACAGACACACAGACAGACAGACAGACAGACAGACAGACAGACAGACAGACAGCGGCGCAACAAAAAAGTTTCAAAATCATCTGAAACGCAAAGATATATAAAAAATTTTGAAATAGGAGCAACTTTTTTTTTCTCGAAAAAATTAGGATCACCATAGCTCACACTACTATAGTATAGTATAGTAGTAGTGTGAGCTAAAACATGAAATTTGTAACCTTTATTAACATAGACACCCAAAAGACAGATAGAAGCAGAGAAGAATACAAAATCGCGCAATCAAAGGTGAGAAGAATGGTCAGTGATAAGAAAAATCATTCGTGGACGCAAAAGTGCCAGAAAATAGATTCTTACTTAGGAGGTAGGAAAAGTACCGAAAGCTGGAAAACTATAAGATCGATTAAAAAAGAAAAATGCAGAGATATCATTTCACCAATACCAGACAAAGAATGAGATGAGCATTTTAAAAAACTTTTAACTGAAGATAGAGCCGAATTCAAGTAAGAAGAAAGAGACAATATAATTAGAACGATGGGATCTCCAGTACCTCTCACAATCTCTGAAGTTAAAAAACAACCTTAAAAAGCGGCAAATCTGCCGGACCCGGAAATATCCCAGCTGAACTTATTAAATATGGCACTGAAGAACTGTTTTGGAGATTACGGAATCTTTTCCAAAAATATTTAAATGGAACTGTAGTACCAAATGACTGGAAAACGTCATATATATCCACAATACACAAAAAAGGAAGGAAAGATATATGTGACAATTTTAGAGGTATATCTGTGACTAGTACGCTAAGCAGAATATACGGTAAAAGAATAAGAAATAAAGTGGAGAGCGAATATAAAGACATTGAGGCAGAAGAACAAGCCGGTTTCAGGGCGGGTAGATCGACTTCAGATCATCTCTTTTGTATAACCCAAGTTATTGAAAAGAAAATGGCATACGGTCAAGAGCTCCATCTGCTTTACGTCGATTTGCAGAAGGCATATGATAGTATACCACTAAATCTACTTTGGAAAGCGTTGGAAAACACAAACATAAGCGTACAACTAATTAAGGCCATCAAAGAGTTATACCGCGATAGTAAGGCAAAGTTAAAATAGAAGCAAAACTAACCAAAGGCTTTCAAGTAAATAAAGGTCTTAAACAAGATTGCTGTATCTCGCCTACGCTCTTCAAGATATACTTGGAACAAGTCCTTAAAGTATGGAAGAGAAAATGTCAAAACATGGGAATTCCGTTGGACGAGACCACCTTGTATGCTTTATGTTTCGCCGATGATCAGATAGTAGTGGCTCAGGATTATGACGACCTCCCTCGAATATATGACACGAAATAAGAGAGAGTATATGTATATCGGTGGAAAGAAACAGGATCTAATTTTAAATACCGGGCAGCGAATTCAGTCCTGTGATGAGTATAAATACTTAGGTCTAAACATTACAGCTGACGGAACACTAGACAAAGCTGTAAAAGATCGAAACGTACAAGGAAGAAAAGCAATAACTTTATTAAATGGAATAATTTGGGACCAAAGTATATCAAAACATAACAAAAAGCTTATATATAACACTATTGTAAAAAGTATTATTACATAAATCTCCGAAGTATGGCCAATCAAGGATAGAACAGAAAAAATGCTTTCCGCTACGGAGATGGACTATTGGAGAAGAGCAGCAGGGAAATCAAAAAGAGAAAGAGTTACAAATCAAAGAATAATCGAAATTATGACAGTGGGTGAACGTATTTTAGTGGATGATATAAGAACAAAACAACTGGTGTGGTACGGACATGTACAAAGAATGATGAAAGACTACCTAAACAAATACTACAATGGAAACCAACTGGCCGAAGAAAACGAGGACGACCGAGGAGAATCTGGAGAGAAGGAATAGACAGTGAAATAAGAATAAGAGGCCTAGATGATTAATTATGGGCAAATAAGAACGAGTGGAGATTGGGTATCGGAAGACGTAGAACGTTGTGAAACCGATAAATATATATATATTAACATAGACACACTCAGGGGGAGGACTCTGGAGGACCGGACTCCCCGAAACCTAAGATTTTTTCAGATATTTTCCACATATTTCATAAATAAGAAAATATAATAGCATAAAATAAAACATCATGAGGCTTCGCCCCTCCCCAAAGCTAGAGTCCCTGTATGTTGACATATTTGGATATATTATATCCAAATATGTCAACATACAGGGACTCTACCCAAAGCCATCGCCATCCCTCCTAAGGTCTCGGGGCCCCCAAGACATATTCCTGGGTGCGCCACTGTTATTAAGTAAAATAATTTTTTTTCAAAGGCCGTTCTTTAATTTGACACCAACCGCAGACAGAAACACCAGTGAGATACTGGTTCTTGACTTGTCTTAACTCCACTGTAACTTCATTTTTAGATCCAACTAATTCTTTGGGTATATGCTTAGAGTAATAAAATATATTTTATTACTCAGGGGGATATGTAAGGTCACTCATCGTCAAGCAAGCTTTACAGGTAGCGAAGCTAACGTCAGGCTTTCTATTTTTTGGTTATTATTTTTGACATGTTCTCCTCGGTTTCGCATTGGCGGTTCTGTTTTATTTTGAAGATGTTGTTTACACAGTATGAAGGTACCTAAACTAATATATTTATGTAATTAGAATTAAAAAGTTATACTGCAAACTATCTTGAAACTGTATCATTTTTAAATAGATCTTTACACTGTGTTAAAACCACATTTTTAAAATAACAACGAGCCGCCAATGCGAAACCGAGGAAAACATGTCAAAAATTATAACCAAAAAATAGAAAATTAGAGTTATGCTTCGCTACCTGTAAAGCTTGCTTGACGATGAGTGACCTTAGGTATATGTATAAGCACTCTAAGTAGAGGCAATTGAAATCCCTGTTTAACATGGTTGAAGTTAAGTGAGTTTTCACCCCGTTATATCTAACTTCGATAAAAATATGTCCCCCTTAAAACAAAATTTAATGTGTCTTGGTGTCTCCCCAAAAAACGTGTGTAATTGATATTATTTGAGATGCTAAGTTTTAATAAACACCTTGTTTGTTTAAACTTCCATTGAAAATAATTACTCAGTTTATTTTTGACATTAAACAAAATATTTTTGGGTTTTAAAAATTAGTTATTCTTATTATATTAATTTTTGTTCAAAATTTGAAAATAAATGTTCTGGTTTTCCAGAATAATGCTTAATGCAAGGACTTAAAATAAGCTCACCAATCTATACCCGAGAAGAGCGAACCTATACCCCTAGAATTTCGAATTTACGCCTTTCCTCTATAATGAGAAATAAAGAATAAAAAAATTTTTAAATAAAAAAACACCCAACAGCTAAATTTACTTGTAAGTACTAGTCGCAGTTGAGTACAGAATTGATAGGTATGTATACCTATAATGTACGACATGCTTCAACTTTTAGTTTTGATGCCCAAAGTGCACTTACGAAATTAAACAAATTAAAGTATTTTCATGAATCAGATTATTGGGTAATTTACTGCGACTGTACCCAACTGCGACTAGTAGTAACAAGTAAATTAAGCAGTTGGGTGTTTTTCTTATTAATTTTTTTTTTTATTTCCAACTTTTAGGTTTAATTCATATTCAGCCTAACAAAAAGCACTATTCATTTAGCATTTACAATTCATTTAGCTTTACCAAAAAAGTACGCAAACAGTGTTACCTTCCATTGAGTGCAGGTGAGGGAGGAGAGAGGGAGGAGGGAACTAGTTAAATGGTGTCGAAAAAAATCTTAAAGCGTGTGCCGAAAGAATTTTTTGAAATCGCTTTAAATTTGTGAAAGGTATAGCTACAACTAGTACTAATAAGGAGGGTGGAAAGAAGAAACGGAGAGAAAGGGGGAAGCTAGTAAAATGATGTTGGAAAAAAAGTCTTAAAGCGTGTGCAGAAAGAATTTTTGAAATCGCTCTATATTTGTGAAAGGTATAGCTAGAACTATTACTAATAAAAAGGGAGGGGAGAAGAGAGTGAGGGGGAAACTAGTAAAATGATGTTGGAAAAAAGTCTTCAAGCATGTGCAGAGAGAACTTTTGAAATCGCTTCATATTTGTGAAAGTTATAGCTATAACTATTACTAATAAGGATGGCGGAGAGGAGAAAAAGAGAGGGGGGAAATCAGTAAAATGGTGTTGGACAAAAAACGCTCTATATTTGATAAAATTATGCGAATATGGTTTTTGAATAGGGTGAAGGGAATGCTAGGAGGAGAGATGGATGGGAGCAGGGAGGACTACAAAGTAACTACAGCAAATTAGAGGACATTTGCAATGTGTAATCAAAGGAATTTCAATAAAATCGCCTGAAATTTAGATAGTTTATATGCCTGAAAGCCTACATCATGTGACAAAATGGCGTCTGAAGACCGCCATGTTAATTCCTGTTATAGTTAAATATAGCCTTCTTCGGGATCAGTAGCAATTCAACGACACTTTCTTTGTCAAAATCGGTTCAGCCGTTTTGCCTCTAGCGCGACACCAACATATTTACTTACATACATACAACAATCGAAAAATATTACCCTTCCTTTCGCCGTGCTGCAGTTGGGTAAAAATAATCAAAGTTCAATTTGTCTGAGTAGATAATTTTGATCTGCTTTTACTCTGTCTAAAAGAAGCTCTTATATAGCAAAATCTATTTGTTTTCAAATTTTTTCGCTTGCGGTACATTTGAACCACCTTTAGCCCCTAAATTTTACACCCTCCCCCCAGGAACTCCTGGATCTGCCACTACTTGTTAACAATATTATTACCCTAGCAAAAAAACAATAACTTTATTTTTACCTATTTTTTACTAGTTTAATATCTTTTTTCGAACTTTAAATCTATATTTATAGGTACGGTCATTAGAACATTGAACGGTCGCATACTTTTTTAATGTCATATAAAAATTGTTTAACTGGTCAGGTAAGGCAGTGGTTTCCGCAGACTTTAAAAACGGCTGACGCAAATCGTTTATTAAATCATAATACTTATAATAAAACCATGCGGTGTTGTCAAACAACGCACTGTATTTTTAAATTCTATAAATGTTGGAAAAATTAGCGACTGTACCTATTTTTCATTTTTTAGGTTCTAATATTTTGTACCTGTCCTATTGCGGCCAAACACTAACCTTTGTCCTGAACTATCATCCGAACCAAAGTGACTATTCTGTGATACCCCTCTACATAATCTGTGATGGACATGATGGGAAGTTCCAAGCACCCGATAGTGAGGTATGTTTTCCATCTCTAAAGCATTGGGTTCTTCTCAAAATTTAAATATTTTACTTATATTACATACTTTTCATAATTTACATTACTAGAAAACCGTTTTTTTCGCCATACTTGTAATTTTTTTTTAGTTTAACGTTTGATATTTTGGTTGACTAATTTCCAAAGTTTTAGGAGTTGCTCAAGGTTAATGAGGGTTCCTTATTGCCACCAATTGGTTTTGGTGTAAACGCTAAGGCAATTGCAGGTATTGCCTGGTTTAGGTGTGTGAATGAAACAGCGATCTCAAATTAATGTACAGTCAGGAACTTTTAAATTGTCGCAATCAAAAATAAAAAAATATTCCTAGTTGAAATTTAGGAAAACCAGTTTGAAACAAACCAAAAAAATTGTGAACCTTATCTCTGTCTGTATACATACATATTTAAATATATCCTTTTTTTTGTTGTTTAAATGATAAGTTTTGACAGAAAAAAATACACCGGCAGTTTAAAAAGTCCATGGCTGTACAAAAACTGTGGGTCATTCGCATAAATCATGTAATACAAAAAATTACTGCACCTCTCTCGTTATCTCATTAAGTATGACGTAACGGTATCATGTTAAGTAATTTATGAAAATAAATGCTCAACTCAGGGCATTGCGATTATTGCCTACTCATACTTAAGATGGTCTGCTGCTTAACGCTCCACCCCACCCACATTTCCAGACAACATGGACATGGCTTTTTGATGACATCAACACAAGGGCTTCGTTCGCTTAGTATTAGTTTGTGGCTTTAGGCTTAATTCGCTTAATTATGGCTTCTGTGACTAACCACACTCCCAGATCGCAAAAAATCACTTAACGACGTCTGGGATCGGGAATTAAAAGTGGGCAATGTTACTTTTACATACCTTTACATGTATAGGGGAGGGGAGAAAATTAGAATTTTGGGGTTTTTTTCCAGGGGTTTGGTCATAATTGCTATCAGTACGCCAAATTTCAGCTTTGTAGCATGTCTGGAAGTACAGTAGAATTTTGATGATCTATACATGAGCAAGTGAGTCAGTGGCAATTTCGAGGTTTTTTTAAATTTACTACTTTATGGAGGTTCATGAAGCTTGGAGGGATTGTTAACTTTATAAAGATCTTCGACTGTGTTTGAGATTCGTAGATGGTACGGCAGCGCGAACTTGGCGAGGCTTTGCCATGCCCTCAGATATGAGAAGTATATGTCAGTCTTTTCGACCGTTATATTTTCTTCCTACAATTTTCTGGGAGGCCTGGAGGGTTCTAAGGGGGGACCGGCTCGGCTGGGCCTGTAGTTACGCCGGTGAAAATACATAGGATTACAGTGGTTCAGCATCTATCAACTAAAACTTTACAGGGAAAAACTTTAAGAACCTAGAAATTTTTGGAGACCTCGGTTTCGAATTTTTCATCGAAAAATACTGAAACTCAATTTTTTCCACTCCTTTTTACAGGTATTTTTGCCTTTGGGGAAAATTCTATTTTTCTATATTCTTTTGACCCCGGATGTCTTATGGAACCGGAATTGTTTTTGAGGTGCTGAATATTTTGGTGTAACATTGTGTTTATTTTATCTAAGATTAAACCAGGCATTATAGACTTAGATATTCTAAACGTAAATAAGTTATATGTATTTTTTTTAGAAAAATGATATAGAAAGTGCCTGCCAAAGGATTGACCTTGCTTCCAAATTACTGCAGTGTTTTACTGCAGAAAAGCTTTATGAGAATGGCATGGGAAGAAAGACTTTTCAAATTAAAAACAAGTGTCAAATTTTTCGTAGCAAACTGGGATATTTAGAAGCCAGAAACATAAGCGATCAAAGGATATTGTGGGAAATGTTAGGTATAGATTAAACTAAACTAGGCCAGTTTTCAACATTGGAAATGCGCATGTATCTACGATTTTTTGATAAGTTCATACCCAAGTTTGCAATCCTGATATCTCTGTACTACTCCCGAGGGACTCGAAAATCATGCAATTTTTTTAGTTTTTTCGAAAAAACTACCTTAAGAATTTTTTTTGGGTCTTTACGTTCAATGCTTTTATAAAGCCTCCCAAATTCTCCACAATCTGAGCGTAACTATAGGTTCCTAGGTTCATTGGTTGCGGAGATACGTGTGGTCTTAGATGTGTAGTTTTTTACAAAAACTTAAATTTAACCGGTAGGATCTTTTTATAAGCCTCGTACCGGCTATACTAACCGTCCTAGAGAAAAGTGATAGGAAACTCATTTATAGAGAATCTCATTGGCTTTAACAAGGTTGGCCTCTAGGTAGTATAGTTTAGGCAAAAATACAAAAAATTGTAATGAATCGATGTTCCACAAAACAAAAAAAATATTGTACTAAATAGAACTTGATACTAAATAACGATTAAATTTAGTATAAGCCAATAAGCGTCTTTCTTCTGCTTTTGATAAAGATTTTATAACACCTATCTTAGCCAATCACTAATTGATGGGAACCAATACTGCTTGTCCTGTTAACGGACACAAAAATGCTAAAAAGGTAGAATAACAATTTTTTTTCTTTCTGGACGGTTTAAGCTAGAAGTAATTTTCAGGTGTCAAAAACATTACATTATTTAAATTATCCCTTATATCTTCTAGACTACTACACCTGTACATTTAGGTCTCACTAAATTAGTAGCTCAGACAATTACTAACAGGCCTGCTATTTAAAAAAAATTCAACGCCCCTAATAAGAGGTAATTCTTTTTGTCTTTTATGATAAAAAATACTCTGCCAATATATGGGCCACTAAGCTCACACTAGGTACTATAGTTATAGTGTACGTGTGAGCTAATATAACTAAAAACTGAAATATATTTTATACAACTCCACACTAAATTACCTTTTGTTTGATACCACACAAGCCATGTTTTGACTTAAACTCAAATTTTTGAAATCCACCCCCACCCTTAAAAAAACACAAACTACAAAAACATGTATTTTGTTAAACTCCGGACTCAATTACCTTTCGGTTGATATCACACACGCCATATTTTCACTTAAATTCTAATTTTTGAAATATACCCCCACCCTTTTTTTAAAATAAATTAAAATGTATTTTGTTTAACTCCAGACTCAATTACCTTTCGTTTGATATCACACACGCCATATTTTCACATAAACTCTAATTTTTGAATTCTATCCCCACCCTTTTTTTGGTTTGTGTTCGGTGGATTTTGTTCATTTTTAAATGGGACCATCTCGACCCAAGACCCAGCCTAGGTACCAAATTTCATTGAAATCGGCCAAGCCGTTTTTGATTTATGCGCGTTGGTCGTTACAGACGGACATACAGACAGACAGACAGACAGACAGACATACAGACAGACAGACAGACAGACAGACAGACAGACAGACAGACAGACAGACAGACAGACAGACGGCGCAACAAAAAAGTTTCAAAATCATCTGAAACGCAAAGATATATAAAAAATTTTGAAGTCGGAGCAACTTTTTTTTTCTCGAAAAAATTAGGATCACCATAGCTCACACTACTATTGTATAGTATATGTGTGAGCTAAAATTAGGTCATCGAGATTCTACCAAAAGAGTGCGTTCGACGACTTCTTAATTTTAAATACTTTTTCTTATTTTGATCAAACTACATAATCAGAAGTCATTTTAGCTCACACTACACTATAGTAGTGTGAGCTATAGTGATCCTAATTTTTTCGAGAAAAAAAAAGTTGCTCCGATTTCAAAAATTTTTATATATCTTTGCGTTTCAGATGATTTTGAAACTTTTTTGTTGCGCCGTCTGTCTGTCTGTCTGTCTGTCTGTCTGTCTGTCTGTCTGTCTGTCTGTCTGTCTGTATGTCTGTCTGTAACGACCAACGCGCATAACTCAAAAACCGCTTGCCCGATTTCAATGAAATTTGGTACCTACGCTGGGTTTTGGGTCGAAATGGTCCCATTTAAAAATTAACAAAATCCACCGAACACAAGCCAAATAAAAGGGTGGGGGTATATATCAAAAATTAGAGTTTATGTAAAAATAGGGCGTGTGTGATATCAAACGAAAGGTAATTGCGTCTGGAGTTAAATAAATTACATTTTACTTTAAAAAAAAGGGTGGGGGTAAATTTAAAAAATTAGTGTTTATGTGGAAATATGGCGTGTGTGATATCAAACGAAAGGTAATTTAGTCTGGAGTTAAATAAAATACATTTTAGTTTAAAAAAAAAGGTGGGGGTAGATTTGAAAAATTAAAGTTTAAGTCAAAACATGGCTTGTGTGGTATCAAACGAAAGGTAATTGAGTCTGGAGTTCAATAAAATATATTTCAGTTTTTAGTTATATATTAACTCACACGTACACTATAATTATAGTACCTAGTGTGAGCTTAGGTGCCCATAGATTGGCAGAGTATTTTTTCTTATAACTCTTAGACCTGATTAACCGCTTTAATGTTTTTAAATAAGTGTGGGGCCACCACCACCTATGTAATTTTTATTATTATTATTTTATGTTTAAATAATTTTTATACACGAATGAAATAAACACAAACATAAATTTAAACCACAGAAGTCAATGATTTTAACCATAAACAACAAAACAAAAATCCGAAACTTAGAGAAACCATTTTTAAACTAGATTGAAGCCATGAATTTTTTCCAAGACAATTAGTTTTGTCGGTATGTGGCTTGAAAAATGACCTTACCGTTAAAATTTTGGAAAAAATTAATCATTTTGACTAGACGATTTTCCTCAACGAATAGACCTAGAGAGCTTTGGTTACGCTTAAATTGTAGAAAATTTATCTAGCATGAAAAAATGATAGAACGTCAGTATTCGAAAAATATACTACTTATCAAAAAAATTTGTACACCTGGAATATACAAACCCACATAGCACAATCACGTGTTTAACACGTAAAAAAGGCGTGAGAAAAAAAAGTTGAAGCTGCTAGAAAAAAACATTTATTTCATATATGAAAACAAGCTTAATAGGTCATTCATTAACGTTATAAAAAATAGCGTTGCTAACAACTGCGTTTTAATAACGCCTTTATCAAATTAAAACAGCAATTTTTAAGTGATTTTTATCAACGTTAAAATCACATTAGATTCACGCCTTTTTTACACGAATTTTAAAACGCGACTTGCATGGCTTTTCTACCGAATATTTTTGAGATTTTACTAGCAGCATCGCCACCTATAGTCGGGATTTTTCACTTTGACGAAATCTATCAGGCAGTGCTTTGGCCTTTAACCTCCAAAAACCTGTTAAGAGACTGATCCCTGATCCACGATCACGACGCATCTGTTATTAACCTGATAAAGACACATTAATATTCTGTGAAAGTGTTTACTTTTCATAAATCTTGTTTAGCTTTTAAAAAAAACATAATGTATATAGATAGATACATAGCTATTTTGTCTTGCCTTGTTTAAAATTGGCTTGAAGTGTTGAAGTTTTAAACTAGTGAACTTTTATAACTCCCTTTCGCGTCTTTTTTAAGTAAAAAAAATGTTATTAAAAAAACGTGACCAAAAAAGACGCAGAAAGTCAGTAGATTTGAGAAGTCTTAATCTAGTGGCGTCTTAGAACATGTTGTAGAGGACTTTTCAAGTGTGAACTTGGTATATGAAAATAACGAGGGTAAAAAATAGCTTGATTTCTCCTTGTTTTTAGGTTATCTTTAAGCATGTAGATTTAACAAAATAAATATTACATGGTATGAAGTTGTTTTCAAGTAAAAAAATACTTTATTTTTGTTCACGTGAATTTAACGTTGATGTGATTTTTGTGCTATGTGGGAACCCATGATAGGTGTACAATTTTTTTTGAAAAGCAGTGTACTTCCTTAAGTTGTTTTCTTCGAAAAAACTGAAAATGTACCAGTTTTTCTAGTCCCACGGGAATAGCACAGGGATTTCAGGGTTGCAAACTTCTCTCAAGGATCCTAACAATATATAAAAAAATTGTAAATACATGAATTCGAAAGAAAACTTGAATCATTTGATTTTAAATAACTTAACTTATTAGCGACCATATTTGGCAGCAATATTTTTTTGCCTGGCAGACGAGAGCACGAGCCCCCCCCTCTGGTTGCGCCCATGGTTTAAGTATCATATATAGTTTACACTTAAAAAAGGTTAGAGATACTTACTAACCGAAACTTCGTGTTTAAAATAAATAAAGACAATGGAAGTCCGAAATTTTATTTCTATCATATATATTATATATTACCTACTTATCCCAATCATGCGAGATAAAATTATTTAATTTTAGGCAAAATTATTTAATTTTAGGCAGGGAGATAATGCAATCAGATATTGCATCGGAAAAATCAAAATATTTGGGATTTCTGTCTTGCACAATTTATAATAATGACAAATATACCAGCGATTTGGTCAGCCATAAAGACTTGATGAAAATTACTGAGGGACACGTAGCTCTAGGTATGTATGGGGGGTCATGAAGGTCTCCCGTCCTCCTAATTAAGAAGGATACCCGATCATTTGAGGAACGTGATATTTTCTGTCCTCATCTCTTCCCCGCGTGTACAAAATAACATACATTTTATAAATGCAAGAAAATAAATGTGAAAAAAACTGTTTTCTAAAAAAACAAGGCAAACATATGTAGTTAAACGGCTTCGTTACAAAATAGCGCTGTACAAAATGGCGCGGAACAAAATAGCGGCGACAAAATAGCGCCGCGACAAAACAGCGATGCGACAAATTAACGCGGAATAAAATAGCGTGGAATAAAATAGCGTCGGTACAAAATAGCGTCGGTACAAAATAGCACTGGAACAAAATAGCGCTGGTAGAAAATAGCGCTGGTACAGTGGCGTAGCGTGGGGGGGGGCGGGGGGTTAGTCGCCCCCCCCCGCCTCGATGGTACTAGCGCCCCATGGGTGCCCGAAGCGCCCTAAGCGTTAGAAAGGAGCAGGGCCGGTAAAGGAAACTAAAGACATGATGACCTTTTTTTTTGGTCGCAATATTTTTGAGAGCGCCCTTTTTAGCTGTCGGCGCCCCCCGCCCCGTCAGGCACGCTACGCCGCTGTGCTGGTACAAAATAGCGCTGGTACAAAATAGCGCGGAACAAAATATAGCGCCGGTACAAAATATATCGAATGCCGTTTTATCGAATATGTGGTTTGATTCGGTTTTGGAATATAGTTCGACTAAGGGGTTTCTTTCTAACAACTGAACTGAGATGCTGGCCAGTTGGCGAGTTCCAGGTCAAAAAACTCAACACACACACACACACACACACAGAACTAAACTGAATCGCACCGAACCGAATCGACCAGCATATTTAAAAAAAAACTTCCCTGAATTCTTTCCCAGGGTCCTAGAGGGTGTGAATCCGAACCGAGCGAACTCAATTCAAACCGAACCCAAGTCGGTTCGGTTCGGGTCGGATTCACATTTTCTAGGATCCCGGGCAACAAGTCATGGAAGTTTTTTTTTTGAAAAAATATGCTAGCATAGCTAAAATAGCGCTTGGTCAAAAAAGCGCATGCCATAATAGCGCATTTCGGTTCGGTTCGGTTTGGATTGGTTTGTCGTAATGTAACGTGGCGAGCGGATATACTAATGATATAAGGCTGACTTCTGCTAAGCATAACTAGGTGTAAATTTGTTTGAACTACCTAATTAAGATCTCAAGTGGAACTGGTAGACAACAAAAGTGGATACGGAACGACAACTGCAGAAGTATCTCAGGAACGTTGATTCTTTCTTGGCTGGATCACCTTATTAGTAAACTAAATATATCACTTACCAAATAAATCATCTTTCATGTATTTTCTCGCACATATCGTGTATGTAAAGTTTTTTTACTTGAATTATTTTGTTTTTTTTTTAAACTTTATTTATCAAATGTAGAAATGTTAAAGTTTACTATTTTGAACAATAAGAAAATATAACATTTTTAAAGATAAGGTTTTTATTTTAGAGTCATTTAGAATTATTTATTTACTTTTATAGTTTCAGATGCTGAACTAAAGGTTTCCAAGTTTAACCAAGCTAAGTTGTAAATTGCAACTATATTAAATGAACAAAACTAATTAATACCCAAAGTTAGCTAAAGAGACCTCTTGACACAACTTAACTTGGTTTTTATGTTGGTTTATAGCCTTAATTCTTTCCTGTTTTTGTTTTTTTAATAAAAAGAGATTGTTACTGGCTTATACAAGGTTTATATTTTATTTAAAAAAAATTATGAATTTCATTACAATTTCAAAACAAATGATTTTGTAGACAATGCAATAATCGTATTACATTAAATTTTATGAGTTATACATTGATTTACAAAGAATATATTATTTAGTTAAGTTTACATAAATTTGATAGTTATTGTTATGACAAGCATTTCTTTGCCGGGAGAAAAACTTACATTCAAAAATGGGGTTAAAACCACGTTAAAACTCAAGCAACGCGAAAATGTGACTTTTTAACCAAAACTCACTTTTGTCGTGTCAAAATCGAAACTAATCTTTGATATTTCGTATTCCAAAAAAGAAATTTTTTTCCCACCCTTCTTTAAAATGGCCTTTAAATGAATAGGCTTGGCTTAAATAAAAAGGGCGGGTACCATTGACCCTAGATCAGCAAGATCTCTTAAACCAATCAAAATGGAGAGGCTTAGATCAAAATTGGTATCTGTACATCTTACTAGAAAGTGATAGAAAAAGAACTTATCTTAAAAATTTTACAAGAGAAGGATAGAAAAACCAAAAGTCACCCAATATTACCCTCTAAAGGAAAGAATCTTAAACGAATGGCCAAACAAAATTTACTTAATTACAAAAGAAAATTGCCTTGCCAATTAAAATATATTTTGAAAATGCCTTTATATCTAGGCCTTTAAGATCTGAAAATGGATTGGCTTTGTCAAAATTTTGCTAGAAAAAAAACCAATAAAAAAAAACTTAATTTGATTTGCAAAGAAAATAAACCAGAAAATTATTTTTTAAAGACTTCCTTAGACTAAAAAAAACGACGTTGAACCTATATTATAAAACATATTAAATCTAGACGCCAATCGTTCCTAATTTCCTTAAAGTACAAAGTTGCAGATTTCTTTTAATTTTGCACACTTAGTTCCCGTATTTTGATGGAAATAATTAACATCATCAAAAGACAAATGCTACTATATGTTATAAATGAACAAGTTTTTCCACACAAAAAGAAAAATGTAGTTACACATTCTGATCATATGGAAGATACATTTTTCGCCGTCGACAGTGGCTAGATTGAAAATAGATAAATTTTCTCCATATAATTCAGCGTGGTCAGTGAGTTCAAGGAATAAGGTAGATACGCATATATGCTAATTAGTTAAAACTCTGTCTTGTTAGGTATCGGTTTTTTTTGCAAAATTTCGTACGTTTCAATGGTGCAAACCATAATCTGATTATTTGAAAGTTTAAACAATACATTTGAACATAACTGTATCTTAGGAGAATACAACATGTGGTTATGTCGACAAAACTTTATGATCACAAAATATCCCAAAAGCTGTTTTCTCACGAAACCCTTTTTTTTATAACTAAATAATTTATTTAAGAAAACAGATGTTTGGAAACGGGCGGACAAGCACCATAAATTTTTAATAGAAGTTTTCTGATTATATCCTTGTTAAAACACCCCAAATGTTTCATAGTCTTGTAAAATCAAACCGACGGGAAAAAACATTATTAGAATAAGAAAACGATTTAGTTCTGCAAAATTCACTAAATGAAATCTGCTACAGTAACCAGCCAGGGCAGCTAGGTTTAACTTTTGTTTTTCAATTTTTTTCGCTATTTTGTACCGGTGCTGTTTTGTAACGGCGCTATTTTGTCATTTTGTCCAGCGTTGTTTAGTCGCAGCGCTATTTTGTACAGCGCTGTTTTGTACCGGAACCGTAAAACATTTCTTATATTATTTCAACTGGGAAATAAGAACAAGGTATTATAGCAAAGGTAATAATTTAATCGAACTCAAAAAATAGGTTTTACCCCACACCGGGTGTACAAACCTTTTCTTTGTAGCAACGAAATTCACAAATTGACGGTATGGATTTTTTCCTCGAAAACATCTTCGAACGGAAATTTGTTCAAAAGTATTTAAAATTTTATATTACATTTTTTCGAAGAAATATTATTTTCAATTAGCTCCTCTGTCCTCCGTTTGCGAGGTTAAAACCGGTTTTATCCTGCCCTTTGTCAATTACTAGCACACGTATTTAAACCTGTCCAGACACGTCCCCAGACAATTTAGTTAAAAAAATGTCCCCAATGGACTGAGGGCAAAGTTAAGTGGCCTAATGATGTTTTTTAGGTGGTGGAGGTCTGGCTTTATTTGGTACTGCCTGTCTGTACACTTGGCCAGAAAAATTAGATAATTTGAACGGAAAATTTTGTGATAAAACTTTGGTAGATAAAACAAAGTTTCTGGATGATAGTTGCTACAGGTACGCAAATCATGCTTATTTAGGATGCAATGTCTACAGTTTTCGGCAATATTTTTTTTTACGAAAATTGGGCTCGTAATATATGGGCTACTTTTTTCCTAGCTGCTCTAGAAATGGGCGTTTCCTATCCAAACTGTCGAATTTGGACCACCCTGTACATACACTTACTATGGAATGAAAACTTTCTAAATTTGTCTGCTCGACTCAGAAAAAACCCGTCTTATAGGGTGTTCAAATTCAACCCCAAGTGTGCAAGACAGCAACCAAATGGCGTGCATCCAATAAAAAAATCGCCCAGCTAAAGAGTTGCGTTGTTTTAAGTTTTTTCATGTACTTTTTAATTGTATACCTCACGTCTCGCACTTGTGACTTTTCGATGCAAGATTCGCATAATCTTTAATATTTTAGGGGTACTTTGGGAGCCTGTTTCTCCACAACTCTCGGCTCAGTGCTTCACGAGTTGTACCATAGCTTTAACCTGGGTCATACAGACCACGGTATTATGGGTAGAGGCTTTGACAATATCTACCGGTATTTTATCTGGCCACATAATCAGGAAATATCCATTGGTCCTCACAATCACCCAAAGGAAGGAAAAATTTTGCAAAAATCATTGTCATTTAAGGTAAAACTTATACCATTTTCGATCAATAATCAAAAACCGCTCCCTAGTAAAATTAATCTCAAAAAGATTTGTCTGCTCGATTTAAGGCAGAGGGTCGCCGCTCCCGCTGAGATTTCTTTGATCGAATAGGTAAAACGCGCTTGCTCCCAAATTTGGTGCGGATCGATCTTTGCGGCTCTCTGCACGGTAAAAAAATTGTCTTAGATCAAAGCAAATTGCTTTGAAGTAAAATAATTTTGCTTTCCTATTCACCAAGAGAATATTTTCTTGATATAGCACAAAAAATGTCTTGCCTTTTTATTTTAATGTGAAACAGAAAGTGTTATTATAAATTGGAACTAAATTAACCTAAGGCATCGTTTTCTCTGGAAACAAAATATTACTTATATGAAGACAATTTGCTTTGTTATAAAATGAAGTTTACTGAAACAAAACAATTAAAGAAGAAAAATAAAGTCTCATTTCAAGATTAAACGCTGCGTTGAACTAAAAAGAAATATTTTAATTCAAAACAAATTGTTTTAAGGTAAAACAATTTCTTCAAGAAAAGTACGTGTTTTCATTGTAGACAAAATATTTTACCGTATGTCCTGGATCAAGAAGGTTAGAAGGATCAACACAATAAACATAACCCTACTTTTATATCCTGTTTCGGCATGTTTTTTCTTTTCTGTGTGAAGCAAAAAACCCAACGCAACGCGAGTGTTTATCGCCCAGCTTAAAATCTAAAGACAAAGAGAAACAAGAAACAATATTTAGAGTTTCTTGCTGTTATTTTAAGACATGAAAGTATTTTCTGGGGTCAAACTTTAATACAATTCTCAAAATTCATTGTTTTGCTTGTTTAAAAATGTTGAAGGGCGTTCGATTACAATTCCTGCTGGGGACGCCCTAATAACGTTGCTACCGCAGAGATCTGCTCCAGCAAAGAGCGATTTTTTGAGCGTTCGGGAGCAGTGTTGACCGAAAACGATATTAATATATAAGGTAAATCAGGTAGCATAGCAGGTAGAAAAAAGCAAAGTCAAAAATCTGTCTGGACAGGTTAGGATATATTTCCAGTAAATTCCTCTAGGTTGATATAAGGACATTTTGGGTTGCGTAGTAGTTTGCTTCGTTACCGTTATTTTTATTACTGAGTCTGCGCACTAGCAGCTTCTCACTCCTTTTTTGTGATTTACGTTAACGGCGCCCGGTACTGGCGTTGGCTGTCCTTTACTGTTACCGTTATTTTTAAGGTTAATTTTGTATTGCTTGTTTTAATGCAGTTGAATTTTTTACTTTTAAAATTCGGTAGTTTGGTTTGTAAATAAAAATAAATAAAGAAATATAAATAAACAAAAAGTTAAAAGAGTGTAAAGCTACTAAATAAACGTTTGTATTATGCTTATCGTTAGGAAGCGTTCTTAAATTACCTAACACAAAAATTCCGGATTTTTAACCACCCTCTCATAACGCATTTTTAAGAAAAAACACATTAAAATAACATTGAGTGCAACGCAAGGAAACCCCCCGCCCCTGGAGCGTTACGTAATTTAAGAATAGACCCTTATTCTTAGTAACAATAACGGTAAGAGCTGTCAAATTTTCTGTTATTTTAACTCACCCAAAATTTTCCTAGTATCTATGCTGCCAATTTTAGCCTTAAAGCAGAGAACAGAAAAGCTGATGTAATAAAATATAATTCCAAGCTAGGATACCTTAGTTGAAGTATTTGGTTGGGTTAGCTAGCTTAAGATGTCCTTATCTAACTTGTTTTCATTAAATCAGCTTTCCTGCCTTCAGTCTTAAGCGTAAAATAAGGGATTGATACTAAACTACTGGAAACCTAACCTAAGCTTCAATAATACACATTATTTTATCCCAGTGCTATTTTCTCCCCCATTTTGTCCCAAGCTATTTTGTCCAGCGCCGTGCTGTTTTGTTTGTTTGAGGCAATAATTTTGAGCAAACTTAATATCACAAATATTTGAGGTTGTACATTGTGGAGATTTAGACATTTCTTTTAAATCTTTTAGAATCACATTGAGTTCAAAGAAGAATTTGAATCTGAAAAGTTATCGGAAAGACTAGAGCAAGAAAACAAAAAGAAAGAATCGATCATCGCCAAAAAGTTTGAAGAGAAAGACGATACTTTTCTTACACGAAGCTGTGCTGTGATTTTATGTTTCCATAAGTAAGTGGGTATTGAGGACCACTCCTAACCTCGGGTTGTGGCGTCTGTGACGACGCGTCGGTCCAACAAATCGACAAGACTATGATGCTAATTCTTAAATTATGTATGTGCGAATGCTCACTTAGTTTGAGAGAGTGATCGTTTGTCTGTATTCATGAACGCTCGAGGATAGTTCCCGTCCGTTCAAAATTCGCCGGTGTACGTTCTTGTGCTATAAGAGTTTAGGACAGGGGTAGCGACATGAGTGTCAAAACCGTACTCAAAATTCCATAGACGTTCGTGAAAAATACTCATTTTTATACAGTCTGAGAAAAAAGAATGTTTTAATAAAACTTAAAAAGAACTCGTTTTTATACAGCTTAAGAAATAAAAAATATGTTCCTTGAGTTTTTGGGTTCTGAATATTTATTGTAGGTATATTTATTGTTAAAAATCATTTTCTTTTAAATATTATTTGTGTTTTTTGTATAAAAATAATACGTAATAAATAAACAAACAAGACAGAAATATAGTATGTTAAATGTGTATTAATACTATATAATATATCAAAGGACAAAATGAAACTTTAACAACAAGGTTTATACGCTATTTTTTGCATTGTTTAGTTTATTTTTCAAGTTTTTTTTTAATTTTTCGGTGTTTTTAGGTTTTGTGGTTCTTTTTATCCCGATTTTTACATTTTATCAAGAGACAAAAAAAAGTCCAAAACCAGTTCGAGTTTTAGTAACGTTGGCTTTAATTACTTATAATTTTGTAGTACATTTCATATAATCTTAATATCATTGTTCGAAAGCACAAACTTCGAAAATCATTTTCTTCAAACTGAAAATTGTTCGAAAACATTTTCTTCAAACAAAAGATTATTCGAAAACGTTTTCTTAAAAAGGAAAATTGTTCGAAAACGTTTTCTTCAAACAGAAATTTTTTGAAATCATTTTCCTTGAACGAAAATTTGTTCAAAAATATTATTTTAAAATGAAATATTTCTTTGAAAACAAATTTTTCGAAAAAAACATTTTAGACCTGGCTTGCCAAACTTAACACAACTCATATAGTTCGACTAATGGGGTCTTTTTCTAACAATTTTTGGAAACAAAAACTTCCCTGACTTCTTTCCCGGGATCCTAGAGGGTGTGAAACCAAACCGAACCAACCGAAACCTATTTTCGAAAGATGATTTCCCTAAATTTGCTTTCCGGTCCTCATTTTGGAAGGTTGAAATCGGTGTTACTCTAACCTTTCTCAATTGAGCACATCAGGGGGTATCTGGACCGGTTGGGATACGTTTGCGATCAATTGACAAAGTTTAGGAAAATACCAATTTCGACCTTCCAAATGGACGAAAGTAGACAAATTTTCAGACAGTTTACGATCCCGGGAAAGAAGTCAGAGTTTTTTTGAAAAAATATGTTAGAAAGACCTTGCCTTAGTCAAACTATATGAATTAGTTAGGTTTAGAAATCCAGGTCTAGAGCGTCTTTTTTCGAAAAACTTGCTTTCGAAGAAAATGTTTTCTATTCGAAGAAAATGTTTTTGAACAACTATTGCTTACGAACAAATTTCCGTTCGAAAACGAATTTCCGTTCAAAGAAATGGTGTTCGAACAAATTTCCGTTTGAAAAAAATGTTTTCGAACAAATTTCCGTTTGAAAAAAATGTTTTCGAACAATTTTCCGTTTGAAGAAATGGTTTTCGAACAAATTGCCGTTCAAAAAAAATGTTTTCCAACAAATTTCCATTACAAGAAATTGTTTTCATAAAAATTTCCGTTCGAAGAAAATGTTTTCGAACAATGTTCTGCGAGTCGTCGTGTTGCTACCCAAAAAAATACCTACCTTATTGGATGTTGATTTTTTAAAAACTTTTCTATGAGTGTGTGTGTACCTGTGTGTTTTTTACTTTGTTTTGCAATCATTACAGTGTAGCTACTTTCGATCTTTGTTTGGACCTTTTGTTGTTCAATCTTTTGTTTTTTCGACCTTTTGTACTTTCGAACTTTTGTATTTTCGACTTTTTGTACTTTCGACCTTTTCTTCGCCGCCCGATTTTTTTTGAACACTAATAAAAATAATAGTACGTATATTATAAACCGAGGTCGTACAGTGTTTACTTTTAATCCCACGGCGGGAATTTTCATGGCCGACCGGAAGGAGGGCTATAATTTGCTAAGTGACTAAAAGGGACTTTAATGCCAAGGTTTATTTTTATATACTAAAAATAATAATAATTATAAACTAAATAAATAGGTATTAAACCACTTACCGTACTGTAGTATTAGCATGTCAACCCCCCGTATATAATTAAACAGTGGGCATTGATAGATGTCATGGCATCACATTAAACAAAAGTCAGTCAGATGCTAACTCAGATGGGCATGGAAAAGGCCACCAAAGAAAGCAGCTTTCAGTACCGAAAATGATGCAATAAACAGAATTTAGAAAATTTCACCGAAAAGGTATTCCTGGTTTACATCCTGGAGAAGTCTAGAAAGTTAAATGCTTTGTTTATATGGAAGCAATATTCTATGCCAAAGGACACAATAACAATCGAAACGAACCAAGTCATCAGCAAAGTACAGTAAGCTTACGGCAAGCTGGAAGCAACAAAATAAACGTTATCGTGTATATATCTTGATTCCTTTTTGTTTTTTGTATTATGATAAAATAAAATAATCCAAAAACCTATATTTTGTCTTTATGATTTTAAAGAAATTACTTTTAATCACTGGGGACAAGAAATACTACCTTAGCCCATGGAAAAAGGGGTTAAACGTGCACTTTTATTCCCTAGAGAGCATAAAGAAATTTATTGAATAATACAAAACCCAACATAATAGTTTTCTATATTTTAGAATATATATAAAACATGCAAACTATATTTTTGGTTTTCTTTGCTGTGTGGGTCCTAACACAGGGTCCTAATAAATATTGAAATCATAAAAAAACTTAGTTCTTTTAGGTTTGTTTATTTGGACAGTCAAATTTATATACACCGGGTGTGACGGACAGTTATTTACGTAACATTTGTAAACCATTTAATTTTTTTGAACATAAAAAATGCTACGCTACTGACAGTGTCAGATTTGCGTTTTTCGTAAATGAGGTTATGTTTGGTGTCGCTACCCCTGGAGACACCAGGCTTCCAGGATGCAGTGACCCTAAGGGAAGATGAGAGAAACGCAGAAAGCAAAACGTTTTGTTTGACATATTCCGTTTATATGTCAATGTTTGTTTGCTTCGTTGTTTGATAGAGGATTAAAATGATTGTTGTGTTGGATCCTACCGGTATGGCTTTTAATCTTCCGATTATCGTTTCCCATAGTTGTTGGCCAGCTCTATATGGAAAATGTCCCCGCCCTCAATTTCGGATGCTTTTGCAAAAATTCGATTAGGATTTTTTAAATTGAGTTTAAGTGAGCACATCTTCTCACGGTATTTGATTCCATTAGTTTTAAAAAACCGAAATGCTGAAAAAAAGTGTAAGTGATTAATCCAAGAAATGTGCTTACGGTGCATCTAGGAGTTAAAAACACTGAAAAGGTATCCCCCACTAGACCCAATAAACAACATTTGCTAGCTCCAACTTGTACCAGAAAATCTGCTTCAAAGTAGTTTGTTTAGACCTGATATCTTATGATGTTGATCCACTTTTAAACACTCGAACATAAAGCCCAACATCTCGTCTTTAAAAATAAATTCTTGAAAAAATAATAAATAGCCAGCATAACCTTAAAATACCTAGGATGAGTGGGAACAACCAACATGGGCGCACCCAGGGGGGGCCTTAGATTTTTTTAGATATTTTCCACATATTTCATGAATAAAAAGATAAAATAGCATAAAATACGACGTCATGAGGCTTCGGGCCCCCCAAGAGGCCTCGGGCCCCCCCCAATACATATTCCTGGGTGCGCCACTGCAACCAAGACGTAAAAACAGCTCCGGACCTGGGTAAATTTCGGTTCAAACTAATGATGTTTTTCTACGTCATCGATGACGTCATTTCATTAAACCAAAGATAACGATAACCACTCGAACGCGTTTGGTTTTACCATTGATTTCGAGGTATAAATAAGGAAACAGAGAGAGAGAGTGCTGAGCAAAAATCAAATCTTCTGTCTCATGTGACGTATTTTAACCGACAACGAAGATTGAACATGACCCATTGCAGGCACGATAGAGAAGGATATAAAAATAACAAGAGCGAAGTAAATTCAATTTAATAACTTATCTTAAAGGGTCGAGACAGTTTGCATCTTTGTCAAATCCTCCCGCTCTGCATGCGAAAGAGATACTTTCGAATTGTTCGATTTAAAGCAAAAAGCACTATTCTGAAAAGTGAACACACGTGTAGTAAATATTCGTTTAGTAGTCATCTCAAAATGCGCCGTATGTTTTGCATCTCTCTCAAACCCTCCCACATTGAGCGGAAAAGAGACACAGCGGGCCAAAATATCCCGGTAAACGAAACTAACCCTCGTATTTTCATTCATTCATGTGTGGACAACCAGTGTTGCTAGTTATCTTTCGATTTTTTTAGTGATTTTATTGTGTTTTTAGGCAAACTAAAGACAAATTTCTCTTTTTTTTTTTTAAAGAAAGACGATAAAAATTATTTTCTTAACCGATATAATGGTTCGGAAGTGTACTGTGTGTAAAAAACTTGATCTTTTAGATAAAGAAACATCATTTCATCGGTGAGTTAAAATATCAAAATATTTCGTAATGCATTGGCGTAGATGTTTAGTTTTGTGTATGTTTTTCTGAATGGTTGTGTGTGAAAATATTATTTTATAAAACGTAATTTAATTGAACTAGATGTTGTCATATAGGTAGGTACTTTAGGGCCCATCGCACTGACTTTTTTTTCCGTTTCTTAGCCTAAAGAATACCTTATTTCGTAAAATTTCATTGCATCGAACTTAAAGGCAGACTTATTCCTTCCTTAGTGTTGTTAAAATTAAGTCAGCTTTTTTCGTGACTTTACTGTTTCTTAAGAGCTCCTTAAAGATAAGATGCTGGTCGTATAATGTTACCCGTCTGGTATAGCCATAGCAACTGAAAATACCTTCAAATGTTGTTGTGTTGTGATAAACATGCATTTTGTGTTTTTTAAGTAAATAAAGGAAAAAACATGTTTTTTTAAAATAAATAAAAATGATTTTGGAAAAACTTTAGTGCACAAGATTACGGCTGGATTTTGGTTCTTTTTGGCATAATGTTTTTGTAAAAAATATTCCTATGTATTGATTACAAAAAGATTTGTAAGGAAGAAAAATAATTTTAATAGAGTTGAATCTAATTTTTATTACAGTATTTTTGCCCGATTTTTGGGTTAACTGTTGTTCACAGCTTAGTGGGTAGAGTGGTAAGGGTAGGATAGGACTGACCAGTGTAAGAAAACCCTTGCATTTAAATTAAACTGCACTGCATGAAGTAACAAGACGATTTTCCTTTCTGCCTTTACATTTTACCCCAATTTTATTATAATTTTTAATCGTTTGGTTGTACCCAGGGGTGTATGGGCCATGAGAAAATAAAAAAATCCCGGTGGGCCGGTTCTTATTGGGCCGGAGCCATATGGGTAGCTGCCTTATGAAAAGGAGCCTTATAGGCAGGTGCCTTATCGGCCTGTGCCTTATGAACAGTAGATTTTTCGGCCGGGCGCGGTTTTTTCCCGGGCTGGATAAAGAACCGTAAACCAGCCGGGGAAAAAGTACGCGACTGTACCAACAAGGCGGCAACGACACCCAAATTCCAAAAAATCGAGTATCACCATCTCGATTTCATCATCTTCTATATATTCTTCCAAAAACTCAAGAACTTTTATTTTTGTAAATAAATTTTTAAAGGCGACTTGACAGAGAAAATTGATGGGTTTTGACAAAATTTTTTGGGACATACTGGGTGTTGTTGTTTTTTCATAGTTTAATAATTTGGTTGGTTGAAACAGCGGCGTTGCCTGATTGGGTCACAAGGCGGCCGCATCTTAACAAAGCAGAGGAGATTTTTGCTCGGCGCAAAAAATTTAAAAATAAGGCATGCTTAAAATTAAAGCAATCCATAGTTAAGAAAGGGAATTTTAAAAGTCGGTGCGATGGGCCCTTAGTTTATTTTGTTACAAAAGGGGATAACTAGGTAGAAGTTAGGTACACGGTTCTTGTTTATTTATCTTTTTTTGAAAAATTGTACGTTTAATATTGGTCAAAATTGGCTGACGCCAATTAAAATTTACGATTTGTAATGCTTTTATACAACAAAATAAACAAATATTTTGGCTCAAGCAAGTTGCCTACCCATCTAGGTAGATCTTATAACTTGGAAAAACTCAAGCAAACCACAGGTAGGTACAAATACAATTTTTCAAAATAAAGGCCTTTATTTTTTTTATACCTACCTACAGGGTCTTTCAAAAGTAGTGGAACAACAAAATTTATCAGACATAAGCAACTTTCCAACTCTGACTATTTGAAAAATATATTTTTTAGATCTGCTGTTCAAAACAGTTCTGTTTATTTTTAACAGTGTAAACAATTTTTGACGCTGCCACAGTTCCTAAGGGACTTGGGATTTTGTTTAAAAAAAATAATTTTTGTTATTTGTAGCGGTTTTAGTTAATAATCTCATCTGTCGTTAAAATAATTTTAACTTCACTATTTATTTGTTTTTAAAGTAAGATACCTTACTTATTTAGTGGCCTTTTGACTTCCTTGTCGGACGTTTTAACTATAAGATTGTCAATAATGTCAAAAAGGGTACTAAATCTTAACTTTTCGACTAAAAAAAGGATCAAAACATTGCATTTAGATGATCAAGTATACAGGGTGTAATTTAAATGATGCACCAAACTTTAAGGGTTGGTGCGGAAGGTCAAAACTGGAGAAAAAGTTCAAATAGCTAGTGGTCAAAAGTTTTTTGTTTCCAAGTTAAAGCATTTGTCAAGTTTGAAGAGTGAGGTAAAACTGGGACTTTTAAAAATAACAAATTTGACATCGTCAAATAATTTTTTAGTTCATTGTGATCAAAAAATTTTTTATTCCTTTTTTCCAAAAAATTACAGATTAAAGAGATACAGTGTGGCCAAATAACCTTTGCAATAGGTATAAATTTGTATGTTTTTGTAAGAATTATTTTTTTTCTAAGCTATTAAATTTAGAAAGCAATTAATAATTATAAGAAATTGTGATAATGGTACTAAATTTAAAAAGATTTTTTAAAATTTTTTGAAAAAAAAACAGATTTTTGTTCATAATTTTCAGTAATATTTTTTTGTTTAAATAATTTTACTACATAATTGTTACTTTTATTATAGCACATAACTCCAAAAAAATTTGATTTTCTATTGCAATTTTTAAGAAAGTTATAATAAAAAGTCGAAAAAAAAATCCTTAACTTTGACACCCAGTATCTAAAAAATAAGGAGGTTTAATGCAAAGTGGGATAGGAAAAATATTCTTGTTTCCTTCCCTTCCCTACCACGCCTTAAAGTTTGGTGCATCATTAAAATTACACCATGTATTTTAATATTTTTATATAAGTTATTTATTGTTACAATTCTAATTTTGATTTTTGAAGATGCCAAAGTTCACCAGTCACAAATATCAGGCAGCGAAATTAGTACAAAAAATGCAGATCAATATCATAATCAACAACAAAAATATATGTATAGATCCTGTCCGTCCTTATTGGTCCTGTTCAGGTTTAACAAATACCTAACCAAACCTTACTACAATTTTTATATTCCTGCTGAGTTCTTAAAGGTCCTGGCTGCTATAAGTCCTACCAGGTCCTAATTCCTATTGGTCCTTAACAGTTTTAACATATTGATTAGCCCATCGGTTTATTTCTTCGGTGCAAATAGTTGTTTTGCAATTAAATATTTTGGGATAACACTTCTAAAACTTTTTTTACGAAAAACCTTCAAATTTTAAAAAAATGTAAAATTTTTCAAAAATTCTTAAAACCTTAAAATGATAAATTTTTAAAAAAATTCTTAAAGCCTGAAAATTCTCAGAATATATTTTAACACTCGACTTAATGGACTCAGGTCTACTACTTACTACAAATAGTTAGCAAAGCCATATCGCAAGAAAATTGCGTAAAGGATTTATTAGACATTTTGGAATATTCTGTGTTTTTTAAATATTTTATCAAAGTATAATCGAAAGCTGAGGTGTACGGCGTCCAATGTTTTTTTAATCTAATTTGTCTATAAAAGACGTAACAAAGAGAAGAATGATAAAAAAAATCGTGTTATGTTATGTTATATTATTTATGGACTTAACCTATGTTAAAAGTCACAATTTATTTTGTTTTTATTTTACTCCGCCACTGCCTACATCTACGATTAAACCGCACCTATCACAGACATACATAGTAAAGCAACAACCCGGCGTTGCCACATAAGAATAAAACCAAAACAAAACACGATTGGTATCTCTTTCCCACTCACTAAATTTTGTTTTGCATACCGTTCCAAAACAAAAATGAATTTATGAATGAAGTACGAGCCTATTCCAAGTCTACTACTTGAAGTTAATGGTTTTTACCAGTTTGGAACGATTATTCTCGATTACGGTGGGTCCCCGAAGGGGCGTAAGGAGCCAAAATGTGTTTTTAAATTTTCCATTCATTGTACACATCCATATACAAGTTGTCCTAAATTCGTTGTTTTTTTTTGGGGTTTCGAATATTTCTAGGCGAGATTTAAAAAAAAACCTTTAAAAAATTAATAAACAAAAAAGTTATAGACTCTCTCGCTCAATTGAAATGTTTGAAAATCCATCTTAGCTTAAACACGGCTTACTATATTAACATCTTTAAGCTTCTCTTGAAAACCGAGCGTTGCAAGTGGGGGTCAGTTTTTTCTATCTCTCCTTGAAATAATTAAACTTTCTTCCAAAAACATTGAAATTGGGACACCCTTTACTACGCTAACGAGATTTCGAACAAGACTCAGTCATTCCAAGGCAATACCGCCTGTCCCAAAGTAATTCTTAAAAGCTTCTTCTATTGAACTGCAAGAAAGGAATTCAAAATATAGATGTGTCCAACAAAGAATTTCCTTTTTTTTCGTGAACTTGTCTTTTAAAGTGGCCTCTATTATTCCTACCAAAAGTCGCCGAAATCGGGGATAGCTTAAATCATCGCGCGTCGCCTTTAAAAGGCTCCTCGCCGGAGCTCGTGCAAAAATCGATACCAATTTCTTCTTAAAGAATCAAGGGTCGAACTAAAACGAGTGCTCTCGCAGCTGCGTGACTTACAGTAAGTCCCATTTGCTTGCTTTACTGTTAGGGGCTAAACGGAACGGGGCTCAGTATCCAATAGAATCTATTAAAGGCGGGGTACAACTTTGGCTTTCAAGAATCACTTTGAAACACCCGGTAGATGGGATTCAACACACATTCTTGGGCGCGGCGTTTTGTTATCGGTTTCACAGACCATACGGACCTCTCGATGTCGGCGCCGGCGGTTGAAAGAGATAGCCCTGATAATACAGGTACGTTTTTAAAACGTCCATTTCGGACACAGGGGAAGTTTTAAAAACGTACTTCTAGGTCCCTCTGGGTCCGATAGAGGTCCCTGGAAGGTTCCTGGAATGTTTTTGTCTGTTTTTTTAAGTGTAAAACGTCCCTACAGAACGTTTTTAAAACGTTTTTCGGAAGATTGTCAAATTTAATTTTTTATACCTTCTGCAAAATTTGGAAACGTTTCAAAGCGTTTCAAGTTCGGAAACATTCCAAAGCGTTTCGAGGATATACAAAAAGCGTTTCAAGGACGTCTAAAAAACGTTTTAGGGGACGTTTTAAACACTTTACAGGGACATTTTAAAAACGTTTCAGGGACGTTTTAGAAACGTTTCCGGGAAGTTTTAAAAACGTTTCAGGGACGTTCTAAAAACGTTTCAAAAACGTTTCAGGGACTTTTTAAAAACGTTCCAGCGCCCCTAAACAAAGTCTAGGCTCGAGCCCCTTGGTATGGGCCCTTACATTTTGGGCCCCTATTACGTATTGAGTCCTTTCATATTGAACACTCCTAAAAACTTGACTCCACTCCAATCTGAGTTTCCTGAGTATTGTAAAAAAGTTTTAAATTTACATTTTTCTGATCAGCCTATGTAGATAATGATGATCATGCTGGTAAGAGAAATGTGAGGGACCTTAAAAGTAAATTTTAAAAACGTTCTTTTCGGGACGTGTTAAAACCGTACTTTACGGGTGGTTTTAAAAACGTATTTTTCGGGAAGTTTTAAAAGGTACTTTTCGGGATGTTTTAAAAACTTACTTTTACTTTTTAGATACGCCAAAGATCCTTCAGAAATCTAAAAACTACATATTAAAAACGTCCTGCCCAGCGCGTTTTTAAGCGTCCTTTTCATGATATTTAAAAAACGTAAAAAGTTTTTAGGTAGGCCAAAGTTGGGGCCCTAAAAGATCTAAAAAGTATTTTCGAAAAACGTCCTGACTTCAAGTACGCAAAAGTTAGGGCTCTGACGTACCTAAAAAGTACATTTTAAAAACGTCCTGAGTAGCACGTTTTTAAAACGTCCCTATTGGGAGGTTTTAAAAATGTACTTTTTAGGTACGGGAAAATTGTGGACGAGAGAGTGAAGAGTCGTAAAAAGTATGTTTTGAAAACGTCCAAAGTAAACCTTTTTTACACGTTTCATTTTGAACGTTTTAAAAACGTACTTTTAGGTACTAGGACGTTCGGACCTAAAGGGACCTAAAAAGTATGTCCCTGGGACTTCTGGTGTTACTAGGGAGAATTCCAAAGATCTTTTTATAAGCGTTTTTAACTTGATTATTCTATTAAAATAATGGCTTCTTTATTTTTTTTAGATGGTTTAACTCGTTTGCTCCACCCAAAAATCCCTGTAGCCTAACCTACGACTCAACAAGTCGATTTATCAAATCCACCTTGGGAATTCGACTGGTGGAAATCCGACGTCATTATGACGAATTGGTTCTTAAGGACTGGACCTTTGAGGGAAAAGTGTTGAAATTCTCTTTCCAGATCCCAGAAGATTCTGTTTGTGACAAATGTATTTTGTTCGTTCAAGATAGTTTTGGAAATATTTTAAAAGAAAATATTTAAAATTGAAAATGATTGACGCCGCCCCGTTAGATTATAGAATGACTGAGAATTTTTTAAACTTATTTTACATAGTTTTATTAGCCGTTTTTTAAATATAAAATAGTTGGTTACTATATTAGAGTTTTTTAACGGCCCAAACGAACGATTACATTATCAAAATTTCATAAAAGCCTTTTTCAAAGTTACACCAATAAAAAATATTCCAACTTTGTTTTCCCGCTAGGATTAAGATACCAGTTGTGGCCACCAACCCATTTGTGGCAACTTTGGCTAAAATTTTATATCATATCCACCATGGTGGAAATCCGACGTCATTATTACGAATTGGTTCTCAAGGACAGGACCTTTAAGGGAAAAGTGTTGATATTTTCTTTCCAGATCCCAAAAGATTCTGTTTGTGAAAAATGTGGTTTGTTCTTTTAAGATAGTTATGGAAATACAGTAGAACCCCGATTATCCGTGCTCCACGGGACCGGACGAGGCACAGATAAGTGAAAAGCACGGATAATCCGAACATTCATTTATTACATGTTACATACATATTATATATATACACTCAAAATATGACAGAAAAAAAAGATCCCATAAGTTCAAACTAAGTTTATATGTATGTATTGCATAAAAAGATAACAGAACAAAAAATATAATTCTACATGAGGTTTTGGTCGAGTGATTTCCGGTAATACTATTTCGATAGAACTTCAAAAACACAATTTCGATGATGGGAAATCATAGCACGGATAATCCGCAGCCCGGATAATAGGGGTTCTACTGTATTTAAAAAAAAATATTTAAAATTGAAAATGATTTAAGCCCTGTTAGATTTTAGAATGAGTATTTTTTAGCCGTATTAGGTGAAGTTTTATTAGCCGATTTTAAATATAAAATAGTTAGTTACTCATGTAGTGTTTTATTTAACGGCCCCAACGAACGATTACATTATCAAAATTTTAGAAAAGCCTTTTTCAAAGTTACCTAATTACATAAATACATGATTCACCAATAATTAAAAATATTCCAAGTTAGTCTTCCCCACTAGGATTGAGATACCAATTGTGGCGACCAACCCATTTGTGACCACTTTGGCTAAAATTTTATTAAAATAAGATTGTGGGAACAAGTCGATTTATCAAATCCACCTTGGGAATTCGATTGGGGAAAATCCGACGTCATTATGACGAATTGGTTCTTAAAGACTGGACCTTTTAGGGGAAAGTGTTAAAATTCTCTTTCCAGATCCCAGAAGATGCTGTTTGTGAAAAATGTGTTATGTTCATTCAAGATAGCTTTGGAAAAATTTTAAAAGAAAGTATTTAAAATTAAAAATGATTTACGTCTCGTTAGATTTTAGAATGATTAAGTATTTTCTAACCTTAATTGGTGAAGTTTTATTAGCCGTTTTTTAAATATAAAATACTTGGTTACTCTATAAGATTATTTTTTTAACGGCCCTAAAGAACGATTACATTATCAAAATTTCATAAGAGCCTTTTTCAGTAACATAAGACATGATTTATCAATAAAAAATATTCCAAGTTAGTCTTCCCCACTAGGATTGCTGAATTGTGAGTACTAACAGTAAGTACCTCTATCTGTCCGTTCGGTTATTACAATTTGTTCTGACCAATCTGCGATCAGCTGATCTTAAATCCGTCGACTCCGCGATTTGATCGGATGCAAATACCGAGCCTACCTAGTGATTCCGGGTTCTACCGTAATTTAGTAATTCCATAATTATTAAATTAACTATGTTTATGCTCACATTTAGCCACGATGAAGATATCAACAAAATTTTTGAAATTTCCAGTATCCTTGGGATTGAAGTGGAAATAAAAGCACTAAAAACCTCAAAATTAGTCCCTCAATGCAAAAGATGTCAATCTTATAGACACATGCAAAAATATTGCGCTAAAGAACCACGTTGCGTAAAATGCACGGGGAAACATCTTACTGTAAAATGCCCCAAACCAAAAGAATCTGAGCCAAAATGCATCCACTGTGGAGGCAAGCATCCTGCTAACTACAGAGGATGCCTTGTTGCTAAAGAAATACAAAAATTTAAAAATAAACCTAAGAAACCGAATCTCACACCAAACGGGAGTACAAATAGACAAACCCAACATACAAGAAACACAGTCACACAAAACTCTGTGACAAGGACATACAGCCAAGTAGCAGCAACAACTACTATACCTGATATTAATATTAGTGGTCAAAATACTATGGAACAAACACTACAATTAATTTTGGAGAAATTGAACAAACTTGATGAGCGATTAACTAAACTAGAAAGTAGCAGTAATCTTAGAATTCTAGCTTGGAATGCCAATGGTCTCTTGCAACATCAGCAAGACTTGCAAGTTATTCTAGACATAGAAAAAATTGACGTCTGTCTTGTGTCAGAAACGCATTTCACTAACCAGTCTCACATTAAATTTAAGGGTTATAAAGTGTATCATACAACTCACCCTAGCAATACTTCACATGGGGGAAGTGCTGTAATAATTAAAGAAAATATATCACACTATGAGGAGATGGGATATAAAACCAGAGAGATTCAAGCTACATTAGTAAGTGTAAAAACCAAAACATATACACTAGTCATAAGTGCTGTCTATATACCACCAAGGCACTTACTAAAGAAAAATCATTTCATCATCAAAAATTTTCTCAGAAAATTAGGAAACCGTTTTATAATTGGAGGTGACTTTAATGCAAAAAATACCTACTGGGGATCTAGACTGACGAATTCTAAAGGAAAAGAACTTTTGCAAGCTATTAGTGAATATCAATGTGAGCCAATATCAACTGGTAAGCCCACATACTATCCAACAGATCCAGGAAAAATTCCAGATCTAATTGATTTTTTTATAGTAAAAAATATATCTTTAAGTTTTGTAGATATAGAAGAAAGTTTTGATCTACGCTCAGTTCATTCACCTATTATTCTAACTCTTAATAAAAACATAATAAAGAAAGAAGCAAATATCTCACTAGTTAATAAACTGACTGACTGGATTAGTTTTAAACAAAGTCTGTCAGAAAAAATAAACCTATCAATACCATTGCAAACGCCAGTACAAATCGATAAAGAAGTTGAATATTTTGTTACAAATATTCAACAAGCAGCTTGGGAAAACAGTCCAAAACCAAAGAGAATTTTTAAGGGAAAAAACTATCCAAAGGAAATTAGAGACCTTATATTGGAAAAAAGGAAACTAAGAAGAAAGTGGCAGCAAAGCCGTGATCCTCGGGACAAAACAAATCTCAACAACATGACGCAGCGCATTAGGCGAGAAATTCTAGTAATAAAAAATGAATCTATTAACCATTCTTAATGAACTTACAGATGATAAAAATACCGACTATTCCCTTTGGAAAGCAGCCAAAGATTTTAAAAGACCAATTATCCAAATTCCACCCATATGAAAATCTAACAACCAGTGGGCAAGGAGTAATAAAGAAAAAGCAGATATTTTTGCAAGTCATTTAGAAAAAACATTTCAGCCCCACGAAACACCGGATGAAAACTTTCAATTAAATGAACCCCATCAAATCGAAGACCATATTAAGCTTACATCACCAAAAGAAATATTAACGGAAATCAAAAATATTAATTCGAAAAAAGCTCCAGGGTATGATCTTATTAACGGGGTAGTCATAAAACAACTCCCCAGAAAAGCTATCGTAAAACTATGCAACCTAATTAATGCGTCTTTTAGGCTTAAGTATGTACCTAAACTGTGGAAAGTTGCAGAAGTTATCATGATCCCAAAACCGGGAAAACTACTCCATGACGTGTCATCTTACAGGCCAATATCTTTGCTGCTAATTATATCCAAGCTCTAATTATTAAATTATTGCTTAAAAGAATAAAACCCATCATAGAAAGACAAGAAATTATTCCATCTCATCAATTTGGTTTTCGAGACAAGCATTCCACGATAGATCAAGTACATAGAAGTACTAATATAATAGAAAAAGCACTAGAAGAGGGAAAAGTTTGTTCTGCAGTTTTTCTAGATGTAGCACAAGCATTTGACAAAGTGTGGCATGAAGGCCTTACTTTTAAACTAAAACGGTTTCTGCCAAAACAATATTCGGATATTTTGGAATCATACATATCTGATAGACATTTTAGAGTAAAACAGGAAGACTCATATTCAAATTTAAGAGAAACTCAAACAGGCGTGCCCCAGGGTAGCGTACTAGGCCCTTATCTATACTTATTATTTACTTGCGATATCCCAAAGCCAGAAAATTGTCACTTAACATTTGCAGATGATACTGGTTTATTGACGGTAGAAAAATCTATTGAAAAATGCATAGAAAACTTCAGGATGCAGTCACCGAAGTTCACAGTTGGACCACAAAGTGGCGAATAAAATTAACTGAAACCAAATCAATTCCTGTTGATTTTACAAACAAAAATATAAATCACATACAAATAACAATTAACAACATTCCCGTACCATATTCAAATCAGGCAAAATATCTCGGTATAACACTTGATGCCAAATTGGGCTGGAAAGCACATGTTAAGAAAAAAAAAGAAGAACTTGAGATAAGGTATAGAAAAATGAACTGGCTAATTGGAAGGAAGTCCAATTTAACAATTCATGATAAGTTACTGCTTTATAGACAAATACTGAAACCAGTATGGACATATGGTATTCAACTATGGGGTTGTGCTAAAGAGAGTAACATTCTAGTTTTACAGAGATTTCAAAATAAAGTATTAAGAAACATTGTGAATGCACCTTGGTACGTTCGAAATAGTGACCTTCATCGAGATTTAAAAATCGAAACTGTAGCAGAGACTATAAAAAAGTACGCAAAAAGCCATGAAGATAGACTTCATCGGCATGTGAATTGGAAGCAATTCAGCTTCTAGATAATACTATGCTAGTTCGAAGACTAAAAAGAGTGAAGCCGTATGAGCTAGTAAACTAAGTGAATTATATAAAACAAAATAATGCTACAAACACAACAATTGTGAGTTACAAATAAAAAAAAATAATAATAATTATTAAACATTATAGTTTCAATGGTTTTATTTGTTTCTATATTGACTTGATCTGACAGCCTCTCCCCTCAATTTCATAATCCTAAAATAGTTGGCCTGTTGAGTGGCGGTGTACCTCAACGCCCAATAACCACAAACTATCTCCACCACGAGCAAAAGGAACATAAAACTCTGAGTTAGTATTGCAAAAATGTTCATTCCAAAGTATGGATTAAATAGGAGGAAGCTCTGAAGTGGAAGTTGGAGGAATGTAGAGAGCATCCAAAAACCAGCTAGCTCTGGAATCTGTAAAATTATAAAAATATGGTGGACCTAACTAAACGGGGCATTTTTTTAAAGGCATTGACAAGGCACAACAATGTGTCATTTGATGTTACCTTTAAAAAAATGCCTTGTTTAATTGATTTAATTTGAATGATATAACTACGTAGTATACAGTGTGTCCACGTAAGTTGGCGGCATATGGGAAACTTTTTTATTATTAGCTTTACGAAAAAAAGTTATTCTTCATAAAAAGTTCTGCATGGTCCAAAACCTAAAATGCAACCATCAGATGTTAAATTTTTTCAGTCATATTACGAGGTTTGTCAAAAGATGTGATTTTTGCTCCAGAGTAAAGTACCTTTCTTTTTGACAATATCGAAAATTGTTATAAAGAAAAGATGTTTAGAATTAAAAGTAGCTTTCAAATATTCAACATTGTTTATTTACATTAAAAAATATTTTTTTCTACATTTTCTGCGATTATTTAGAAATTTAAGTTTGCACATTAAAGCATAATTAATCTAGGATGCAAATAATAATAATGTAAATAAACAATGTTGAATATTTGAAAGCTATTTTTAATTCTAAACATCTTTTCTTTATAACAATTTTCGATATTGTCAAAAAGAAAGGTACTTTACTCAAGAGCAAAAATCACATTTTTTGACAAACCTCGTAATATGATGAAAACATTTAACATCTGATGGTTGCATTTTAGGTTTTGGACCATGCAGAACTTTTTATGAAGAATAACTTTTTTTCGTAAAGCTAATAATAAAAAAGTTTCCCATATGCCGCCAACTTACGTGGACACACTGTATATTCCTCTATGCTAATAGCTATTAGAAAATTGATATTTTTGCAACGTTCTAGTGACATTTCTTGGACGATTTTGATTCGAATGATTTATGAATTGAACTTCAATCGGTAAGAAAAACTAGTGTGCCCTGTACCCTTATTACCAAAAAAATTTGTTAGTACATTTCAGGATTTCAATAAAAACTTTAAACCGCATTTTCTCTGCAAAACTAGTTTCAATTCAGGTTAGGCCTGATTTTTCCAATAATCTTCTTGGCTATATTCCTATCTATTTCTTCACCTGCTGCATTACTGGAGAGGTGTCAATTGCTGAAGCCCTTCTTAAGAAAATATTTATATTTTGAGAGTTTTATGTAAATAGCAGTACCAAAGCTAAAGCTGAAACCGAAATCCAACGGCACGTGATTTCTCGTGGCTTGTGTTCGTGATGGCGTTCCCACGGTAAGATTCGGATCAATACGTGTGTTTGAGAGTTTGGCAAGCTTACAATTTAGTCTCATTATCAGTGTCGTACATATACGATTCAATTAAATACAAATGAATTAACACACTGTTTGAACTGCAAATGCACTGGCACTGAAACTTGATAAACCATTACAAATCGCGTTGAAGTGCTTTGCAAGCAAAATTGCGGAAAAGCGCGAAACGTGTCGCCAAGCATCGAACTTCAATTCCCACACCATACGTGTGGTTTGACAAACCACGAACCATGTTCGCCAAATCAGGAACCGTTCGAATGCGGCTTATATAAAAAGAATATACGCTCATTACCTTATCTTTTAAGTTTCCCTCGTAGCACATATACAACCGTACGCTTTCTAGTAAAAAAATGGTTACCAACTCAGTTATTGTGATGAACTTGTAGAGTTCTGTAAATGAGCTGTACTAAAAAATATAAATATATAATGGTAGTTAAGTTTTAATTTCGCAAGAGGTTTGGTTTTGGATCTTTTCAAAAACCCGTTTGAGATTTAAAGATGGCAAACTTTTTTTGCTGCATTATTCTTCAAAACGTTTGTGATAGCTTTTTCAAGAAAATAGTTAAAATTTAAAGTTGTATTTACATGCATAAACTATAATAGACCTAGGGTTAATTTGCAATGGTCCATCTGGACATAACATTTAAGTGCCAAGTCCTCAGATCGGCAATAACACCTCTAATATCAACATTAGACGAGGAAGAAATTCTATAACTTTCTACCGGTCTACCTAAGTAACACCTGCATATAACAAACCCTTACTATGTTTCTGCTTATGGGCTATCTTACATCTATCTGCCCAACCTGGATTGCAAAACAACCGATTTTTTTGTGAACTGGATACCAAAGATAAACATCTTTGTGTATGCACCAAACTAAAATCCAAGTTTCAAAGACCAAGAAGTGCAACATTTAAGCTAGGGGTCAATCGAAGACTGTTGTCTGCGAAGCTGAACAAAAATTTTGAGGTTTTCTCGTTCTTGTATTGAGACACCGCAGCCTGCATAGATAGAAGTTTTCCGAAAATTTATGTATGGCTTCGGTAGTTCAGTGGTAGAATGTTTGCCTAGATAGCAAGAGATCCCGGGTTCGATCCCCGGCTGAAGCAGAAAACTTTTTTCTTATTTTTCTTTCTTTAATTTCACTTGTTGTTTATATATCTATATATTTGTAGTGTACGTACCATCACCTGACTAGACCTAGAGTCAGTGTGTGATTTCTTTATTTCTCAAGAATCCCTTTACGGTAAGGATATTTGGGTACTCGGGGGTTTTAATGTAGCTAAATTTGCAAACTTTCTTGATGATAACTCTATGCTTATCAGCAAAACAAGCATCCTTACTAATATCTTCATTACCTTCGAGCTTAGTCAGTTTAACATAATAAAAAACCAGAACAATCGTATACTGTATCCTGTCCTATACAATGGCCCTCAATGTTATGTTTACTTTGTTAGCAATCAAGTGCCTCACCCTCTTCTCTCGTTGTTAATGTAAGCTTCAAAAAAAAATAATTATCGGCGAAACAATTAACAATAAAACTAATAAATCCCCAAGCTAAAAATTTAAAAAAGCAAATTTTAATGCTGTATTTCATGACTTCTTACATACATACTGGTCACCGCTTTTTAATCTGACAGATATAAATATTGCGTATTCTGTTTTTTATGATTCACTTTATTCAACCATGAACAGGTCCTCAAATATACTCCGAAATTCAAAATTAAATATTCCCCTGGTACACCTATGATATTAAAAAGAATATTCGTCTAAAAATAAAATTCATATAAAATATAAAAGAAACAAGGATTCTGCAACTTATGAAAGGTGTACTAATCTTCAGGATAAAATTACAAACGATATAAATACAGCACATCAACAATACATTAGTCATACAGAGCAGCAGATTAAGGACTATCCCAATATGTTGTGGGCTTACATTAATTCCAAACGTTCATCTGGGTCTCGAATACCAGACTCCATGGTTCACAATGACACATAAATAACCAATACATCTCAAATTGCCTCTGCGTTTGCTGATTTCTTTCATAAATCATTTAAGCCGCAAAGCGATCCGACAAACAGGTCAACAGATAAATCAAAAATTATATTTCCAGTCATCGGCATTTGGTCCTCATCCGAGGAAGAAGTGCTCCAAATCCTAAAATCATGAAATAATAAAATGTCAAGCGGTCGAGATCTTCTACGATCGTTCCTTTATTAGGAACTGTTCCAACTTACTTGCCAAACCGCTCACATACCTATATAATCTCTGTCTCTCTACCTCTACTCAATCCATTCCCAGTGTTTGGAAACGCTCCAATGTCAGCCCTATCCATAACAAATCAAATAAATAAAATAAAACAGATATCACTAACTACAGGACCATTACGATAATAAACCACTTCTTAAATGCCATGAAATACTTGTACATAACAAAATTTTTCATCTTGTAAATAACAGAATTTCCCCCTTTCAGCAGGTTATTTGAACCACCACCCAAATTATTGCTGAAAAACTAGATAGCTGTTCCCAATTGGACATCATATATACCGACCTATCCAATGCGTTTGACAAGATAGGTCATCAGATCTTATTATCTAAACTTGAACTATTTGTTGTTGAAGAAGAAACAGATCCGGGTCTATTTATTTAAAATTATGACGTTACCGTTGCAGCTAAACTTAAAAATTTTAGAACTAATCTGGAGGTGGGCATAGTAAATTGGTTAAAATTTAACTTTTTTTATATTTAAAATATAATTTTTTGCTGTTTTGTAGGTTTTTTTTATGAAATTGAAGTAGTAGTTTCATTACTTATTATAAAAGTGAAAAGTAAGAACGTAAAAAGCCGTGAAAAAACCAAAAATTGTTTTAAAAGGGCTATCACAATTTTTGTAAAAATAATATCAACCAAACCTTAATAGAAAATTCCAGTATATATCTTTGAAGTTCCGAAAATACTTACATTATCATACATAAATAGCAACAGAGTTATTGTCCAGATCGGAGAGAACATCACGTTAAAATATGCTGCGATTTGCAGCGGTAGATTGGAGTTAACTTCATGACCTAAATAAAATTAAATCTTATTTCAACAACAACGTCTTCGTACTCCTAATACTACAGGTTTTCTGCAGCAATGCTTCCCTTAACAAATCAGACATATAAATTAATAATAGTTCACTATTAAAACCTGACGTAATTAGCGCGAGTCCTGTAGGAGTGGTAAGACTGTATCAGAAGCAATATATTTTGCGCGTACTTATTTGTACATATTAGAGTGACGTATGTCTTTGTCATACGCGTAAAAAACGAATAAAAATTAATTGACTGTCGGTCTTGATTTGACCCGAGAGCAGCGTCGCTTTGCGCTTTACCCGGCAGATTCAATTGCTTCTTTTGTTGTGTATTCTGTTCGCGCCCTTTAGCTTTGAAATAAGCAGTCTGTTCGATTATGTCCACAATGGCGTGCCAGCAAGAGGCTTCGGTTTCGATAACGGATATTGCAACGGTCGTTAAAATTGTACAGTTGTGTGATTGTATAGTGTGTTTGATTGATGATTAACAAAAAGTTGTATTCCCAAAGTTTTATTGAAAAGACAAATATAATATATAGGGGTAGGCCCAAGCCCGAAATGAAAGAGCTTACAACGAAAATTAAAACTTGCACACGACATTTTAGTATCGACAAGTATGAGTAGTATGACTGGCTAACCGGTTGTGAGAAAAAAATATTGTGTGTGCTTAAGACCACACGGCAGAAGTGTAAACTTCAACAAGGCGAAATTAATAATACTAGCCTTCATCTGCATCATCATACCGCTCGCTGAATGTTCCTCTTACATTTAGTCGACTCGAGCCGACATCACCCGAATGAGCGTTACATAGCCGAGCCTGACGGCTCCGTTCAATTCACTACCCACAAAAACTGCTAAACGAGCCTAAAGAAGTAACACTTCAAAAAACTTTTTTGTTGGCCTTGTTTACTTTTTGCTTATAAAATTGGTGTCTGGAATCATAGCGGTTTAGCGATTTAAATAATTTATTAAGTAAGTAAATCCTAATAAAATAATATGTGAACATTTTCTCCTTGGGGTGGTCACAATACCTCACCCTCCCCTATTATATTTTGATTTCGACAATGGTGGGTACGACTGATGATTTTTCGGTAAACGATAATTTTTAGAGGCCTTTAAAACAACACAGTCGTGCAGTAGTGTAGTAAACCCAGGTAGCAAGGGGTCATCAAATGACGTTTTTTCGCCGAAAAGTGGTCATTTGGATGACCAGCAGGTCATCTACCAAAAAATGTTCTGTTTAAGGCGTCAGTTATTTGACGTATTTTCGTAGTGTAGTTTTTGACGTCTGAAACACGTCATATATTGGTCACTACCCACACTTCACACTTTGTCCAAGGGACATACACTCATACTTATAGTAGAGTTTAAAAGCGCGTAAAAGGCTTCTAGAACCGATTTTCGTGTGCACTTCATTGCTAAAATGTAAGACACAATTTAAATCATTTCTTACACCCTAAGAATGCAAAATCGACTGGTCGTCCAAAAATCGTCGTGTGCAGGGGGTTGTGGGGGGAGTTTTTCCAAAAATTTTGAAATTAAATTTTTGAATCTATAAAGTGTGCTCATGACTCCACCAAAAGCATATAGTAATATTCCTATCAGAAACATTTATTTTTCAATGTTGAAAATATCGTTCCCAATGCTTTTATATGGAGTTCCCTATTAAACAAGTGCTCGCCCTGAAAACGCGTATTTATAATAATGTATAACTTGTTATAACTCGAGAACCCTTTGCTTAATCAAAAAAACACCTTCTGTAAACTTTGTGTATCAAAGATCAGGGATCACAACGATTTTTGAAAAATGTCAATCGGACGCACAGTTTTTTTTAAAGTAGCAAAGAGTGAAGCCATGACGCGACGAACGCGGCAGACACTGACATGCGACGAAGGGTCAGATATTTTACAAATGCATGGCGGGCCAGGCGAAACGCGACTCTATGTCTTGAGACAAGTCAAGACACACATAAGTTCGTTTTTCGTTTAACTCTCGCGGTTACAGATGTTTAAGTTACTTACTTGGTTTTTTGCTTGTGAATTGCGTTATGTATAAATGTTGTGCTTTGGCCGTGAAGGGCCAAATATCAAAGGCTAGGCGTGAAGAAAAGGGAAATTTAGTTCTATATTAGAATGTGACTCTGTGACAGCATTATTTTAAATTTCAATTATTTGCCTATATCTCGAGACGTCAAAATGAAAAATTTATAATAAGTTTATCGATATGGCCTACGAAGATCTATAAACATCAGAGAAAAAAATTTTGATTAGTTTGGTACTTTTTGAGTTTTTGCCAAAGAACCATCACAATTTGCCAAAAAGTGGTGCTACTTTAAAGTGTCATATTTTAAGACGCCGACAATTAATTTTCATTATCTCGACGGCGACAGATGCGTCCGTAAAAATTGTGTCTTCCAGGTGTAAACTAATTACGCTATGTCAAATTTTCTGTTTTGACATATTATGCCTATAGCGGGGAGTGGGGGGCTCAAATCAAAAGTCTCGATTCTAATATGGAATTTAACGGGAGGCGCGTAGTTTCCCTTTCAAATATGGATTCCCGGAGGCCCGTAGGGCCGAGTCACATACTAATATGTATAGTGAATATGGACTCCCGTAGGCCTGTAGGGCCGAGAGTCAAATACTAATATAGAAATAAATTGGAGTCCCGTAGGGCCGAGAGTCACATACTAATATAGAAATAAATTGGAGGCCCCCGAGAGTCACATTCCAATATCAAATTTAACGGGAGGCCCGTAGTTTCAATTTCAAATATGGATTTCCGGAGGCCCGTAGGGCCGAGAGTCACATACTAATATAGACATAAATTGGAGGCCCGTAGGGTCGAGAGGCACATTATAATATAGAAATAAACTGGACGCGGGTAGTTTCCCTTTTAAATATGGATTCCCGGAGGCCCGTAGGGCCGACAGTCACATACTAATATAGTGAATATGGACGACTGGAGGACCGTATGGCCAAGAGTTACATACTAATATAGTGAATATAGACTCCCGGAGCGGAGGCCCGTAGGGCCGAGAGGCACATTCTTATATAGAACTAAAATTCCCTTTTTTTCACGCCTAGCCTTTCATATTTGGCCCTTCACGGCCAAATCACAGAAGCACAACATGTATACATAACGCAATTTACAAGCAAAAAACCAAGTAAGTAACTTAAACATCTGTAACCGCGAGATTTAAACGAAAAACGAACTTATGCGTGTCTCGACTTGTCTCAAGGCATAGAGTCACGTTTCGCCTGGCCCGCCGTGCATTTGTAAAATATCTGACCCTTCGTCGCATGTCAGTGTCTGTCGCGTTCGTCGCGTCATGGCATCACTCTTTGCTACTTAAAAAAAAACTATGCGTCCGATTGACATTTTTCAAAAATCATTGTAATCCCTGATCTTTGATACACAAAGTTTACACAAAGTGTTTTTTTGATTAAGCAAAGGGTTCTCGAGTTATAACAAGTTATAAATTATTATAAATACGCGTTTTCAGGGCGAGCAATTGTTTAATAGGGAACTCCATATAAAAGCATTGGGAACGATATTTTTAACAATGAAAAATGTTTTTGATAGTAATATTACTATATGCTTTTGGTGGAGTCATGAGCACACTTTATAGATTCAAAAAATGCAAAAAATTTTTTTTCCAAATTTTTGGAAAAACTACCCCCACCACCCCATGCACACGACGATTTTTGGACGACCAGTCGATTTTGCATTCTTAGGGTGTAAGAAATGATTTAAATTGTGTCTTACATTTTAGCAATGAAGTGCACACGGGGTGACACGATAGAAGCGGCTTTTAACTCTACTATTACATACATAGATGGTGCCCCAGTCAGTACTTGACCGGATTTATACGAAATGTGGGGGTACTTATGTAAAATAAATTAAATATTAAATCAAGACAAAAGTCGAGCCTTCTTTCGCTTCAACGCGGAGATGTGTAAGTCTAGGTTTAGGTCTATTTTTATCTGTAACACCGCTGTACCTGTTTCAGTACTTCCAGGTCTAAGTCACAGAAGAGTCACCTTCTGTCACAGATGAGCTTTTGTGTCTAAGTTTCCTTCAGTGTTCTCTCAACTGCAAGGAATAATATTATATATTCAGACGAGTTTTAAAAAAGTCATAAAAAGGTTTGTGTCTGTATGTGTGTCTGATGTTCTGATTTGGTCCCAATTACGTCATATTGCTGACGTCTTTAAAACGTCTAAAAATGACGTCATTTTGGGTGTGTCTTTTGAACGTCATTTAAAGGTCATTTACACGTCAAGTTAGAGACGTAAATGGTCATTAAAAATGACCTGTTTTTGACGTTTAAAAAGCGTGACCTTGCTACCAGGGAAGTGTGTTTTTGTGTATTTTTGTTTAAAAAAGTATTTTTTTCCAGTTTGAATGAAAAGATAAATGGGTACCATAAACAACGGTAGGATAAAGCAAGAAATTAAGGTTTACCAAAAACTAAAAAGGGCCGAAAAATACAAATAAGCAAGTTTTAAAAAAATGCTGTTTCAAATTTCACTGCACGTCCCTGGTTGTCTGATTACTACTATTAAAATACATGGATTCATAACAGATCTGATGCCTTCCAACAGGGCCTTATCTGGACCAAAATTTTAGGGGGGGTTAGGCCACAGGAACTTGAAAAATTGTGGTTTAAAAAAGAACTACAATTTTTTAATGGGTTTTAATGAAAAAAAGTTAAACTTAAAAACACATTCCTATCTATTTTTCGGAGGGGGTTTGAGCCCCAAAACCCCCCCTCAGATACGGCCCTGCCTTCCAAGCCCATTAGCAAACTTCAAGTAAACTCCATGTTATATCAACCTTGAAAACAGTTTTTTGTAAATATCTCCGAAATGAAAACTCCTATGAAGTTTTTGGTTATAATATAAATTTTAAAGAAAAATATGCCCTACTACATTCTGAAAACCGCATATTGATACGATGCTTCGTTAAAAAGTAAGCATTTTTTAAATTTTTTAACTGTCAAAAAACTGCCATTATCATTATGAATTTTGATCAAAATCTAATCAGCTCGTCACAGTATCGAACACTATTTTACATTAAAATTTTACGAAGATCAGCGGTTTAGGAGCTATCGTGTTACGGACAGATATACAGACACATACACACACACACAGACACAGACAGACATCACGACGATATTGCTAAGATAAGTCAAAATATACCCAAATAAGCGCAGGTACATAAACGTGTTTTTTTGCAGCGCGGTGTCGCAGCGGTACGGCGCGGCAGAAAAAGAAAAACGCGTGTGTGTACCGGCGCCTCGGACCGCAATTGCGGTAAAGCTGCGGCACCGCGCTGCAGAAAAACGCGTGTGTGTACCGGCGCTAACACATTTTCGGAGTTAACTGAAAAAAATTTTTTTCGTCAAAACTAATATCTTTTCTAGCCATGGATTCGCGAGCTAGAAGGTAAAAAAAATTAACATTTTTGTTGTTTAGTGGAAGGTAGATAAATTTGTGGTTTATTGATTCATTCTAAATTATCTCCTAGTAAAGCATTGTCAAAAAGACACGCAAAATTTGTAAAAACATAATATTTCGAACGACAGAACATGTCTTTCTCCAAATAATTTTGGAAGAGCTCCGGTAGCCGTAGGTAGAGTCCTCGTGTGCGGGGCAAAGAAACCTTTTTACAAAAATCATCTAAACGAAATCAATGATCTAAACATATCTACCAACTAAATTCTTAACAGCGAACGCAATGGTGCTCATTTGATAAGAGAAATAAGACTATAAAATTAAGTAACCATTAATTGTGCCCCTTTTCTCACCTAACCAGGTCAGCTGTAGCTTTTATTTCCTATTTTTTTTATTTTAATTTTTTTGCGATCATTTGTCGTTTGAGATTTTGTATTTCTAGATTCTTTGTTTTCGTTCTTTTCTTTTTTGTCCTTCAATCTCTTGTCGTTTAAGACTTTTGGTTTTTAATCTTTTTGATCTTTTATCGCTCACATTTTGTTGACGAGATTTTGTCTTTTGATCTTTTTACTGTCACCCGTTTTAAGCTGCTAAGCAAGGAAAAATGTAAAAGTGAATTATGTCATATAAAAAAAGTTAAAATGCCAATGTCCAAAACCGACTATAGACATGTAATTTATAAACCAAATTATAATCACTAACCCGAGCTTAAAAAAACACACATTTGGTAATCCTTATTGAAAAAAATATTTAATTTTTAATTACCTTAGTAGGTATTATTATAAAAAAGTTACAAATTACCTTTGAAAGCTTTTGGATCGATTCCGTAGGAAATTCCAGGAAAGACATTTTCTGAAAGAGTCGTCACAGTTTCTTTCCAAACCATGTTTTTGGCACTTGAGTTTTTTTTTGAAAATTTAAATTAAACACATGATGATATGTATTATTGTACGTATAATACATAATACGTCGTATGCTCGTATATATTTTGGTTTGTTTGTAATTGCGGTTACCTATCCGATTTTACATATTCCATGGTAACGAAAGTTTGTTTGTATTCAAATATATTCATGAAATTCGTTAAAATGCGGTTAAAATTTTATTTAAAAAAATCCTTAATACTTTGAAAAATGTACGGGCCCGGCACAGGGTCGCGGAAATTTAATCTTAAAAATTTATTCGAACGAAAAATTGTTCCAAAATATTCTCTTCAAACAAAAAATTATTCGAAAACATTTTCTTTGAATGAAAAATTGTTCCAAAACATTTTTATCGAACGAAAAGTGGTTTGAAAACATTTTCTTCAAACAGAAATTTATCCGAAAACATTTTCTTCAAACCGAAAGGCATTTTTATTAAATATTTTTTTAGACATTTAAAAAAAAATATTTTTCTTTCCTCTTCTCCTTTGTGAATACACTTTTTTGGAAAAAGGTTAGGGCGCGCCTATGGACAGGTTACAATACGTTCATGATTAATTGACAAATGTTAGGTTAAAACCGATTTTGGCCCGCAAAAGGATGACAGGGAGCCAATGGCGTATATAGAAAAAAGTTTCGGGGTGGGCCCGAGACAGTTTTGAGGGGGGGGCCCGAGACCTCATGAGGGTGTGTTTTATGCTATTTTATGTTTGTATTCATGAAATATGTGGAAAATATCCAAAAAAATCTTAGCTTCGCTACGCCACTGCAGGGAGCTAATTTAGTAGCGAATTCTTTTGAGAAAGTTAGCGGGCCACTCGTGGTCCACTGACACTGTTTTGGTGCTGTCAAAAAATTGCCAGAATTTTCTCGGAGAGCCCGTGCCAAAAAATGTGCACTGAGTGCAACACTGGGCTTGTCAGTGGGTCAAAAGAATACAAAAAATTGCACTAGTTTTCCCAAAAGAATACGAAAACTGCACTAGTGGCGCACCAGTGCGCACTTTGTTTCCTAAAGAATTCGCCATAAGTAAATGATTTTTAAAGAAATGTTATTCGAAAAAATTGCCATTCGAAAAAAAATCTTTTCGAAATATTTTCATTGAAAGAAAATGCTTTCAAACAAAAACAAAAATATAAGAAAAAATTTTCTCACAATTTTTTTTTAGATAAAAATATTTGCCAACAAATGTTTTTTAAAGTATTGCTTTCGAACAAATATGGTTTTCAAGCCAGATGTTTTTCAACAAATTTCAATTTAATTTTTGTTAGATCTTCAATGGAAATAATTTAAGAAGCCCACTCACCTCCAATTTGCAGGGGAAATTTAACGTCCCTGCATGTAGCGAGCCAATTTACAGCGAGAATTTAGCGTCCTTGTATGCAACAGATATCGACAAACGCTGATATCAACCACATGCCCCTGCTAAATTGCCCCTGCAAATTGGCTGGTGAGTGGGACGCTTAACTGTTATACAAGCAGGGACGCTCGATGGCCCAATAACAAATTGGGGGGTTGGTAGACCGCTTTAAAAATATATAACACCTACTCTCAGAGTAAGATTTGATATGAACTGTAAAAAAATTAGCAATTTATTGAAATTGACCCACGACCGCGTTGGCGCGCATGGGTAATTAGACTATAGCGCGGTTGGTTAAAGAGAGAGGGGTCCACCTTAATCGGTTCCATTCGTTATCTCCAGGATAGGTTAGTCCTGATTTTTAACCTTAAAGCGGAGTACAGGCAAGGTCTTACCTGGGGGAAATTAAGAGGAATCAATTCCCCACGAAATAGTCCATAAAGTGTGTTAAAAGCGATTTCTCAGCAAAACAATAAGTGGAAAAATGTCACAATACCTATATGAACATTTTAATTGACATTTTTTAATCCCCCACCCAAAATGTTTTCCTGGGTATGGCCTTAGTACAGGAGAGCTGAAGTAAAGGTTAGGTCATGTCAGGTAAATAACCTAACCGACACCAATAGTTAAATATTTTAACTAATGAACATCTGAATAAAAACAAAAAGCTTATAAAAAATGTATATTTAAAAAAAATACCTATAAAAATTAGCACCTAATATTTATATATACACCTTAGACTAAGAGTGGTGATGTCATAAATACCTGCATATGATTTCTTGAAATGCCTGAAAATGAGAATGCACACAGCCCGTATTTTTAACGGTCCGTCATGTAAATTTGTGCCATTACGTGCATTATCTCCTCTCTCAAATTTAACCTGTTAAAGCAAGTAAGAAGATAGGTACTCTCGGGATTCCAGAATGGCAAAACACCAAAGGACACCTCCCCATGTCAACATCGACAGGACCAATGGAAAGCGGAAATCAAGTGAGATCGCATGCGCAGTTTGACTTTCCTACGATTTTTAGAGAGTATACCTACTTATCCATTTCAAAAACTCATACCCTGGACGTCTTTTAAAAACTAGCGTTTCCAAACTAATTAGCCCAGTTATATTAGAAATTCACCTGGAAAGAAAATAGGTGCATGCTGGTTTTTTGTATAATTATTCCTTAGCATATTGGGCGCATCCCCACATATTCTTCTCCAAAATCCTCCTGGAGCTTTGCTAGAGATGAGGCCCCAAATGTTCTAAAAATCAGTTTTTTGTGTTTTTCTCGAAAACTTACGAACCGAACCGAACACTTTTAAAAAAAGTCAAGATTGAAAAAATTCGCAAAATCATTCGATCTATACTATAAAATCCTTACCTATCCTTACATTTAAAAAAATATATTTAAAACAAATTATTTATTTTTATTTAATTTTTTTCTCACTCTGTAGGTAACTTGTTGTTTTAAAATGTTAATATGTACTTTTAAGCTTGATCCCCACTTGTATCAAACACCATTTACTAAAATTTAGTTTTTGTTTTTTAAAGTTAAACAACTTTAAGTAAAGGTTAGGAAAGTAGTTAATACTAGCCGGACCACCATTGGGATTTTGAAAATTTAACTTTTATACAATTACGACACAAAAAAGCGTAACATTAAAAATATTTAACTTCTGGTTAGAAACAGTGTTAAAATAAACGCAAATGCGGACACTTTTATTTTATTTGAAATTCCAGCTTACAGATATTAAAGTAATTTTAATAAAACTTTAGAAAAAATAGTGTTTGACAAACTTAAATGTGACAAAGGGGTTTGGACAAAATAAATCGAACATAAGGCCAATGATCTCTAAGGGAGGTTTTTTATGGGTTGAAAATTATAAACAGAGGTACTTAAATAACGTTCATACATAATACATAATAAATACTCGTATTAATATGAAATTTTTAGTTTGTTACATCAAGAATTTTTGCCAAGGCTGTCAAAAACCTTATTGTAACATGAATAAATAATTTTTTGTAGATATCTTAGAAACTACAGCTTTTAGTACACATTATATATTTGGGGAAAATCATGATACGACGACTATTTGGTAAAACTTTATGTACTCATGTCATGGGCGCAACCAGGGGGGGGGCGGCGCCCGGGCCCCCCCCAAGCCTTATATTTTTTTACATATTTTCGACATATTTCAGAAAAAAACACAAAAAATAGCTTAATATTCGACATTATGAGGCTTGGGGCCCCCCAAGAGGCCTCGGGCCCCCCCAAGACATATTCCTGGGTGTGCCACTGCTCACGTTTATAATTTTAAACCCTTAAAAAACCACCCTTACGTAACAATTATTTGGTTTAAATTGCTGTGTCCCATTAAAATTTAGTGAAACACTATTTTTGCTATCAATAGCAGTTTGGCTGGAATTACAAATATAATAAAAGTGTGCACATTTGCGCATATTTTAAAGCTGTTTTTACCCTGAACTTGAACTTTTTTATGTACGATTTTTTTCTCATACAGTGCTTAATTCTATAAAAATATTTTTTTTTCCATGTCCCATTGGCGGTTCGGATACTATTGACCATTGGCCTAAGCCTTACTTAAAGTTGTTTAACTTTGAAGAAACATGAACTAAATTTAAGTACATGGTGTTTTGTACAAGTAGGGATGCTTAATGTTATAAAGTATTAAAATATTAAAACAAGTTAACTACAAGTAGGAAAAAAAATAAAATGAAAATATATTTTTTAAATATAATTTTAAAAATGTTAGGTTAGGTTTTTTTCTTAATTTTACGGTATAGAACAAATGATTTTGCGTATTTTTTATCTCCTTACTTTTTTAAAAAAGTTTTTAATTTTCGAGAAAATCGCAAAATACTGACTTTTAGCACTTTTGGGGCCTTATATCTAGCGAAGCGGAAGGGTAATTTTAGCGGAGAATATCTGGGATGTGTCCCAGATGCTAAGGAATAATTATACAAAAATCCAGCTTGCACCTATTTTTTTCCAAGTTTCAGGATTTTTTCACCTACTATGACTGGTCTAAATACTGCATGAAGGCTATTTTTGTTGGTCAAGGCTATTTTTAATGCCTTACAAATTAATTTTTCTTAACTTTTTTATAATCTTGCGTCTTCGTACTTCTTCTACAACAGATTTTCTTAATAACAAACCAAGTTAGATACAAACTAATAAGAGCTATCCCCAAAACGAAGGCTATAACGTCCAAGCAAAAATATTGTATCAGAGGCATTCCAACGCCCCCCACTCTAAGATGAGGCGCCCCCTTGTGACGTATGAGGTACTCCGTCCAGTAAATTAATGTTTCCATTGGTTTCATGGGTCTGTCGTGGAATTTTCTCGAAATTTCTTTGACGGTTTTGGTATATTTTGGGTTCACAAGGAGTGAACTAATCAGGTTGTAAAGATTTTCTTCTGTCCAATTAGCGTCATCTGAGAAAGTAAGTTTTAATGCGTATCTAAAATTAAAGAAAAATAATCAATAATTTTTTCAATAAGAATTTAATTCATCTGTCAAAATGAAGATGTAAACAATAAAATGACAAGTTTTAATTGTTGATTTTGACCAATCAGAGCGAAACTGGCGATAATTTAGCACTAGTGCAAATTATCGGTAATTTGCACTAGTGCAAATGTCGATGTCAAAAATGATTGAATCCCTTATAAAAACAGATATTTTTTGTGTTTTTTTAATTTCAATTTTAACGCCATATCAAACTAAACGTAGTAGTAGTAGTGTGTGGGGTAGGCTCTAGGCCTGGCGACTAGGCACATGAAGCGCCCTTTTCGCCAACCCCCGGGCATCCCCCCTACTGCGTCCTTCCCTCGCTAAGGAATCTGCCCGTCTTCTGTACAAAGGCCAGAATATCGGGCCACCTCAGATTCAGAAGGTCCTTCGTCTCAAAGGCCTCCTCTTCGAATACCTCTCTTCTTGCCTCCTTGTATGCTTCACATGATGAGAGAAAATGCGCCGAGGTCTCGTCCTCGGCCCAACATCGCTCGCACGTCGCGTCCTCCTTCACTCTCATCTTTGCCAGGTGTCCTTGTAGGACGCAGTGTCCGGTCAGGACTCCCACTATGGCTCCCACCTCTCTTCGTGTTCTACGGAGCAGCCAGTCCCTACGGGATTTGCTGTAGCCTGTCACATACTCTTTCGCCTGTCTGGCGTTTCCTGTGTTGGTCCACTCCCTTTGTATCTCTTTCTGGGTCCACTCTGTTAGGACCGACTTCATTTGCCCTCTTGTGAGCCCCAAGAACGGTTCTGGCCCGACGCATTTCTGCTGGGATCCTCCCCTGGCGAGTTTGTCCGCTTTCTCGTTTCCGGGGACTCCCACGTGGCCTGGAACCCATACGAGCTCTACCTCTCTTACGCCGGCCAATTCCTGAAGTGCATCCGCACACTCCTGCACCAAACCTGCGGACATGGTTGGTTTACACAGTGCTTTCAGCGCAGCTTGACTGTCTGAACAGATGCAGAAACTAAACGTAACTAAACGTGAAATTTTTATTTCCAAAGTTTATAATAAAAATACATAGTTTCCCAATTATCTAAACTATTGCAAATAAATACACAGTTGTTGTTATGAACTATTGCTCAATTTCCGCCTGCTCCAGACACATTGTTTTCACCACGGTTTCTTTATAGAGCGAGCCGTTTTTTTCGCATATTCCTTCCCCAATCGGCAAAAATGAGACAAAGCTTCTCCTTCGTAGTATTCTGGTTCAAATCATACCCTTTTTCTCTAAGGTCACTAGATCACGAAGTTAAGGAACTTCGTGATCTAGTGACCTTATTTCTCTTTAATTAAGTACTGAAACTGTTTCCCTATCGATGTTTTAGACTTTTTTGTATTACTAGATATGAGTTCTTTGAGATTCTTGTCGATTTCTTTCATTGTAGCTTTACCGAATCGCAACATTTTTGAGAAACAAAACCGAGATTTTTTTTTTGTTTGAAAACGACAATAGCAACCATGTACCTGATGGCAACGAAACAGCATAAGCCGACTTGACTTTTACCCAAGGTCTGTAGAGGATAGATTACCTGGTAACTTTCTGACCAATCAGAGCCAGTTGTTGAAACGCGGGAAATGACGTCACTCGAAGTGTCCATTTAAATAAAAAGCATTTAATAACGGTAGTAGGAAATTTTTAAGTTTTTTATGTTCCCTTATTGATTTAAATGAAAATATGTTTGGTTATTTTTCTTGAAGTGTCTCTAATAACAATATTTATAAAATATACTTATACCAAATATCCCAAACGCACAATATCTTGGGAAGCTTTTAGTCCGTTAACATAACTACAAGTATAAAATGTTTACAATTTTTAAATAAATATATTCCGAATAAACACCACAAATGTAAAAAATAAACCATCGAAGATTCAAAATACTTAAAAACACATGTAAACAAAGTGCTCTAATCAAATCCTGGCACTCCAAATGACGCGCTGACACCTCTCACACCGCTTCGACCTAGAATTACCAGGCAACCTATCCTCTACAGACCTTGACTTTTATCTATCTAATTATTCTTTAGACATTCTAAGGTTATACCTAAACAGTTACGCTTTAAATGATTTTAAAATTTGATTCATAAAATTCTCTAATAAAATAGAACTTTTGTATTAAAAATGGATCGGTAATTTTGGACAAAGTTGCTCTTTTGCATTTTAAACTAAAAAATTCAACTTAAAATACATTTGAGAATTTTCCAAAAAATACCTGTAATTTTTAATCCACTCGCTGTATTACTACTGAAAAACTATAGTATATTGCATTTTTAACTGGTACCTATTCAAATAGAACAATTTTTGAAAAAAAAATCCAATTTCAACACTAGGTGCCAATCGATGTTTACTATCTAAATATCTCCCTCGTCGGAGGAGAATATCAGCACGAGAACCAAATTAACTAGAAAATGTCCCGTGACGTGTCAGGGCATTTTTTAAAAAATTATAAAAAAATTTAAAAGTGAGAAAAAAAGTTTGTTTCTTCGAGATAAATAATTTTACATTTTTGAAAATCGGCGGAAAACCCTATCAACCTACCCTGCTTGCACAGCCCTATCAGCATTGGCAAACTGATCACCAAAAACTGGTATTGTCATTATAGGAACACCATGGAATACAGTTTCTGTGGAACTAAGCATACCTCCGTGGGTTATAAATAACTTTACATTGGGATGAGCTAAAAAAGAGACAAAAAAATAGGCTCAAAATTGGATAGACAAACACCATACAACTAACTATATCTGTTACACAGTTTAAAGAATGATCACCAATTTCTACAAGTATGCAAAATTACAAACCTAAAATATCCGTTTGAGGCAACCATTGTCTAATTATCACATTATCGGGCTTTCCGGGCAAATCATTTTCAAACTTCCACAAAATCGTTTGCTTCAACTTGGAAAAAACATTCAAAATCACTTTTCTCTTCCATTCAGGTATGTCTTTGCTTTTAAGGTTAGATCCCATACTAAAAACAAGATTGTTAGGTTAGGTAAGTTGAGGCGGCCGACAAAAAAATACAGGCCTCGACCCCAAAAAAATCAGCTGTTCTCCGGGGGTGACTTTTACTTTGGGTCTTATGGGAGATCAGACGATTTTTTATGATATTTTAAAAATGGCAATATAGATTTCCCCGAAATTTCAGTGAAATATTCTTAGACACCATCCATATTCTTAGACACCATTTAGCATTCCTTATTTTGAATTCAAATTACATACACATTTGATTCTGTTTTAAATTTAATTTTAGTGTGAGCTAATGAAGCGGCTCTGAAATATTAAGGATTAGGTACCATACATTAAAAAAAATTGTTCTGCAAGTTTATAGTAAAAACTATTTCAAAACCGGCTTTATTTTTTTAAAAATCAAATATTTATGAACCGTCATTCCAACTTTAATATTTTAAAGACAATCAGCTGTGTTGTGACGTGAAAATCAAAAAAAATCAGCCCCGGATGTCACGTCAACAAAGTGGAGGATCGTGACCCGTCCGTTTGATAGCCCTGGTTGAGGCTATGTAAAAATGGACGCAATAGATCTATTAAGCTCATGTGACCCTTCGAAGGGCACACCGGAGGTTGGATTTTAAGCACTAGTCTTTATCTAAAACTATAAAAGCGAAAGAGATCTAGGTTTAAATTCGACCCAATGACAATAATTATAGAATCTTTTTCCAAAGCTGTCATCTTCTTGGCGTGACTTTGACAATTTTTTCTATGTAAATTTGAAAGTGTCACAATTTGTTATAGCCTGTTTTGGTTTGTGTGCCCCTCAGTATGACGTCAATCCTAATAGGTCTTTTATTGCATGCGGACCAATATGCATGCAATAGAAGAAAGTGAAGATTTTATAGCTAAAGTGCGGAATAGTATATTATATACCACGGGATAAAAGTGCCGCTTTTTATCCCGAAGTGCGAAGTTTGTTCAACAATTTATCGAGGGATACAAATAAACTTTTATCACGAGGTTGATGCGCTACCCTTCGCAGTTTGTAGCTTATTTTCCAATTTTTCTTTTAATTTTTTTGGTGTTTTTATATCTTAAAGTTTTTTTTTATGGATTTTCTTGTTTATGTCTGATCAGTCACTCTTTATACCGATTTTTGCATTTTCTCCCTGTAATAAAAAGTTACATCATAATCTCTAAAAATCAGGATGAAGTGAACTTTATATGACAAGAGTGTGAAATAGTATATTACATAAGTACCAAGGGATAAAAGTAACACTTGTGAACTTTATATGCCAAGAGTGTATAATAGTATATTATGTAAGTACCAAGGGATAAAAGTATAAAATTATCCCTAAAAATTGGGATGAAACATCATAAACAACTTTTCCAGTAAAATACAAACTGAATCTTGCAGAGGAAACAATGACCGAAATAATAAAAACATATACGGATTAAAAACAATACCTTGACGCACGATATGGGTAGGGCATACAGATTAAAAATATTACTTTTCGCAGCTACCTCGCCAGAGCGCGCGACGAACCGAACCGATTCGAACCTGTGATCCGTGCCATCACCTATTCCGCGTATCGAACTTAACAACTGGGCGCAGCCGAACGACACAAGGAAGCTGCTGAAATTTTTACCAAATAATATATTTTGGTAGGGTTGTAATCAAGAAATGGTTCTCAATACCTACCTAAATAAAATAGCCCCATTCTTAGCATTGTCTAATATATTTTTCAAATCTTCTGGTAAGGCTTGGGGTGGATCAATATGGTAACCTCCAATTTCCACCATATTTGGTACCACAGGAACCTATCGGAGGAAGGAGAGTTATTAAAATTAAACAACATAAAATCTAATTTCTATTAAGGCTGATTCAGGCGCGATTAAATTCTAGGGTCTGTATCTGTATCAGACCGATCGGCGATCATGAGACTCATTTGATTGTTTCCAGTTTTAATCGTACTTATAGTCAATATGTACAAAGGTTTCATCATAATGTGCCAACTAAAATGTTTAGGGATACTTATTTAAGCCCACTTGACAACAATGGAAGTTTTTCGTCACTCCGTCGTGTGCAGCGAGACAGGTGAAAAGTTGGTACTTGTTTTTCAGGGAATTTCTAGCTCAAGCCATGCCGCGTATTACATTTAGCGTTCAGGAAAAAGTACAAATGAATCAATGGTAGTACGGGAGAAACAATCGGTGTCAAAAATATCCACTCTCTATTTTACCGGGGCCTACAGAAGGCAGGTATTGGCTATGGGTCTGGCTATCCTGAAACAATGGGTGTTACCACGTGTAAACTTCTATCCTTTTTTATATTACATATTTTATACATATCCAATTGTTCTTATCTTACATTCAGTAATACTCGTAATTTCCCATCATCCCTATTTATTACGCTGTATAGGTGGAAAAAGTTTGTTAACTGTGGTTGAGTTCTTGATCAACATGTCATATCGTGTATTTTTACAATGAGTTAATTCGTATGTTGCTCAACAGTTAACCAATAATTTTACTTACCGCTTTCACATAACTCGTATGCGAGTTAAGAAAAACGAAGGAAGTATTAAAAGCCAAATCCCAAATATCTGGAGCGTCTGGGAAGAACTCATGCAGCAATTTATTTTGGTTTGGCATTGTGTAAAAATTTTTGATTAAATTGAGTGCAGCAGTTCCGAATAGTGCTTGACCCCGTTCAAAAAACGTCATTCTCGGACCTTTGGCTGAAATAAATCCAGGATCGTACGAAGGTACTGAAGGATTTCCGACCTAAAATCAGACAAAAACAGTATGAAGTCTCATGATTTATAATTTAATAACAATATTAAATATTTTGAAAAAAAGTAGATTTCTTTTAAAATTTTATAACACAGAGAAACATAAAATGCTAGCGGGGAAAATGATATAGGTAGGTAAATTCTGGTAGCTACCATAGCCCAAAAACTATTTTCCTGACTTTAAATAAATTTAACGTATTAGTTGCTCCGAGAGAAAAATCTGACTACAAATAGAAATTTAACGGCCGTAATTCCGAAACCATCAATCCAGTTCTTATAAAAATGGAGGGGCTTCGGTTGTTTATATATTGTTACTTCTTATAAAATGTTATTTGTGGTAGGGGAGGCCGTGAAAATTTTGGCAACTTTCTTTCTTAGTCAGTCAGTGGTGGGTTAGGGAACATATTAGCTCACACATATACTATATTATAGTAGTGTGAGCTATGGTGATCCTAATTTTTTCGAGAAAAAAAAAGTTGCTCCGATTTCAAAAATTTTTATATATCTTTGCGTTTCAGATGATTTGGAAACTTTTTTGTCGCGCCGTCTGTCTGTCTGTCTGTCTGTATGTCTGTCTGTCTGTATGTCTGTAACGACCAACGCGCATAACTCAAAAACCGCATAGTCGATTTTAATGAAATTTGGTACCTAGGCTGGGTCTTGGGTCGAGATGGTCCCATTTAAAAATGAGCAAAATCCACCGAACACAAGCCAAATAAAAGGGTGGGGGAAGATTTCAAAAATTAGAGTTTATGTGAAAATATGGCGTGTGTGATATCAAACGAAAGGTAATTGAGTATGGAGTTAAACAAAATACATTTTAGTTTTTGTTCTTTAAAGGGTGCGGGTAGATTTCAAAAATTTGAGTTTAAGTCAAAACATGGCTTGTGTGGTATCAAACAAAAGGTAATTTAGTCTGGAGTTGAATAAGATATATTTCAGGTTTTAATGTTATTAGCTCGCACGTACATTATAACTATAGCACCTAGTGTGAGCTTAGGGGCCCATATATTAGCAGAGTATTTTCTTAGTAATAAAACTAGTTGTACTAGTAAAGGGTATACTTAAGTTAACTAAAAAAATATTCTGGCTAATCTCTAAGGATTTTTGACAAGTAAAAAGCGATATGAAATGAGTGCCCTTATTTTCTTAATTCTGAAAGTTTATGACATGATAGGCTGTGTTATAACAAAGTTATTTAAAAGCCCCAAAGCTTTTCCAGAGTTATCTGATGCCCGTCAATTTGACACATTCGATTTATGTTAATGTTTCTTAGACCAACCTACAAATGTAGAGTGAGTATTTGGCTTATTTTAAGACAAAAAGTCGCATGCACATAGGTCCGCAAACGTTTTGTTGCCGATCTACAAAGTGTCCTTGTTTATAGCTTTTGCAAAAGTGAACGGAAGTGTCATGAAAGTCACCGTAAGTGTCCTTAAGGGAGCGTAAGTAAGTGAAACTGAACCGGAAGTGAGGGTAAACAAACAATTGAAAGGGAACAAAAATTACAAAAGCGGCCGGAAGTAAATTAATTGTACCGGAAGTAACTTCTAGTGAACCAGAAATGACCTAAAATTACTAAAAACTGACCGGAAGTGACTAGAAGTGACTAAAAGTGAACATGAAGTGACTAAAAGTAAACCGCAAGTGTCCGAAAGTGACCGGAAGTGACTGAAATAAAGCCTATCCTAACCTAACCTAACCTGAACCTGCTTAAAGTGAGCTGGACCAAAACTGACTAGAAGTGACTGTATGTAACCGGACATTTGCGTGAAACTGAACCGGAAGTGAGTGACACTAAATTGGAAGTGATGGGAAGGTAATCGAAAGTGAGCAGAATTTAAAAAAACATAAGGTTGTTATATGAAAGTAACTTTAAGAGAACCGGAAGTGACCTAAAATGAACCGAAAACTAACCGGAAGATACTAAAGTGCACCAGAAGTGTCCGGAAATGGCTAAAAGTGACCGGAAGTGAGTAAAGCTAAACCGGAAGTTGCTTAAAGTCAGTTGGACATGATCTGGCTAGTGACTGAAAGTAGACTGTACGTAAGCGGACATGACTTAAGTGACCGGAAGTGATTGAAATTGAACCGTGAGTGAGTACGCACGTGAATACACACGTGCTACTTTTCTCCCCTGTCGTTTGACTACCTGGCCTGCAGGGTGTGTTTAACGCTTTTCTGACGAGGCTTTCGTGATTATAAGTAACAGCCAGAGTAATTTTCTTCATGACATTATAATCTATAATCTACCATGTAAAAAAAAATCAAAATTAAGAAAATATGTTCCTGATTTTTCAAGTTTGAAGACGCCGCGCCGGTAAGTGTACTTTCCAACTTTGTAAATCAGCCAGAGTTATTTTTAGTTATAGTATATTATAACATCAGTTTAAACGTTCAGTTTCAAGACAAAGAAAATAAGAGCACACATCAACCCACTTTTTGGATCCGCAAATTTTCAGTCAGGGATATCTTTCACCACTTGAGATGAGCCAGAGTACTTTTCTTATAATGTTTATGATCTTAGTGTAAAAGATTTAGAACTAAGAAAATAAGTCGACTCATATAATTTACTGACCTTTTAAACCCATCGGAAAAATCATCATATAAGAATGAAAAATTGTTGATTATTATCATTACACTACACATAAACGCCGCAAACCATTCGCCAAATGACTGGGATTCGTGGAACCGTTTGCAAACGCGTTTGTGACTCCGTTTAACCTAGGGTTTGGGTCGCCTTTCAGCTCGTTGCTCTGTCCGTTATATGTAGAAATGTTTAGTTCTGGTACAAAGCTTAAAGGCTTGGCTTATTAGAGAAGCTTATTGTCTTACCAAATAATTAGCGAAAAGTCCGGGTCCCGTACTACATAAAACTGCCAGTGGCGCCTGGAATAAATGAGCAAAAATTTTTAGGAAATCATTTTCGAATTGTTCTACAAACACCAAATCGAACTTTTTCTTGGATTGAATGAGTTGTTGAACTTCACGATTTGAAAATGTTGCATTTAGAATATCAGCCATTAATCCTTGTATCATTATGATTCCCTCATGTAAAGGTTTGGGTTTGAACATATCATTATGTCCCGCAATGTCTAAAAAAACAGGAATATAAAAAACTTTAAAACCTAGAGGTCTATTTTTCAAATAAATTATAGTTCTATCCGAGGGGTGGCTCGATCGCCGATTTTTGTACTTACACCAAAAGGAAATACCTACGATATAATGCCTACGGTAGTTCCTGGTATTTCCCAGTATTTCCCCATATTTCAAAGGTATTTCCTAGTATTTCCCAAGCACTTCCCGCTCTTTCCTAGTATATTTCCCAGTACTTCCCAAGTATTTCCTGGTATTTCCCCTAACCTGTACACCAAAACGAACTACCGAGCCACCCCTCGGTTCTACCCATCAATTATTTTCTGTGTATTACTCAACGTCGTCAGGCAAACGTTTTTTTCTATACCAAACATTGAACATCGCGTCGGTTATTAGACACTTATTGGAATAAAACCTGATCTTATTTTAAAATCGACCGTATTGTGACAGATTTACATATAAAAACAGCTGCTTTCTTTAAAAATTCGGCCTTTGTGTATTTAAGAACCGGATTTATTAGTCTCTGCATTTATTAAATGAAAATTAGCGACTTTATTATTAAATTTGGCTTTAGTATGTCAATTTTGAGAGGTCAGCTGTCAGTTTTCTTTGTAAATCTGTCAGAAAAAAGTCGACTAAAATAAAGTCAGGTTTTATTCCAATGTCCCTAATGTCGATCCAACGTCGGCAGTCGGTCATGTTAGCATCGGCAGCTAGAGAACATTCTTAAATTACGTAAGGCAAAAATGTACCCCCTTCCCTTTCGTAAAGCATTTTTTTGAAAAAACACAATTAAAAATTATTGTGTGATACAAAAGGCTAAGGGTCTGTCCTTAAACTACGTAACGCTCTAGGAGGGGAGAGGGGTATGGCCTTGTGTTACACTCAATGTAATGTAATGTGTTTTTCTTGAAAATGCGTTACGAGGAGGGGAGGGGAAGGCAAAAATCCTGAATTTTTGCGTTACGTAATTTAGGGACGTTCGCTAAACACCCTTCTCCCCTCCTTGAGCGTTACGTAATTAAAGAAGAGGCACCCTTAACAAAAGCGTCTAAAATTCTCTACTTGATTTCTTCCCATTTATTATGCGGTAGAGTCAGGTTAGAAAATCGCTACATAAATGAAGGGTACACTGGAAAAACGGGCTCATCGACATTTTATTGAAAATTGGAATATTTTTATATTGTGTGAATTTTTACAATAGAACTATTGCTCCATACTCCAGAAACTAGAAAGAACGTGCTCATTGCAGATATATTCTCGATCAAAGTTAAGGTGTGCAAGGAAAGAAGAATAAATGTTCATGAATCCCTTTTTCCCGTGTACCTTTCAAATGAAATGGTGCCAGCAAGTTAGCACAGAAAAACGATTTACCACCACCAAAAACAGACTAAATATTCTAATAAGAAAAATGTGTGTATAAAAAAGCGTACTTTTTTTTGGCGAGTGTCGATATAGACTAGGCAAAAATTTTCATTTTGTTCACCAAATTTTGTAAACATATACAGTACCATTCTACGGTACCAAGAACCTAATGCGTCAAGTTTTTTGTTAACTTTTCTGTGGCGCAGAGGCGATTTCCTGATATACGAGATTCGTACATACATCGTAATAATAATAAGTAATAATCGTGGCAAAGATCGTCCTAACAAATCATTTCAAAACGAGTGTCAACAATTTTAAGGTCATTTGCAAACAAAAAAAGGGACTTATTGGAATAAAGTTATGCAATAATAGTGTCAGGCAGTATTTTGACAGATATCTATAAATAAAAATAAAAAAAATTGAATTCGGACCAGGGGGTAGCACAACTTCGGGCCCTCCAAGTTTTGAAGAAGTTCAGTTTTACCTGGTTGGAATACGGTACAGAGTTTGCTTGTCTTATAGTTTTAACATTGATTTAAAAATAAATTTAATAAAAAAAAAACAAATTGATGAATAATAAATAATTAAAAATAAATTGATACATAAATAATAATTAACAAAAAATAATAAAGTTATAAAAAAATGTATTTTAAGAAAAATAAATTTTATTAAATTCTTAAAAAACTTTTTATTTTGCGGTTTTCGTTTTTTCAGGCTGGTTCGATTATGGAAAACTATGATAATTTTTTTATTAGGGGGGCCTACTTTTGAGCTGGAGGGGCCTAGCCCCCCTTAATTTCGCCTCGACCTGGCATAAGGAATATTTTAATTAAATTGTACTTCATAGTCCATTTATTTTAATTTCATACTTACTGTTCCACGCATCCAGGACTTCTGGAATAATGATATCAGTAACTTTGACATTTTTTGGGAGACCCTTGGTTGGCTGACTACTGATCATGGTTATTTCATGTCCTGCGTTGGCTAAGCCTTTGACAACTTTGTGACCTGAAAAAATGGTATTAAAGATAAACTTCAGCCAAAAGCTGATAAATCTTTCTGTCTTTGCTTGAGCCTGTTCCATTTAGTCAAGGCAAGATATCGCAAAATCGACGCTTAGGAAGCATTTTATAATACTTTTTGGCAAATAATCGATTATTCGCCATTCCGACTTCGCTGTATCCGAATATGCCGGTTTGTTACACTTTGTTGTAGACAGTGAAATTCCCTTTTTAACAATGTGTGACTCGGTGGGGTTTAACTTATAACAAAATGGATGTCATTAAAAGAAAACAGATTTTTTACATGTTTTATTCAACTTCCTTCAAAACAAAGCTCTATATCAAAAAATATGTTCTATGCCCTTGTCTATAATTCGTCGTATTAATAATATTGTTACAAATTTAAGTTATTTAAATTTTATAATTGGAATTTATTTAGGTTTAGTTTAGTATTAGGTTGATTTATCTTAAGGTTGTATTCTTAGTCTAGGTTTTAGTTGCGTTATCTGCGACTTGCGGTCGTAATAATACGAGAACTTTCCGGACGTCGAAGGCTGCCGGAAAGTTCGAGAGAGATTGACGATCCTATATATAGGGCCGGGGTCGCGCACCAGGCAGTCAGTCAGAGATAACCAATGGTAGTGATCGCGAAGTTAACAGGCGGATTAAAGTAGTGAATTATTCGCAAGTTATTAGTAAGTTTAAGTGCGTGTTTTTGTACATAATTTGTCGAAATAAATTGACGTATCGTTTTCAACAATTGCGAGTTTTTAATTTGTCGTTGTGAACCGTAACAATTGGTGTCAGAAGTGAGATTAAAATAAATAAATAGTGCAAAGACTATCCTTACACAGTACCACCGGCTAGGACAATTAAAAAGAAGAACAGTAAGTGATTTTACCAGAATATTCGGAACTGAATAGTGCAAAGACTACCCTTACATATTACCACCGGAGAGGACAATTGGACAGAAAAACAGTAAGTGATTTTTCCAGAATATTCGAAGAAGTTCGATATTGTTTTATTCAAAAACCAAAAGAGATATTAAAGAACCGACTTCGACATTAACTTTACAGTCCAAAAATTGATAATTAGAGAGATTTTCTAGAATATTCTATCACTTTCTACGACGCTCTATTCAAAAACCAGAAGAAATATCCAAAAAGCGACTTCGACATTAGCTTAGTAATTTCAAAAGAAAGAACTAAAAAGAATTTCTAGAAGATTCTATAACATTCTACGACGTTCTATTCAAAAACTAGAAGAGATATACAAATACCGATTTCGACATTAGTTTAGTTATTTCAAAAGTAAGAATTAGAAATTATTTCTAGAATATTCCATAACATTCTACGACGGTCTATTCGAGAACCAAAAGAGATAATCAAATAGTGACTTCTACATTTGCATAGTAGCAGAAAGAGTAGCATTTACCAGTATATTCCAGAACATTCCATTAGGTTCTATTTAAGAATTGGAAGAGATATTAAAAAACCGACTTCGACATTCGCTTTGTAGCCCTAAAATACACGTTTTAAGTGATTTATCACGAAGTTGATGCTTACTAGATAAAGATCGGCCAAGATGGAAGATTTAACTAAAATGATGCAGGCTCTAGCAGCTCAAATGGCTCAAAACCAGAACGACATGAAACACACCATGGACGACATGAAACACACTATTGAACAAAATCAGAATGATATGAGACAGACCATCGAACAAAACCAGAGCGACATGCAGGAAAACTTTGACCAAATAAAGAGCAACTCCGAACAGCTGAGAGAAGAGTTTAAAACTGCAACCGAAGATCTTAAGGAAGAAATAACTCAAAGAATGCATAGTGTGGAACAAAAGGTACAAAATAAATTGTAGAATGTAGAAGAAAAGGTACATAATGTTGAAGAAAAGGTGCAGAATGTTAGGGAAGAAGTTTTTCAAACCATAGAAGAAAAATTCCAGGACGTGTCAAAACAGCTTATACAGCTTCAAAAAGAACACAACAAAATAAAAGCTCAGGGATGTGTCGTGAATTCCAACCAAAACATTAAGCCTCCAAATTTCGATGGTACGTCTTCCTGGTCTACTTATAAACAACAGTTTGAAGCTGCCGCTGCTGCAAATGGTTGGGATGATGAGGAAAAAGCTAGAGCATTGTTAGTAGCTCTACGAGAACCTGCTCTGGGACTTTTACGGTCCATTCCAGTCGAACAAAAACAGAATTATAACGCTTTAGTGGCAGCGTTAGAAAGAAGATATGGAGATGAACATTTACGAAATTTGCATTGGTCAGAATTAAATATTCGCCAACAAAGAGCAGGGGAGTCATTACAAGAGTATGAAGCGGATATCAGGAGGCTGATGTACTTGGCTTACCCAGAAATGCCAGAAAATTACAGAGATCCCTTTACGGTAGATCGCTTTATTAACGGCTTGCGAGACACGGACTTAGCAAAGTTACTTCGTCGAGAACGCTTCCATAACAGCAGTGAAGTGTTGATTCGAGCCCTTGAAATTGAATCATCAAATAATATGTCCGGGCCAAAAGTAAGAGCTGTTTCAATTCAGGAGGGAGAAGAAATGAGCACTGGAGAGGGGGTCAACTTAAAAAACGCTAAACCAACTGTTTCAGTCACTGATAGAGAAGATTGATTCTTTGAAAGGAAGCAGACGATCCCCTCCAAATGTAAAGTGTTTCAGATGCGGACGTACAGGGCATATTCAACGCGATTGTCGCGTCCAAATAAGGTCTCGCTCGCCATCTAGCGGGGCAGAGTACCGAAGAAGAGATCAGGAAAACTAAAACTAGTCAACGCAGAGGGGCGGGTGTTGGTTAATGGGAATTTAGCCCCCAAAATTTACTCTATCAAGAGCTTAAAACATACTGCTGACAGTCTTAACATCGACGGACTTATTAATGGAAGAAAAGTTAATATAACAGTAGACACTGGTGCTGCCATATCATTGCTTAAGTTCAAAATTGCAACGAGATATAAAATTCGACCAACAGAAAAGAAAATAACACTTAAGACTGTGACTGGAGAATCCGCCGACGTGTTGGGGCAGACAGACATAGACCTACAGCTGGGGAGGTTGAAGATTCGCCACTCGGTATTAGTTGCAGACATAGAAGACGAATTTATTTTGGGAATGGACCTGATAAGTAAACATGGATTTGCGTTTGATAATAAACTTAATACCCTAAGATTTGGGAACGAAGAGTTCATTTTGTCAAATAGTCACATCAATAAAGAACCAATAAAGGTGGTGGCAGTATGCACAACAAGACTAGTCGGTAACAGTGAGACCATAATTTTTGGGAGGCTAGAAAGTAAAACATCAAGCTGCGTCGGACTCATAAGCCAACAAAACACACCCAACACCTACCTCGTTGCAAAATCACTAGTTAAAACCGATAAAGACATCCCGATTAGAGTCGCCAATATTTTCCCAAATAGTGTCAAAATTAATAAGGGGGAGGTGGTAGCATTATTTGAACCAGTACAGAAAGTAACAAGTTGTGAAGAGCCAACTTCCGAGGATACAAGCAAGTTACCAATGGAGGTACTTCAGCAATTTGAGACAACTTGGCAACATCTCACTCCAGAAGAATTTAGTAAAGCGAGAGAGTTTATAGAAGAACAAAGTAATATCTTCGAAACTAGGAGTAGTTCGGGACGCACAAACCTTATTCAACATGCTATCAACACTGGCGATGCCCAACCGATAAGACAGCCCCCAAGAAGACTACCAATGGCCAAGCAAGAAGAAGTTCACAATCTCATTAATAAAATGCTCAGCGACGGTGTTATTGAAGAGTCATCAAGTCCTTGGTCATCTCCTGTGGTGTTGGTCACTAAAAAGGATGGAAGTACTAGATTTTGTGTCGACTACAGGAAACTTAACGATGTGACCAAGAAAGATAGTTACCCACTGCCAAGAATAGACGACACATTAACAACGTTGGCAGGATCATATTGGTTTTCTACTCTTGACCTGAAAAGTGGGTATTGGCAAGTAGGAATCTTTGAAAGAGATAAAGAGAAGACTGCATTCTCTGCTGGAAGTGGACTTTATCAGTTTAATGTGATGCCATTTGGCCTGTGCAATGCCCCAGCTACATTTGAAAGACTAATGGAAGTCGTTCTACGAGGCCTTACTTGGAAAACCTGCCTAGTCTATTTGGATGATGTCATAGTAATGGGAAAATCATTTCAAGATCATCTAGATAATTTACGAGAAGTATTCTCAAGAATCAGGAACGCAAATCTTAAATTGAACTCAAAGAAATGTTTTCTGTTCCAAGAAAAAGTTGAGTTCCTGGGTCACGTCGTTTCCCGAGAAGGCATCCATACCGACGAAAAGAAGTTACAAGCAATAAAAGAATGGCCTCAACCTCGTGACAAACATGAATTGAGAAGCTTTTTGGGTCTGTGTACATACTACAGACGATTTGTAGAAGGATTCGCCAAAATAGCGTCTCCATTACATAGACTTACAGAAGATAAAGCTTCTTACAGATGGAATACTGAATGTGACCAAGCATTTAGAAGACTAAAGGCAGCATTATGTTCTAGTCCGATTCTTGCATATCCCATTCCCAAAGGTAAATTCATATTAGATACTGATGCGAGCAACGATGGCATAGCATAAAAAGCTATCCAAACCAGAGAGAAATTATTGTGTTACCAGAAAGGAGCTCCTAGCCATCATTAAATCCGTAGATCACTTTCACAAATATCTCTATGGACAAGAGTTTCTGATTAGAACGGATCATGTTGCGTTACAGTGGCTCATGAAAATGAAACAACCTGAGGGGCAAGTCGCGAGATGGATAGAAAAGCTACAACAATACCATTATCAAATTAAGCACCGAGCGGGAAGGGTGCATAATAATGCGGATGCATTGTCCAGAAGACCTTGCCCTGAGGATTGTAAACATTGCAGGAAAATTGACCAGAAAGAAGGAATTACCTGCGTGCGCCAGATAAAGTTAGAACCAGATGAAGAATGGATGTCGGCTTCGATTAGAACCACACAACTTAACGACAAAGATGTAGGACCTATCTTGCGATTGAAAGAAGATAACAAGCCACGACCATCATGGCAAGATATCGCAAACCAAGGGGTGATATTCAAATCACTGTGGGCACAATGGGATTCACTGATAGTAGAGGAAAACATCCTTGAACGTGCCTGGGAAAGTGCCGATGGCCTTACTGTGGTTAATCAAGTAGTGGTTCCTAGGAGCATGGTAGACAATATAGTGGCCGAATGCCATGGTGGAAAATCAGGCGCGCACCTAGGCATAAATAAAACCATGGACAAAATTCGAAACCGATTTTATTGGGTCAATTACTTTCAAGATGTGAAAAACTGGTGCCGCCGATGTTCGACTTGTGCAGCCAGCCAAGGTCCCAAAACAAGGTCCAGAGGTCAAATGAAACAATATAACGTAGGTCTGCCATTCGAACGCATTGCTATTGATGTGGCCGGACCATTTCCAGAAACTAAAAAGGGCAACAAATACATCCTTGTTGTCATGGATTACTTTAGCAAATGGCCAGAAGTTTTTGCTTTGCCTAACCAAGAGGCCGCTACAGTTGCAGAAGTTCTGGTAAATGATGTTTTCAGCCGATTTGGCATTCCTTTGGAACTACATTCAGATCAAGGAAGAAACTTTGAATCAAAGCTCTTCCAGAATCTCTGTGACCTTTTAGGGATACATAAAACACGGACTACGGCTTTACATCCTCAGTCAGATGGCATGGTTGAAAGATTTAATAAAACAATAGAAGAACATCTGTGCAAAGTTGTTGATGAGCACCAAACAGATTGGGACCAATATATTCCATTGTTTTTGATGGCCTATAGAACCGCCATTCACAATACGACAGGAGCTACTCCATCTAGTATCCTGTTTGGTAGAGAACTGCGTTTACCATGTGATATCATGTTTGGTTCACCTGAAGAAGAACACTTAGAGGTTAATGACTATGTCGAACGTTTAAGGCAAAAGCTGCACGATATCCATGAAGTGGTTAGAAAGCGAATAGAAATAGCCAGTGACCGCATGAAAGCGAGATATGACCTGAAAGCAAACTCTTCAGGGTTCAAAGAGAATGATCAAGTCTGGCTATACAATCCTCAACGCAAGAAAGGAAGATCACCTAAGTTGACACCACCATGGGAAGGGCCTTATAAAGTTGTTAAGAGAATTAATGATGTAGTCTACCGAATCCAGAGAAGCCCGAAGTCCAAGATGAAAGTTGTTCATCTAGACAGACTAAAACCTTACCTGGGAAATGTTGATCGAGACGATCAAACCTGAAGAGGAGGATAGTGTTACAAATTTAAGTTATTTAAATTTTATAATTGGAATTTATTTAGGTTTAGTTTAGTATTAGGTTGATTTATCTTAAGGTTGTATTCTTAGTCTAGGTTTTAGTTGCGTTATCTGTGACTTGCGGTCGTAATAATACGAGAACTTTCCGGACGTCGAAGGCTGCCGGAAAGTTCGAGAGAGATGGACGATCCTATATATAGGGCCGGGGTCGCGCACCAGGCAGTCAGTCAGAGATAACCAATGGTAGTGATCGCGAAGTTAACAGGCGGATTAAAGTAGTGAATTATTCGCAAGTTATTAGTAAGTTTAAGTGCGTGTTTTTGTACATAATTTGTCGAAATAAATTGACGTATCGTTTTCAACAATTGCGAGTTTTTAATTTGTCGTTGTGAACCGTAACAATATAATATATAAAAATGTGTACATATATAATAATTTGTATATAACAGGCACAGTATACTCAGTTCGTCTATGATAACAGGGTAAAAAATATTTTAAATTTACCGCAAAGTGGTGTCCTTAATTTAGGTTTTTAAAGAAATAGATAAAATACGTAATGACAGTGTTTGGATATTTTTTAAAATTTATTTATATAAGTACGCCTCTGGTGTCTTGAATTAGACATAAGCCCACATTATAATACAGCGTTTAAAAGATTATTTAATTTTCTACAATAAAGTAAACAATAAATTTTTTCCAAGGAATGGAGTTTTTCAGAAAATTTTTAAAACCTATAAGAAACATGTATTTTCTAAATAATTTACAGACGCCAGGGGGTTTATTCTTTAAATGCTCCCTAGGAAGTAAAGGTTCTCTTAAATTCACGGTTACCATTGGTCAATATCAGTTATACGACATAAATTTGATAGTATTGACATTGTTGGTGAATATTTTCAATAATAAATCTCACTTCAAAGTTCTCCTATTGCAAAGCAGGAGGTTATGTCAAATGTTCTCTTGAAAATGATCCCTTCCGCGTCAGTTTAAATACATACACTATAAACTGACCAATGGTAACGGTAAATTGAAGAGAAAATTTACTCCTAGGCGAGCCTTTACAGAATAAACCCCCAGAGAGAGCTACGTCCTTCTCCTAACCTTATCCACCAGAAGTGTTCTTTGCAATTTTCGCTAAATAGGTTAGTTTTCGAGAAAATTTAATAAAACCTAAAAAGTACATGTGTTGGGTGATTAGCGGAGGGTTTCTCAGTCCCCACATTTCGAGGGGAGGGGGCAACCAAGATATTTCGATTAAACGGGGTCAAAATAGGGAAAAATTGACATTTGCCAAAAAGTAATATAAAATGCTTCTAGACTGAAGACGGATATTTTTAAATTTTCAAGCATTTTATTATTAATAATCAAAATGCAAAAATTTATTTTTGTATATACGAAATAATACTAAATCCAGTGGCGGATACAGTTAATTGCCTTGGGGAGGGGGCTTCGATATATAATATATTTCCAGGTTCTTAGGGTGATGGGTTTGAGCCCCCCCCCTGCCCCGTTGTTTACGCCCATGCTAAATCAAGTAAAAAGGTTGTTGTTGATCTTTGTTCCCTAGACACAATAAATACACAAATCATTGAATTGTTGTTAATTGTAGTATACAGTTGTTGATCTGGGTTAAAATATTAAAGTTTAAAAAATAATACACCAAATCTATTTAAAGATAATTATAAAAAAACAGATCATTAAAGGACCTTGCACATTGGTAGTTTATTAAAGTATAATAATTTAATAGCAGTTTACTCGAAAAAAATTGACTAAGCTGTCACATGACCTTGGGCTGTTTACATAAGTAATCTAATATCAATCATGTGACTTCTTAGTCTATTTTATTATATAATGTATAAATCTATGGACTAAAGTGGTATTTCTATTCCCGAAGCGAAAAATTTGTCGACCACTACTTTAGTTACATTGTTTACATATTATTTTATACACTTAAGTAGGTATAAAAATAATTAAAAAGAAAAACAATGGAACTTTATTTAACAACAGCCTTGCATTACACTGTATGTTTTTTTAATGTCCTTTTTCTTGAAAATGCTTTACGAGGGGTGGAGGGGCTAAAAAATTATTAATTTTTATGTTACGTAATTTATTAATGTTCACTGAACGATACTCTAGATATAAAATGTCATCGCAGTACTTGTTTAGTTCTGCAAGGTCACTTATTTAAAAATGCCACTTTTATCCCTAGAACTTGGTTAAGAACCCTATTTAGTACATAAATTGCATAATAGTATATTATAATATAAACCTAGTGATTAAAAGAAACTTTAGTATGATTTATGTACTATATTTTAGCAATTAGTAGCTATAGTATAAATTATTAAAAATAATGATAAGGATACACTATTTAGGCAGCGTGTTTATATTACGTAACGCAAAAATTTAGGATTTCTAACACCCCTCCCCTCTCGTAACTCATTTTCATGAAAAACCATTTAAAAAACATTGAGTGTAACGCAAGGCCAAACCCACCTCCCCCCTAGAGCGTTACGTAATTTAAGAACAGGCCCTTAGCAGTGGCGTATATAAGGCCCCCCCCTCCGAAGCTAAGATTTTTTTAGATATTTTTCACATATTTCATAAATACAAATATACAAAGTATAAAATAGGGCCCCAAAACTGTCTCGCCCTATCCAAAACTTGTTTTCTAAATGCGCAACTGCTATTTAGTTACGGAACGTCCCTAAATTACATAACGCAAAAATGCATGATTTTTGACCCCACCTCCCCCCTCGTAACGCATTTTTAAGAAAAAACACAATAAAAAAACATTAAGAATAACGCAAGGCCACCCTCCCCCCCTAGAGCGTTTTACGATATTCTGGATTTAAATGTCATAAAATATCATTCTAGCTAATTTAGTTTATTTTTAATACCTAGAGATTAAAACTAAGTTTTGAATCCCTAGGGATTTAAAGGGTCATTAAAGTCGCGAAAAAGAGGGGGTTAAGTAACCATTTTAGTCAATAATGTGCATAAAATAAATATATATTTTTTTTAATAGAGCTCTTTCAAAGACTAATGAGGGTTAAGTTCTTGGCTCTGTGATTCACTTTTTAAAAATCAGTGGATTAGATTTGGCGAAAAAATACAATTACAGTAGACATCAAAGTGTATCACTTCGTGGATTGTTCATAATAAGACAACTAAAGCAAAAAAAAAACCATTTCGTTTTTCACAACCGCACAATCAGTTTTGAGCATTTTACAACTTTTTATACTTGCACTAAAATTTTGGTTAATTTTTAGGATTTTTGGGTCCAGTCTATGTGGCCCTCAAGATTTTATTTGTAATTGAGGTTCATATGTCAATGTATTTAAATTTGCAGTTAATTATATAATCGACGATATTTATTTCCATTTTGAAAACAAACAAAAACAAACAATGGACACACGACCGGCAAGCGTGCCTGAAGGGGCGGGGGGGTCGACAGATAAAAAGGGCGCCCATCAAAAATCTTCCGACCAAAAAAATGTCTTTATTTAGTTTCCTAGCCACAGCTTTGCCGCCCTCTCAATTTGTCGTTGCGGCCCTGCTACTTAATAAAGCTTAGGGCGCTTAAGGCACCCATGGGGCGCCAGTACCATCAAGGCGGAGGGCGACAAACCCTCCGCCCCCCCCCCACGCTACGCCACTGCCGGCCAGGCTTTTAACTACTGACCCTGAAGTACCCCAAATCAAAACAAACTCATTCGCCTTTACTAAGGATAGAACCGGCAACACGTAGGAAGGGCAACTAACTAAATATCTCATTTTTTAATTATTTGCTCTAAATTATATGATATGACGGCCCACTTGAAGGCCCAAAAAGTTAGCGTGGCACTGAAAAAAATTTTCGTCTGCGCCAACACGGCATGATTTGAAATAAGTATCTTGTTTTATTAAACGATTTCCTATTCTTTAGCAGTGTTTCAAGTGGAATTTACAGACGAATTAGTCAATAGTACTTACATAAATATATAAAAAAAACAAGAATTAAAAAAAATACTTACATAAAAAATAGTGGCTTGTATCTGCCGGAAAGACCGCCAAAATTTTTGCACCGTGACCCCAATGCATGCAACATAATAGAAAAAATACACTTAAACTGCGTTCTCTCATTTTGATTTTTATTTAACTACTGTATCAATATGATGCTTGTTTGTAAAATAAATAAAATTTTTACCTATCTTTATTAATTTATTAATATATTATTAAAATTGATAAATTATCACTTGATTGAAGCAGACAGTTTAAAGCTGAGAAGTGCGAACACTGGCTCCTCTCTGGTTAAAAGTATCTAGCTCAGTGGCGTAGTAGCAAAGTTCCCTACTGCAGGGAATTTTATCTCTTTAGGGAATTTTTGATCTTAAATAAAGGGAATTGTCAGGATTAAACGATAAAAAATAATAAAAAATCTTAAATTAAGTAGTTTAATCCCATTTACTAAAAGTGAACTAAACAAAAAGTGTGAAAATTCGCAGTTAGTAAAACCTAACTTACCTTAGCTTTGGTGGCATCCGACCGTTAGCAAATTGAACACAAGCGAGTTAATATCTCGCTTGCTACAGTTGCGAATACAAGATTCCACTGCGTTTATAGACTTTGAAAAAGCTTTCGATAGCATTGAGCACTGGGCAGTAAAAACATCTGTAACTAATAGCCGAATAGATCACAGATACACAGACTTAATAACCAAGAAGAACAGGTGTTAGACAGGGTGACACAATATCCCATAAACTATTTAACCAAGCCCTAGAAGATGTTTTTGAATACTTAAATTGGGAAGAAATAGGCATCAAAGTAAGCGCATACTTGAACCACCTAAGATATGCTGATGATTTCGCCTTAATAACAGATAAGAAAGTAGAACTAATAAAAATGCTGGAAGAACTGGATACAACAGCTAAAAATAGAAGCTTTAGATTTTTTTACATATTTTCAACATATTTCAAGAAAAAACAAAAAATATCTTAAAATTCGACATCATGAGGGTTTGAGATCCCCCCCCCCAAGAGGCCTCGGGCCCCCCAAGACATATTCCTGGGTGCGCCACTGCTAAAATCATAACAAGCACACATTAAGAAATCACGATCAGAATAAACCAGGAAAAAATAGAACAAGTAGAGGAATAAATTATGTATTATATACCTGAGACAAATTATTAAACTAAAAAAAGAAAACCAAACAGCCGAAATTAAGAGACGAGTAAGATTGGCCTGGGCAGCATTCGGTAAATTAAGCTACATATTAAAAAATTAAAAATATTCTTATTACCTCAAAACGAAAGTGTGTAACCAATGTAAAACCATGCAAGGTAACAAAAGCCCAAAGATCAATGGAAGGACAAATAGTACATGTAAATAAAAACGAATGAATGTATAAGAAATAAAACAGAAGTAAGGGATGTCAGAGGAGAAGTCGCAAAATTAAAATAGAAATTGGCCGGTCACAATATCAGACAGAAAGACGATTAGGCGTTCCGATTGGCGGCCTTAGTTTGGGCAAAATAGTCACGGTTATCATTAAAAAAACTTAAAAGTTAAAACGTTAAATAAATAGGCAGTTGAAGAACCAACCATTTTTTGGCTCGATGAGATAGTCTAACGTATAATTTCTGAACACAGGGATAAAAAGTGCACTTTTTGTCCCTTATTCTAGGGACAAAGTGTAATTTTTATCAGCGGGATACAAAGTATCAGATTAGGGATAAAAACAGACATACACACACACGGACCGACGCCGACGTCACGACGATAGTGCTAAAATGCGCCAGATGAAAGTAATCTGTCTTTGTTGTCGGCGTTATCTCAAAATGTTTTTTTCGTCGAAAACAAAACCTCCTCTATTGCTGCGCAGGCTAGGAAGGTAAAAAAAAATCAAAACTGTTTTTATAAAAGGTATGCCAAGTGATGTACTCTCAGAAGTGTCTTCAAAAGGTTTTTCCAAAAAGCCATAAATCATGGTTCTGCTATTTAAGTAGTTTTTGAGATATTTTAGTTTATTCTTGTATGTTTCAGTGCCTGCCAAACTGCAATTTAAAAAATATCGCTAACATTCAAAATAAACAACACTTGCTCATTTTTGACCCCCTCATTTACGTAAAAGAAAAGAACCATTTATTCAAGTATAAAATAGTATAATATACCAAGGGATAAAAGTGGCACATTTATCTGAGAAAAGTTTCTACCGGACCGAAGCGAGGTCTATAATTCGTCAAAGTATTAATTTGCACATTTTAATTTAACTAAATGAAAAAAAAAATAAGTTTAATATGCGGACGCGGACTGTCAAATAATAGCTTTAACCCAACTTGGTGATACCCCGTTTGAAAGAACATTTTATTTTCTCTAGAAAAGGTGTTTTAACATTTTTCCCTAAAATTCTTAGTTTTTTTGAAAACTGAATAAAACCTAAAAAACATTTTTTCGTAATCTCAAAAAATAACCCCAATTTATAGATGCCAATTAAGTGCTAACCGTTGACTTGGCCCACTTCGGTGATACATCGTTTAAAAGATAATTTATAAAGTTGATTACACACTTTCTGTAAAATCTTTACCTTTTGAGAAAATAACATAAAACTGAATAATTTCGGTTTATATTGCATTTATACTATGGAAATATGTACATAGAAAAAATGGAATTCTTTTTACCCTTAACCTTCCTGGTATGGTACGCCCCTGATTAAAATTTTGCAATTCTGAGCTGAAACTCTGATGCAGCTTTAAAAGTTTATACGTTGTTCCAAATTTCATGATTTTTGCATGGACGGTTTCGGAAATATCGAGGACAAACAGTCTTCATGGTGCCCTTTTTAAGGGGCGCAGCTCCCTTAGGAACCATTTTTCAACAAATGTTTATAGGAACTTATTTTCATGAAAATACTCCAGGAATCACACCACGAATTTTTGACCAATATTTAGGAAACACCCTATATAATTTATAAACTTAAATACTTATGGAAAATTCTTTCTGTTACGCCGCTGATGATACAAGTAAATATTGGAACGTCGAGTAATTATTGCGATGTCCGTTTTTTCATTAAAACAACATAAAATTCGTTTGTAATAATTTTCTGGTTTCTACCGTTGTTGGATCAAACAACATTTTTAGACAGTCATCGCCTTAGTTCTGCTACACGAAAAAAAATTAAAAAAAAAGTATGTTTCCGGCCGGGTTCGAACCGGCGACCTTGTGCGTGTGAAGCACACGTGATAACCGCTACACTACGGAAACTGATATTAAAATGTTCAGTGCACGAGTATCTAAATGCGACGCGCTTCGAGCACAATTCTACTTCCCAAGTCTAAACCGGTGATTACGTAACTTTAATGTTTCGCAGAAAACACAGTTATCGCCCATGATACAACAAGGTGATCGCCTAATTTTGACAATCCACACAATGATTTTATTGGCAAAAAAGTGACTATCAGCGTCAGCGAAGATTATATTTTTTCGATGCTAGAAGGCTTCTTGGTTCACTTAAAATTGGATTTGTAACAGTTTTTTTATCAACGCGACAAATATTCGATTTAGGCAATTTTTTAAGAGAAAAGTCTCTGCCAAGGCTTCGGGGCGAACGTGACGTCACACACAGCGGCGTAGCGTGCCCGAAAGGGCGGGGGGGGGCGACAGCTAAAAAGGGCGCCTCTGAAAACTGATGAAAAATCGTGTGACCAAAAAAAAAAAAAGGTCTTCATGTCCTTCGTTTCTTTTGGCACCCACACCCACTCAATTGGCCGTTACCGGCCCGACTTAATAAAGCTGAGGGCGCTTCGGCCATCTATGGGGCGGGGCTAGGGCAAGGCGCCCACCCTGAGTCCCGTGAAACGGTAGACATTCCCCTCGATTTCATATGCTCTTTGGACCAGTTAAATAAAATCCTGAATAAATTATGAAACTTGGGTTTTCTACATGTTTTAAATGATTTTTTTGGAGTTTTTTTTTTTTAATAATTTTTGTTTATTTATCTTATCTATATTATTATCTCTGACTTAAGGCGACAAACTCCATTTAGGAAAATTTTTAGGCAAGAGGCAACAAGGCACTACATAATATTAGAGTCATAGGGACACCGATTCGGTTCTAGAATTGTGGGACTGACGTTAATTTTTGCCCGGCGAGTTTTTCAATTGCAACAGGAAAAATAAAAGAATAGAGTATGTAACAAAACCTATTTTTTGTAGAAATAGGGGTCCAATTCCTCCTTTCCTGGAAGCACTTTTTAAAGGTTTGCAATACTGTTTTTATGTAGTGTTGCCAACTGTGAGAAACAGAAAAATTAGCGGTTAAGAAGTTAAGAAAATACAAATTACACTTTTCCTTCAAATTAAGTGTTTTTGCTTCTGAAACAAAGATTTACCACTGCAGGCAAGTCAAGATTTTTTTCGTGAAAAACCAGGAGGTGACCTTTCGTCTTATTATAAATAAAAATAGAATAATATGTTTCCCGTGATAGAATACCGATAATCCCGAAGAAGATTTGGCCACAATAAAGGATGATGATAATTGATGATTCATATATGAGTGGGCCTTGCAGTCCTTCCACTGCGACCACTAGTGGGTCTATTGTGGCTCACTTTTGAGTGGTTTCTCACCACTGTATGCCTAATCCTCCAAAAAGGTTAGCTATCAGTTTGGGTGAGACACTGTTCAGTTCTTCTGAATCAATCTGAGGTTTACCGAAAGTGTTTTGACGTAAACGTGCAATAGCCGGACATTCGCACAGTACATGTCTAACTGTTTCATCATCCTCCATACAGAGTCTACATTCGGTCTCTTCTGTTATTCCCATTCTGTGCATGGGTACTCTTAGTCGGCAGTGACCCGTAAAAAGTCCAGTCACTATACGGATCTCCTGTCTGGTAAGTCGAATGATATTTCTGGCTCTCTTCTGACAAGGTCCTTTAATGAACTCTTTAGTGAACAATAAAGGATGGAGCGAGCATATAATGTAACTATAAGACTGACAGAATATGAAAATGAACATCTCCTAATCCAAAGATACTGTATAAGAAGAAAAGTTTTCGGCATTCATTGTAAATTGTTGTGCTTTCCCAGCAAACATCGACCTGCTGGTACTTTACTAATATTGTACTTTAACTACTGGCAACTGCTGGTATCGGCACCGATGTGCATTATTTTTATTATTTTTGTATTGTCTAATAACACTAATGTAATACAACGAAAAGTTATACTTTATTTTCAAAAAATGCCAAGTGCAGCAAGGGTTAATGGCAAAACAACATTTTAAAAGTATATTTAAACAGATCCTTTTAAAGCACTTTATGTTATTATAAAAAAAATATATTTTAATGTAAAAATAAAATATTCACAAAAAAAACGTTTTACTAACATTTCGAATGAGGCAAAGTTCTGCCAAGTTGATGTTTGTTTGCTGGCAGTGGCGTATATAGAAAAAGTTTCGGGGGGGGGGGTCGAGACAGATTCGGGGGGGGGGACCCCATGAGGCCATATTTTATGTTTGTATTCATAAAATGTGTGGAAAATATCTAAAAAATCTTAGCTTCAGGGGGGGGGGGGGGCAGGCTAACAATTTTTTTCAAAAAACCCTGACTTCTTTCCCGGGATCGTAAAGTGTCTGAAAATTTGTCTACTTTCCTGCTTTTGGAAGGTCGAAATGGGTATTTTGATTCAGATACCCCCTGATGCGCTCAACTGAGAAAGGTTAGAGTAACACCGATTTCAACCTTCCAAAATAAGAACCGGAAAGCTAATTTAGGAAAATCATTTTTTGAAATTAGGTTTCGGTTGGTTCGATTTGGTTTCACACCCTCTAGGATCCCGGGAAAGAAGTTTTTGTTTCCAAAAATTGATAGAAAAAGCATGGGCGCACCCAGGGGGGGGGGCCTCCCCCAAGCCTTAGATTTTTTACATATTTTCTACATAGTTCATGATAAAACAGAAAAAATAGCTTCAAATGTGACATAATGAGGACTCGGCCCCCCCCCCCCCCCCCTAAGCAGACGAACTCGTCGCGTCCCGCGAAAAACAAGAAGACCTTTTTTTTTTGGTTGCACGATTTTTGCGAGGCGCCCGTTTTAGCTGTTGGCCCCCGAGAGGTCTCGGGCCCCCCAAGACACATTCCTGAGTGCGCCACTAGAAAAAGACCCCGTTAGTCGAACTATATGACTTTTGTTAAGTTTGGCAAGCCAGGTCTAAAAAATTTTTTTCGAAAAATTTGTTTTTAAAGAAATGTTTTCGAACAATTTTTCTTTTGAAGAAAACGTTTTCGAACAATCTTTTGACGAAGAAACAATTTTCCGTTTAAAGAAAATGATTTTCAAAGTGAATGCTTTTGAACAATAATATTAAGATATTTAAAAGAAATGTACTATAAAATTATAAGTAATTAAAGCCGAACCTTACTAAAACTCGAACTGTATTTGGGCATTTTTTGTCATTTGATAAAATGTAAAAATCGGGATAAAAAGGGACTAAAAAAAACTACAAAACCTAAAAACACCCCAGATATGGGAAAAACTTGAAAAATAAACTAAACAGTGCGAAAAAGACCGTATAAACATCGTAATAAAAGTTTCATTTATCCCTTGATATAGTATTATATACTATTAATAACCTTTTTACATAGAAATGTATTTCTGTCTTTTTTGTATATTTAGTACGTATTATTTTCCTACAAACAACACAAATAATATTTAAAAGAAATTTTTAATAATTAATATACTTAAAATAAATATTTACAACCCAAAAACTCAAGGATAATATTTTTAATTTCTTACGCTGTAAAGAAGTGCTGGCAACTGCTGACATCGGACCGATGTGCGTTATATTTATTATTTTTGTAGTGTCTAATTTGCATATTATTCAAAAGTGCAAAGAAGGCAACATTTTAGTGCTTTATTTTTAATACAATGAGAAGTTATAATTTATTTTTGAAGAATACCAAGTGCAGCCAGGATTAATGGAAAAAAAAACATTTTAAAACAATATTTACACAGTTGCTTTTAAAGCCCTTTATTTTAGTACAAAAAATATAATATTCACAAAAACACGATTAATTAACATTTTCAAGAAGGCACTCCTAAAGTAAATTTAATTTATTATTAAAAGTTTAAAAGGTTTACTGCAAAATTAATAAAACAGTGAAAATACATTTTAAAAGTATTTTTAAACAAATTCTTTTAAAGCAATTTATTTCAGTACAAAAATGTCAAAACGACTTTTTTTACAGGTACACTGAAGACTGTCAAGCTTAAGAATGTGATTGATTTTATTTGCTTTTAAATTGGTGTAAAATCTTATTTAACCTAATCTGTTCACAGAGCTGTCAAAAGTACATTATGAATGTACTTCAAGTACAAGTATCAAATACATTAAGATTTGTAAAAGTACTTGAAATACATTTTCTTTTTAAATGTACTTCAAGTACCAAGTGCATTATAAAAGTAGTAGTAAGAAGCGAACCGAACCGCCAAAATTTTGATTTTTCAAAGACATCTGAAACAAGATATCTCTGAATAGGATTTTTGTTTAAAACAACAATATTGTGACAAAAACTAAAAAAATTAGGTTTGACAGTCCATAGCTTTTGACAGATTTTCCCTTCACAAAAATAGATATCTCGATGTTATCGATCACTGCCAAATATAGTTTAGTAATCTTCAATAGTTCAGGAGATATTTGGGTGGACCCGGACTTTTGGGACACCCTGTATATATTTTTACAAATTTAAAAACATGCCCGTGGTGATTCATTTTCATCGGATATTTTTGTCTACATATCAAAAAAAGAACCAAGTCTCTAGCTCAGGCCATTAAGAAGTTGTTGAAATGGATTCCGTTGATAAATAAACAAATAACGTGTCCACCTGTAAATTTAGGACCTGTCCTTAAATTACGTAACGCTGTAGGGGGAAGGGGGGTTTTGGCCTTGCGTTACACTCATGTTTTTTAATGTGGTTTTTCATAAAAATGCGTTACGAGGGGGGGGGGTCAAAAATCTTGAATTTTTGCGTGACGTAATTTAAGGACGTTCCCTTAACAGAAAAGTATCAAAAATGTTTTTTTGATGGTTTTTTTGTAAGATTTTTGACGCTGAGTTTAAATATGTAACTGCGGGTTGGCTTATCTGTAAAGAAGTTTTTCCCTTATGGACTCATGCCATTGTCGTACTTCTATACTGCCGTCCTTAGTTAGACCCACCTATCTGCAAAAAAAATCAAAAATGAGTTATGAACGAAAATGGCTTTAAATAGGTTACTTTCATCTGTTTTTCAAGAAAAATACCCAAATTTGTAGTCGGAAGTATTTTATTTTGAAAAACAAAAAAATATATTACTATGTACTCTTAGCAAGCATTTAAACCTTAAACTCACTTTTCTCGAAATAAGTGAAAACGTAGATAGGTAGGTCTTACTAAGGACGGCAGCATACTATGCTGCATATTTTTGGTTTATTTCAGGAAATATATTGTCTACGACAAAAAGTAATAAACACTTTTTATAGCTAATTAAATGGTCTTTTAGCCGCTGTACATTATTACCCCGTGGGGGTTCGTCTTACATAAAAAAATTACCCTCAAAAATAAAATTGTAAATTACGCTTGGGCCATGTTTAAGCGCCATATCTAGCCTAGTATTAGTTTTTGTTTGAAACTAATAACCGTTTCTTATTTAGCTTAATCTTTCGATCTGTATAACTTTTTAGTGACTTTCATGCCTTTGGTGAAAACATGTACCCAGGGGTAGGTACTTTTTTAGTGGTTTTTTACGTTTAATTCGAGAACCGCTTAACCCACAGCAAAAATTAGATCTGCTATGAATACATATTAAAAATCAGCATATTTTTTATATTTGATGTTTTGTTTGTAAAACCAGTAGCTTTCTTTAAAAAATCAAAAAACCTAAAAAAAGAAGAGTGTATTTGAGGAAATAACAGAATTTACAGCAAAGAGACAACAGAGAACCAAAGAATTGATAATGTATTGGAAAGGTCACTATAGTAGAATCACAATTTGTTTGAGTAAAATGGATGTAATAATAAAAAATTACGTACATTTGATTCAAACTCCTCCGGGTCGTTCTTTCAGGATTTTCGCCAATAACTCCATTTTTTTTGGCACATGGTTTTTTGGCGAATCGACTATAAGATATATGAGATTTGGTTTGCAATTTAAGCACAAATTCCTACTGGGCTCTTAGACTATTTACGCAATATTTGTAAACCATTTTATTTTCTTGAGAATAAAAAAAGCTACGCTCCTGACAGTGTCAGATTCCTCATATAAACAAAAATATTTAGCTGTCGTGTCGCTACCCAAAGGAGACACTACGTCTTCGTAATGCAGTGGCCATAGTGTACGTGGCAAAATAATATCAATTTTTGCCTGCTCTGCTTTGATTACATTGCAGGCCACTGCTTTAGATACTCTGGTCAATGTAATTTCTTTGCCCTAGCTCCTTATAAGAGGGTGGGTGGGAGTAAGATTTTTTTTGATAGGTTGCTTTTGCCCCACGACTACCTGGACCAAATTTATTTACAGTCGCCATATTAGAAGTGCCGAGTCATTAATTAAGTGACTGGTCAATATCTTATCACCCTCCTTTATTTCTGTGTAGGGGAAGATGGGGGAATTCCATTCCCTTAAGGAAACTATCAAAATTAAGCCTTTAAAATGAATTTTTATTTCAAAACTTTTTTATTTAGTTAGCCTATTTAAAATAACTACAACTTTTAATTAAATCATTTATATTTTTTGCATAAATATAAAAGAAATATTTACTTTTTAAAAAAGTGGAATTGGGCAGAATTCCCCTAAGGTACGGGGCCATACCACCACATCCTTGGGGTGATACCGCCATATTAGTTTTTGGTCATACCTGATACTTTCTACTGGTTTAGAAAGATTAATAAATAAAAAACACATCATATTTTATAAAAATGTATTGGCCAATAAAAAAATGAACATTTTTCGAACCTTAATCTAAAATTTCAAAAACGGTAATCTGGCCACCAGTTGGCGACAACGTAAAAATAAGAAGCAAAACAGCATAACAACTTATACCGCAGCCGAAATAAAACTAAGGCGGCGACACGTTGTAACTGGAATGCTTTAGCTTCTGGCACCACTGCTGCTCTGTTTGTCGTAACTGGCAGCTCTCTGGTGTTTCTGGTTGCCTAGATACCTGGGAGTGGCGGTATTACCCTGCATGGCGGAATACCGCCGTCTTCCCCTATATGTGTTTGTCTGTGAGTGTTTGTATGACTGTTCGGCCTTTTATGACATTTTGATAAAAATAGTGTTTACACCTTAGAACATTGAACTAATGTTCGAAGGTTTACACTGTAGCGAGCTAATTAGATTTTGATCCAAATCCGTTTATGCTAATGACAGTTGTTTGACACTTTAAATATTGAATAAATATTAACATTTTACCAGCAACGCATCAATATGCGGTTTTTAGATTATAGTAAAACACTAAAAACTTTGTAGGAGCTTTTTGTTTTTGAGATATTTACAAATACTGTATAGCGTGGAGTTCATTTAGTTGTCTCAAAAATCAAATTTAGAGTAATTTTTGGGTAAAAATGTAAAATATCTTTCGGCCCCTGTCAACAAAAAACAAATAATTAAAACAAAACTTTTAAGTATAAAAATGCGTTTTTATTATTTACGTTAAAAATATTTTCTACATAGCTTAGTCTAGTATCATTTTCGTAACAAACTCTTTAATTTTAACAAAATACAGTCGAACCTCTCTAACTCGAACCTCTTTAACTCGAACCCCTCTATAACTCGAACCTTTTAAGCGGTCCCTGCACTTTTTACATGTATTTTAACCTATGTAACTCGAGTTTCTATAACTCGAACTCTCAATAACTCGAACTGTTTTGGTTGTCCCTTCAGGTTCGAGTTATAGAGGTTCGACTGTAGTCAATCATTTTATTACAACTATATACAAATTAGTACCTTAAAACAAAAATCATATATATTTTTTAAGTTTTCAGAAAAATCTTAGTTTATCTTACCTAGATATATAAAACACGTCCAAGGAACTAAAAAAATTTACTAGAAAAAGTAACTATGGCAAAATAAAAAAATTAGGATTATAATGTGATAACAAAATGTATTCAGTACCTAGACGACTTCTTAAAACCTAGTGATGAGGAAGTTTGAATGCATTGCTTTATATTTTTAAATTTTAATGTTGGCATTATATAATAATTTTATTATCAAAATATTGCAATCTTACCCATCACTTCTAGAAGTACTCCCAAAATTAAAAATAAGAATTAACTTATAATGCTGTTACTGGCATTTGCATTCTCTATTATACATTTTTAGGAAAATATTTTTTTTTTAAGAAAAAAATTGAGTTTATTAGTAAGAGTAGGTATTGAAATGAAAAGAAACCATTTCTTAAACCAAAACCAGTGGTTGCCCTACAAAGTCTCTTCCACAAATCTATCACTATTGCCTTCTTCTACTTCCCATAACGCCTTATAATGTTTCCTTCCAATTTTTTTTTATAAACATAAGGGAACTTTTTTGCCGGGAGGTTTAAATATGCTATAATAAGTTACTTATATCTATCTAATACTGTTTAAAATACTTTTTTATGTTACTTGGATTTTTAGAAAAAAACTGGATCCAAGTTCCAAGAATTGACTGAAATTTAGCATTTTATATACCCTGGCGTATTTACGAGCTAAAAAATCATTGTCTAGATCAACTTATTTACCTATATTTTCGTAAAAATTGAAAAACGTAGGTTGTGTTTTAAGTTTCTGACTCTTTGGATATTGGGTTTTATCCTAATTACGGATAAGTACATTCTACAACCACGGATCATCATTTGTTTGGTGATCCGTGCTATAACTGGTATTCACATTATTTGGTTTAAAAAAACTGTAAATAAAGAATGAATAGAGCCATGAGAATGTGTTAAATTGTTATTCTCCTCACTACTATACTGACAGTGGCGTACGTAAAGAGGGGCTTGGGGGCTGACGCCCCTCCCAGAGTCACTGAATATTGACCCCTAAAACATGATTTTTCCCCAAAATATCAAGATTAAAATGTATCGATCTGCACCCAAGCCTCCCCCCCAGGATCCATCGTTGCGTATCGAGCCCTGCTTAAACCCCCTCAGGAATTATTTCTGCGTACGCCATTGATACTGGGTGTGTCAGAAAGGCTCCGGAACAAATGGGCGACCTATAAATGAACGAAGTATCAAAAGAGCGAAGTAATAAAAAAGCGAAGTATCAAAAGAGCGAGTCTCAAAAGAGCGATGTCAATTGAGCGAAGTAATAAAAGAGCGAGAAATATATGAGCGAGTAATAAAAGTGCGATGTAATAAATACGCGAATGTAATAAAAGGGCGAATGTAATAAATGAGCGAAGTAATAATCCAAGTGCAATCAATGTAATAATAGTGCGAAATAATAAAAGTGCGAAAGTAATAAAGGAATAAAGTAATAAAAAGCGAATGCAATAAATGAGCGAAGTAACAAATGGGCAAATTAATAACTAACATATTTTTAAAAAAAAATAATTTACAGACTTCTTTACCGGGATCCTAGAGGGTGTAAAACCAAATCGAACAGAACCAAACTGAAACATTTTTCCAACAAATTGCTTCCCTGTCCTTCTTTTGGGAGGTTGAAATTTGTGTTACTAACCATTGTCAATTGATCGCAAATTTATTCTAACCGGTGCAGATACACTTTGACGGTTTTCCATTAAAAAAATGTCCCCAAGTCACAGGTTAGGATACGTTTGTGCTCAATTAACAAAGGTTAGAATAACACCGATTTCACCCTCCCAAAACAAGGATCGGAAAGCTATTTTAAGGAAATTTTTCAATAAAATATTTTGGTTTGGTTTCACACCCTCTAGGAAAGAAGTCAGGGAACTATTTATTTGAAAAAGTATTTTAGAAGGAGGCCCCTGCAATGGCGAACTTAAGTCCCTTACTGAGTACCAATTCTTCGTTGGTGCTCAGAGTCCTTTTGGAGATGTTCACTATAGTGCTTGGTGTTGTTGAGTCTGTTCTATCTTGAGTACGTGTCTGTAGTTTCTTAAGTTTTTCTCGGTGAGTTGATCTTATCTTCTGTCGTTCTCTGTTGCACGTACTGTCAATTTTACTCAGTATCATTTCGTAGTCTTCCTCCCATGTGTGTCGTCTAATGTCGTTAAAACGCTCCTCCATGTCGGTGTTGAAGTTGGCTTTTCTCCATCGATGGTAACTGATTTGGTATCGGATTAGTGATTGGCTGGTCCTCTCTAAGATCTTCTTCGTTCTCACTCCCGGAAAGTTGGCTTTTAGGCGGAAACCAACCGGAATGACACCACTGTCGCGCGCCTCGCACAAGAGTGAAATGTGTTCTTCTTCCTTTATCACTTTAAGTTTGGTCTTCTCGTAGCCTCTGAATAGATTGTGGATTCCGGGTCCGTACCGTTCTTCAACTCTTTGTTTGAAACTTACTAACCGAAACGTCGTGTTTTAAAATAAATAAAGACAATGGAAGTCCGAAATTTAATTTCTACAAAATCATTGTCGACGATGTAGGTGAAACGAAACGCCCTCTTCAGGTTAGAGTAAATGAACATCTAAAAAAGTACCCAATTAGCAGATCATGGTCAAATGATCACAGGATTCAGTGGTCAGAAGCTAAAGTTTTACATAAGGAGGCGCATTGGCGAAAACGAAAGTTTATTGAAGCTGCGTTTATGATGCAGAATAAAGAAGTTTTCAGTCAACCAAGCACGGACATATGGAAACCACTCCTTAAGGAAAACAGGCGTCTTACGACTAAAAAGGGGGCGGGCCGTCACACCTGACTGCACACCAAGTAGTATAAGTAGTAGCCTAGAGACTAGATTGTTTAGTTTACACTTGATAACGGTTAGAGATACTTACTAACCGAAACGTCGTGTTTTAAAATAAATAAAGACAATGGAAGTCCGAAATTTAATTTCTACAAAATCATTGTCGACGAGTTTCCAACAAAGTATATGAGTTGTGTTAAATTTGGCAAGCTAGGTCTAAACATTTTTTTAAAATTGTTTTCGAGGATAATGTTTTTGAACAATTTTAAATTTGATAAAAATGTTTTCGAACAAATTTGTTTACATTTTGTTAGATTGGCTTTTTTATTACTTCGTTTACTTATTACATCGCTCTTTTCTTACTCGCTCGCAAGTTATATTCGCTTTTTTATTACATCGCACTTTTATTATTTCGCTCATTTATTACTTTGCTCTTTTGATACTTTCCTGTTTTGTTCTGCGTTCTTTTCTTACGTTGCTTATTTAATAATTCGCTCTTTTGTTAATTTCTCTATTTTTTTCGCTAAATTATTACACGTTCTTTTATGACTTCGTTCCTTTAATAATCGCTCCTTTACAGATGCGAATCTACGGGAGGGGAAAAAGGGAAAATTTCCTTCCCGAAATCTCAAAATATATTTAGTTTTGACATATAGAGTACATCACGTATACACAAAATAGTTTTTATGGAAACTCTGTTTTGAGGCCCCCCCCAAATAAAGTTCTTAGATCCGCCCCTGTCTTTTATGACTACGCTCTTTTAATTTGTTACTTAGCTCTTTTGATACTTCGTTCTTTTGATACGTTGGTCTTTTGATACGTCGCTCTTTTGGTATTTCGTTCTTCTGTACTTCATCATTTATTCTGGAGCCTGTCAGGAGGGTGGCTTATACAATTTTTTTCTGCATGTTTCAAAATAGAGGAGAGAGGAAAAACTTGGGGATACCATAGGTATATATTTACAGTAAGTATGTGTTTCCGGTTCCCCAACTTGTGATTTCCAAATGAGATACCCTGTCTATTTTTAAATTTTTTATTTACTGGGAATAATTTATGGAAATTGGAAGAAAGGTACTCCATATATAAAACTTTAAGCTTTAAAAAAATATATTTTGGTTCGATCTGTGTGTGTGGCCATGATGTGCAAATTTTTTCTAATTATAAATATATACTGAAGTATTTTTATTTTAAAACGAGATTAAATTATTAATTTTTGGTACATTAGAGTTACCTAGATCAATTTTTTTAAAGCTGTCCAAATTTGACATATGGGGACCCTTGACCGCATAATGCTGCCAAGAATCCAAAAATGGGTTGAGGTTGTTCTCGGTGAAACCGTAAAGGTACAATGTGGCGCTGGTACAAAAGAGCGCAGGTCAAAAGAGCGCGGACAAAAGAGCGCAGGACAAAAGAGCGCACGTACAAAATGGCGCACGGACAAAAGAGCGCACGGACAAAAGAGCGCACGTACAAAAGAGCGCACGGACAAAAGGGCGCACGTACAAAAGAGCGCACGTACAAAAGAGCGCACGGACAAAAGAGCACAAATAGCGAAGAAAGCGCGCATGTTATAAAAAACTGTTTAACTAACAAACTAAACATAATAAAACCCAAATTGTTTCAATAAAATAATATAAGTCAAATCAACCCAATCGGAAAAAAATTTATTCACAAGGTACAACTAAAAGAAAAACATCTACTTAAACTACTAACAAAGTTAACTACAACGATAAATTATACGCTATTGAACGTAAATGCTGCGCTATATTTCGAAATGAATATTCTCTGAGCAAGTTTTTGATCCGCAGATTTTCCCGGGATCCTAGAGGGTGTGAAACCGAACCGAACCGAACCGAACCGAACCGAACCGAAATGAACCATAGCGTCCTATGACTTGCCACTCCCGAAAACCTCATTCTAACATATATTTTCAAAAAAAAAACTACCCTGACTTTTTCCCGGGATCCTAGAGGGTGTGAAACCAAACCGAACCGAACCGAACCGAACCGAACCGAACCGGCATTCTAGACGTTGTGAAACCAAACCGAACTAAACCGCCACTTCGATTCGGTTCAGTACGGTTCGGTGCGTTTTGGCAATATAAAAGGCAAAGAACTGGTGTTTATATTAATAATAGCGTCCTATGACTTTATTTATTGAAATTGTAGGCGGTACTTCAGGCAGTTACACGAAAAAAGACACAATGAGAGTCATGAGCTCTTTTGTCCGCGCTTTTCTGACCGTTCGCTCTTTTGTCCGTGCGCCCTTTTGTCCGTGCGCCCTTTTGTCCGTGCGCCATTTTGTACGTGCGCTCTTTTGGCGTGCGCCCTTTTGTCCGCGCGCTTTTTTGTCCGTGCGCTGTTTTGTCTGCGCTCTATTGTTCTGCGCTCTTTTGACCTGCGCTCTTTTGTACCAGCGCCACATTTCTAATCGTATTTGCTGGCCGAGGTCCACTCCAGCACGGGAATCGTTACGGATTTGTGCATGTCCAATCATGTAGCGTGCCAGCTGTTGCTGTTGTTAGCACAAGCGTTTTGTAAAGTTTTAGGCAACTTTTAGGTTATGTTTATAGAAAACAAGAAAATATTTTAAAACTTACTGTTGAATAATATAAATATTTATTCTTGCTACATTGTGTCTGCAATTATAAGCCTTTTTAAAACAAAAGTGCCAAGAGAGCTGCACGTTCTGAAATTCTTGCGGTTTGCAAACACTTCGGACCGTGCTTGCACGCGTTTTCATTAAAAATGGTTACATTGATTCTCATATGCCTATAGCTTACCTACTGGCATCAAACTCGGCTGGAGAACACGATAGGAAATGCATGTACTGGGTGGACCAAAAAAACCGGACAATTTTTTTTCATTATAACTTTTGAACTATACCATCGATTTTAATGGGACAAACCGCACTTCAAAGAGAATTAATCAAAGTTTTAAACAAATATATTTTTTTGTCCGCCATCTGAAAATCCAAGATGGCTAATTAAACTGTACCATAATTAAACTGTAGATGCTCGTTTATTCTTGTGTTGCGAACATGTTTTATTTTTTTTAAAATCAGTCACAAAGCTGCATTCTTGCCACGCACACCAAGGTACGAATCAGCAAAATCGGTTTAATGGTTCTAAACAAAATATTTTTGTTTTTACCATTGTTTTGCATATTATACGATTGCCTTGCCAATCATGTCTGCATTTATTTTCTTATAAATTTATTACTACTAAACCGATTTTGATGAAATAAAATACATTCTGGTGAGAATTGATTGCTTTTTAAAGATTATGATTAAAATTTACCGCCATCTTAAAATTTAAGATGGCGGACAGAATCATACTTGATTCTTCAAATGGCGTGTTTATTCTTTTTTTCTAAAAAATGTTTTAGTTTTTTTCTTGGATTTTCAGATGGCGGACAAAAAGATATATTTAGTCAAAACTCTGATTAATTCTGTATCTAGTGCAGTTTCTCCCGTTAAAATCGATTGTATCGTTCAAAAGCTATAATAAAACAAATTGTCCAGTTTTTTTCGGCCCACCGGCCCAGTATTTTTTTTCTCAGGTGTGCCCTGTGCCCTTCTCTAGGACCGTCACTGGCTCAAGTCACAAGAAGCCACGAGAAGTCACAGGAAGTCGCAAGATTTTCAATTAAGCATTATATGATATCCTCAAGTTTTATTTCTGTATCTGAAAATATTCAGAAAAAAAAGGGTCTCGGTCACTTTCCGCAAAACGAAGATAGGAAGTAGGTAATTTATTAGAATAAAAATAAAAAATCTTATCATTGAACGACATTCTAAAATCAGATCTTTGAAGTGTTTTTATTCTATTTTGGGATAAAAAAATGCTTATCTGTTTGACGTCGAAAATGAAAACCAAATAGGTGATACTCCAATTTGAAATCAAATTCATTCTTATCTCTTACATGTATAACACATTTATTTTATAAATAAATCTTCTACCTAAACAAATTGATAAAATGAAAAAAAAATCTGATGACGTTTTGGAGCAAAATAATACCGTAACTATGCGAACCGTAATTTAGATAATAGTTCCAACTGCTTGTATTTTTTTCCACTTGATACCAACTTTTTGTCTCTCTCAGAGTTAGAAAATTTAAGGTTACACTAAACATAAGTACGGGATTAAAGATCATCATTTTGGTAGTCTTAATATTTTTATGCATACTTTATTCACAGTTTTCCTTTAATTCGTCCAAACTTTATTGAAAAACTATTATTCAATAAATCAAGTATTTTTATTATTTTTAATCGTCTTTCACAATGATTGGCTTTTCGACAAATACATAAAAAAACATAAACTTACAAAAGTAGTCAAAAACATAGTTATAATTAACATCACAATGCCATAATGGACATCACAACATAAACTAACTTAAAATTAGTTTATAGAACTGCCTATTAAAAAAAACAGTACAAAACTTTAACAAATGTGCAATATTTACAAATCACTACATGAAAAATGCTTGAAATTTGGTTTATCCAACGCCAATCTTATTTTGTATCTAAATAGTAATGATCAGCAACGCCATCTTTCCATCTACGTTATACGTATACTACACTCCATTGCAGTTAAAGATAGCTTAAATATCAGCAGGTTTTCTTTCTATTTCTCAAAAAATGATTTTTGATGAAAAGATTTTTTTTGTCCAACTGAGCCGATGTTGGAGGACAAAATTCAAGTCTGTCCAAATCTAAACATATTCGCTGGTCTTTTACATTCTGTCATAATAAATTTAAAACAATCCACCCTGTATATAACGTATATCTTCAACTAATAAACGAATGTTCGAAGATGTGTTTGTTGGTTGAGAATTATACCTGAAGTAGCTGTGTTTTTATGTGTGGTTGGTAGCTTAATATGAACACACAGCGCAACGTTATTAGTTGAGCTACTGCTTTGAGAATTTGACAAAACCGCTGAAGCGATACTGTCAGATTGTGAGTGAAAACAGTTTTTGAAAAATGTGCAATATTTACAAGTCAGTACACGAAAAATGCTTGAAATTTAGTTTATGGAACGCCACTCTCATTTTGTATCTAAGTAGTAATGATCATCAACGCAATCTTTCATGCATTCCTTAACTGCAGTTTTCTTTCTATTTTTCAAAAAATTGTTGATTTTTGATGAAAACAGTCTCTGGTCCAACTGAGCCGATGTTGGAGGACAAAATTCAAGTCTATCCAAATCTAAGCATCATATTCGCTGGTCTCCTATATTCTCTCATAATAAATTTAAAACAATTCACCCTGTATATAACTTATATCGTCGACTAATAAACGAATGTTCGAAGATGTGTTTATTGGTCGAGAATTATACCTCAAGTAGCTGTGTTTTCATGTGTGGTTGGTAGCTTAACATGAACACCCGGCACAACGTTATTAGTTGAACTACTGCTTTGCGAATTTGACAAAACCGCTGAACCGATACTGTCAGATTGTGAGTGTTCACTATAGACAGTTTCAACGCTTAGTGGTATTGCTGGTGTAAACTCGGAGGAGTTTGATATGCTTCGCTGACTGCTAGATAAGTTTCTAGGGTCCAATATAGTCAAGTTCTCACGCGACCTTCCTGCTGGAGGTGTTTGGAGGACTAGCACGTTTCTTTGAAGGTTCTCGAACGCACTTTGGTATGAGGGAGGTGCATCTTCGGTTTCGTAGGTAACTGTAAAAAATGCATCTATTAGACATGAGAAATCTCTTCATCTCGTCTTCTTCTTTTGAATGGGTTGCATTAAAGTGCATGCAACCCATTACAGCAAAAAAAAAAGAAGAGCTCGGGGCGTCAAATCAAACGCTCCGAGAGATAAAGATATGAGTGTTGTTAGTAAGTGAGAGACAAGAGAAATCTGTCAGTGTATGAATTCTTGAATAAGTGAGAAGTACTCCCTCAAAATCGGGTAAAAATCAAACTGCGCATGTGATTTCACTTGATTTCCACATCTCTATTGTTCCTGGCTTCAATTTTGAGGAGTACTCGCTAAGAAAAATTTCAAGAATAACTACATAGGGGTAAACTAAAAGCTTAAATGTGACTGGATTTCTTAACTGCGCTTAGCTTAGCAGGGCGACGTTATGATTTGATAATGATAATGACACAATAGTGATTTTTTTAAGAGGATTCAAGAAAACCGGTTCAGCTTAAACACTCTGGTTGGATAAATTTAGCGAAAACAACACGATCGATGGTCGTTCACTGAGATAGAAAGTCCAAAAAATCATTAGGGGAGGTTAGAACGGTATGGGGTGGGGTAAGGATGTTAAAAGTGGGGCAGAAGAGTGTCGGTGAAGTAAACGTTGGTGGAAAGAAGAACTATGTCAGACGTGGAAAAAAAACCTTTTGTGGGGTGGATGGAAATAATAGTGTTAAAAATTGGGAAAATGATGTCAGAGGAGGGGAAAACTTTCGGAATTCAGGAGTGAGCAAAAATAAGAAAGAAATGGCTCGTATAGGTGGGGAAAAATCTCAAGGGTATTGTTTCCTTATATAAAAACGTTTCCTAAATCAAGAGCCTAACTACACATGAAAGACTCACATTTTAAAATTTAAACCTACCTCTTTCTCCTCTTCGAGCGTCTTCCATAATGCTACCAAACGAATGCACTGGTACGACGTAAATATCGTATTCGGTTTTTTCGTTGCGAGACGTTCCGGGCATTTTGGCGCACAGACTTTCATAGTCAGGCGGCGCGAATTGGTCATAGGAGGGAGGCGGTGTCTCAGGGACCTGAAAATAAATGATCTGTAGTAATTTTTTTTTGATAGTGTGGAATAAAAGAACCTATATTTTTTTTCGCTAGCGTTTGCTGATACAAAAAAGGAATCAAAAAGCTGAACAAAATATTTATATTTTGTTTTATAATTCAAACAGGATCACTTGTTCTTGGAATTATTGGGCATGTTTAATGATGATACATTATTAACTATATTAAACATTTTAGCTCAAACTCAAAAACTGCAGAAGTTCTGAGAAAACAAAAAAATCCTAAAACTTCAAGGCTTTGTAGATCGGTAGCGAAGCGTTTGCAGACCTATTGTGTAAGCTTTTCGTGTTAAAATTTTTTTGAAACGATCTCTATTAGGGTAGGGTAAATTTTGAAGGCCAGAGTGCCGAATTTTGAAAATTGATTTTGTGTGGCAACACACAAAATTCAATTTTTTCTCTAGTAACGGTTATAAATACGAAAAATAATCAAAAAGGTTCTACACAAAACTGAATTATTTACAAATATTATGTTGTCTCGTTCAGAGAAAAGGTAAACGATCACTAATTATTAGATCAATTTGTCATGTTTATTAATGTTTTTCCTTAGAGTGCCACTAATATTACAACCGTTGAGCTAAATATCTCAAAAACTGTATAAACTCTAAAAAAAAATTTAAAAATTCTAAACCTTGGACGCTTTGTAGATCCGTGCGAAGCGTTTGCGGACCTATTATATAAACTTTTTGTTTAAAAAATTACTAAAGAGTAAGAACCTAAAGGTTCGCTACATACTTTAACAAAACCCCCAGATATTGTAGGTTGCGGAAAGTTTGAAAAAAATGTATTCTAATAACGGTTATAATGGTTGCAAATACGAAAACGAACCAAAAAGTTTGTAAACAAAAGTGAATAATTCATATAAGTATTTTATTGTATCTTTCAGAAATTAGGTATACGATCACTGATTATTAATGCTCCGGAACGAACTACCGATGAACAAAATAGCGGGTATTAAATTAGCGGTATCAAAATAGCGACAATCAAAATAGCGATGTAATGAAGAAGCGACTATTACAATAGCGATGTAACAAAATAGCAATATAAGAAAATAGCGATTGTAACAAAATAGCAATATAAGAAAATAGCGATTGTAACAAAATAGCGATGTATCAAAATAGCGATGTAACAAAATATCGATTACAAAATGTAACAATATAGCAACTATCAAAACAGCGATGTAAGAAAATAGCGACTCTAACATATTTAAAAAAAAACTTCCCTGTCTTTTTCCCGGGGTCCTAGAGGGTGTGACTGGAAACCGAACCGTACCGAATTCGGTACAGTTTGAACCGAATTCGGTTTGGTTCAGTTCGGATCGAATTCGGTTCTATTCTGATTCACACCCTCTAGGATCCCGGGAAAGAACTAAGTGAAGCTTTCTTTTTAAAGAAATATGCTAGTTCGGGTCGGTTCAGTTCGGTCCTGATTTCCACCCTCTAGAATCCCGGGAAAGAAGACATACGCTATTTTTTATTTTGATAAATCGCGATTTTGGCTATCGCTATTTTAATGCATCCCTAATTTGGTTGACGCTATTTTGATAGTCGCTATTTTAATATGTCACTGTTTTGTTATAAACGCTATTTTGATACATCGCTATTTTGATAGTCGCTCTTTTATTACATTGCTATTTTGACAGTCGCTATTTTATTACTCGTCATTTCTTACGTCGCTATTTTGTACATCGCTATTTTGTACATGGCTGTTTCGTTCCGGAGCCGATTATTAAAACTATTTGTCATGTTAATTAATGTTACGCCATAGAGCGCGACCTATATTACAAATTTTGAGCTACATATCTCAAAAACTCAAAACATCCTAAAACTTCAAGGCTTTGTTGTTTGTGACCTTTTATCTAAACTTTTGTCTTAAAATTTGGTAAAGAATTTAAACCTAAGTGTGGATACATACTTATAAAAATACCGTGTCAGTATTTCTCTTAGGGTTGGTAAATTTTGACGGCCGGACTTTTAAAATGGATTTTGTAGGTTGCGGAAAGTTCGAAAAAATTTGTCTTAACAACTGTTGCAAATACAACAAAAACATCAAAAAATTTCTAACCAAAACTGAATAATACTTATAAGTATTTTGTTGTGTAGTTCAGAAAAAGGGTATACGATCACTAATTATTGAAACTATTTGTCATGTTTATTATTGTTATACCTTAGAGCGCGACTAATATTACAAATTTAAGCTAAATATCTTAAAAACTCTATAAGCTCTAAGAAAAAAGTCAAATAATTCTAAAATTAAAACCTAAAGTTTGGCTCCATACTTATTTAACAAAACTCCGAGTCAGTATTTCGTTTAGGGTAGGGTAAATTTTGACGGCCGGCATTCAGGATAATTAAAATTGATTTTGTAGGAAAAATCTGTTCTAATAACAGTTCTAAATACGAAAAAAAAACAACAAATTTTAAAACAAAACTGAATGTTACACAAGTATCATTCAAGTATTTTGTTGTATAGTTAAGAAAAAAGGTATGCGATCACTAATTACTAATTAGAACGTATTGTCTTGTTTATTCATGTTACACCTTATAGCGCGACTAATATTTCAAATTTTAAGCTAAGTATCTCAAAAACTTTTTAGGCTCTAAGAAAATACTCCGCCAATATATGGGCCCCTAAGCTCACACTAGGTACTATATAGTGTACGTGCTAATATAACTAAAAACTGAAATATATTTTATTCAACTCCAGACAAAATTATCTTTCGTTTAATACCACACAAGCCATGTTTTGACAAACTGAAATTTTTGAAATCTACCCCCACCCTTAAAAATACTCTGCCAATATATGGGCCCCTAAGCTCACACTAGGTACTATATAGTGTACGTGCTAATATAACTAAAAACTGAAATATATTTTATTCAACTCCAGACTAAATTACCTTTCGTTTAATACCACACAAGCCATGTTTTGACAAACTGAAATTTATGAAATCTAGCCCAACACTTAAAAATACTCTGCCAATATATGGGCCCCTAAGCTCACACTAGGTACTATAGTGTACGTGCTAATATAACTAAAAACTGAAATATATTTTATTCAACTCCAGACTAAATTACCTTTCGTTTAATACCACACAAGCCATGTTTTGACAAACTGAAATTTATGAAATCTACCCCCACCCTTAACAGAAAACAAAAACTAAAATGTATTTTGTTTAGCTCCGAAATCAATTACCTTTCTTTTGATATCACACACGCCATATTTTCACGTAAACTCTAACTTTTGAAATCTACCCCCACCCTTTTAAAAAAACTGAAATATATTTTGTTTAACTCCAGACTCAATTACCTTTCGTTTGATATCACACACGCCATTTTTTAAATGTACCCCCACCCTTTTATTTGGCTTGTGTTCGATGGATTTTGTTCATTTTTAAATGGGACCATCTCGACCCAAGACCCAGCCTAGGTACCAAATTTCATTAAAATCGGCCACGCGGTTTTTGAGTTATGCGCGTTGGTCGTTACAGACAGACATACAGACAGACAGACGGTGCAACAAAAAAAAGTTTCAAAATCATCTGAAACGCAAAGATATATAAAATTTTTTGAAATCGGAGCAACTTTTTTTTGAAAAAATTAGGATCACCATAGCTCACACTACTATCGTATAGTATATGTGTGAGCTAAAAACTAAAAAAATTTGACGCTTTGTAAATCGGTAAGAAGCGTTTGCGGACCTATTATATAAATTTTTTAATTTAAAAATTAATAAAGAGTAAGAAGCTTAGTGTACTCTACCTACTTTAATAAAGCCTCCAGATTTTGTAGGTTGCGGAAAGTTTAAAAAGATATATTCTAATAACGGTTCCAAATACGAATCGAGAACTGCATAAGAAAAAAAACTAAAAAATTCTAAAACTTCAACGCTTTGTAGATTAGTAGCCAAATGTTTGCGTTTATCATATAACCTTTTCTTCCTTAAATTTAGTAAAGAGTAAGAAACCCTAGAAGTTTGGCTACATAATTTATTAAAACTCCAAGTCCATTTTTTTTAGTGTAAGATAAATTTTAAAGGCCGGCATACCCGATTTTTAAAACGCATATTTTAGGTCGCGGAAATTTCCAAAAACTCGTTGAAAACGTTTTCCACAAACAAAAATTTCTTCAAAAACATTTTCTTCGAACAGATAACTCTTCGAAAACATTTTCTATAAACGAATGATATTTTAAAAAAATATATATTTCCTTAAAATTTTCTACCCTCTCCGTTTGCGAGGTCAAAATCTTTATCAATTGATCGCGAACGTATCCTAATCTGTCCAATGGAGATGGATTGTTTTGGTGGAAAAAGTCAGGGGGCGTTTTTGAACAGGTTAGGATATGGTCGTGATCAATTGACAAAAGTTGTAGCTATTTTCAACTTTCAGTTCTAACCTAAAAAGGCCTATTTAGGCCTGAAGATTGGTTTTTAAATAGGAATGGGAATAAATTAAAAAATTATGTACATTCTTATTAAAAAACGAACTTTAGCCCTAAATAGGCCACTTTCAGTTGACCCCGGAATTTGAAAATACCACCAGTGGAAAGAGTGTACTTGGTGGACATAATAATTTTTTGGATAATTAAAAAATTCTATCCACTAGATTTTAAAAAGGGTGGACGGGTTATCTCAGACACCGTGTATATTGCACTTTGGAATTTACAGATAAATGATTGATTAACACTGATTTTGACCTTTCGAGCGTGAAGGTTCTCACTCCTGTCTTTAAAATCCATATTTAGTCAAAAAACATGCGTGTGCTAAATGTGACTTACCATAGGGGGAGTGGTCTGTAACTGACTAGTTCGACTAAAATTTCTTCTCGCACTGCGCCTACAACACCATTCGCTACAGGAGACTATAAGAAAGAAGACTATGAGTCCGCCAAAGGACGCTATGTACCAAACCACTGACCAGGTGTCCAATGAGCTGTCTGGAAAAAAAAATGCAATTATAAATAGAATTAAAAACTTGGGACATAAACCTAGAATAAAATTATAAAGTGTAAACACAGATACACGCAATAAGGCCGGGCTCTAGTTCGAAATAGTGCTGTTTTAAAATAGTGCTGTTTAAGAACAGTGCTTTTTCAATATAGCACTGTTTTAAAATAGCTCTGTTTTAAAATAGCTCTGTTTTACAATAGCTCTGTTTTAAAATGCCGTTATTTTAAAATAGCGCTATTTTAGAACATTACGTAACAAAATAACGCTGTTTTAAAAGAGCGTGAATATATAAAACGATAGAAAATCTAACCTGATACTCACCTGTCGTAAAAAAACTTGATCTAACCTAACGGAACAACCTAACCTAACTTGAGAATCCAACCAAACCTAACCTCGTTTTGCAAGCACTTATAAGGCGTTGCTTGATAAGTGGGGTTTGTAGGTAAGGTTACAACAGGTTCGGTTCAGGTTCAGGTTCAAGTCAGGCTTTCGTGGTTTTTTTAATTGGCGCTGTTTTAAAGCAGCGGTATTTTGTTACGCGCTATTTTAAAACCTCGATATTTTGAAAAAGTGCTATTTTAAAACCGTGCTATTTTAAAGGAGCGCTGTTTTAAACCGAGCTTTTTGGAATCAAAGCCGCGTGAGTTCGAATATTTTTGTTTTATACTACATGGGGATTTGGGAAACGGTAAGAGATACAGTTTGGTTAAATAAGAATAAAGTTGCGCTATTCTGAGTTCAATTAGATATTGTATCGAAATTAATCTACAGAGGTTTTCAAAATATCGATCAAAAACTAAAATTTGTGTATTTTGAAAAACTAAAATATATTTAACTTCTTGTATATAAATTTAACAAAACTAGGTAGTTTTATATAAGCAACTACGTGCACTCGAATGGCGTTCAGAAATTGTTTCTTCTAGTTTTTTGAAACAATAGCCAACTTCGTTATGTCCTATCGCAGCCATAGTGGATTTATAGTCATTAGATAATAAAATTAGCTTGTCAATAATGTATAACAAGCCTTTCTATACTTCACGGAAAATTTGAGTTTATAAAAAAGTGTTTTTGCTTAGTTCGCTGTAAAAAAATGTCGCAATTGTATTTGTTTGCATACTTACATACGTAACTTAAATAACTCTCAAAAGCTTGTCAATTATTTGATTTATCTTTATTTTCTAACGTTACTTTTTAAACCTTTGACTGAATTTTTTTTCTTAAAATGGATCTTTTATTTATTATACGAGAGTTAACAACTAAAACATTATTTATTACTAAACTCAAAACAAGACCAAAAACTAAAAACCGTTAATAAGTCGCCGTAGTAATTGTTCCCCCTGAATTTGTTTCCAATTCTTGGAAGTGTTATTTAGAAAATATCTCAAATAATTTTTGGAAAACCATGAAAACCTAACAGTCAAAAGTAATAATTGGGAAAGTTTTGACAGATATGACAACAAACTCAATTACGGCATTTGTTTTACAGCTTACTAATAACAATTTTCTAAAAATTAATTTGATATTTTCCGTTATCCAAAGATAGGCGAGATACTCAACGCTGAAAAGCTCGTTTTAAGCTCTGTTTAATAACAGATAAATTTAATATAGCGGCAATAAGAAATAACAAAGTTAGCAATGGGCTCTTGAAAACTAGAAGCACAGCGATATTTCAATTTTTCGAAAAACACAATTTTTAGTTGTTGCTTGATATTTTGAACACTGTAGATATTTTAGCTTCTCAACTTTTTTCCACAAAGTCAATCTCCTTCCAACTAATTTTTTACAATAAAATTGATTTATTCTATTTTATTTTGTCACAAAAACAAATTATAATAAAAAAAATTGATTTTTAGTGGACAGATTTTGGCCAATTAGTTAATGCTCCTTTAACGACTATTAAAATCGGTGCAAGACACAAAATCTGCTTATGGTGGTTTAAAGGACCTTAGGCTAAAGTTTCTTTTAAAAAAAGCCCGTGCAAGTAGGCGTTAGTGTCTTTAAAAGGGTTTTCTGTGAGAGTCTAGGCTAATATTTAAGAATATAGATATAGACTTAGGTCCCGTTAAAGTGTTGCGACAAATATTTCTAAAAAATTTTTGGATAATCTCTCTAAAATCTCGAGTTATGAAAGTGGTGAAATATTTATCGGTAAACTTAACTAATTTTCTAAGAGTGGTGTAAGAAAAAAAAGATTTTTAAACACAAAAATTTTCTACGTAAAAAATAAATTGAAATCTATGTGATGCGCATCCAATATAAATATAAAGGGTGTCCCATAACTTAGGGGCCATAGGCCATCAGGTGATGGAGGAGGTCATTTTTGATAAAAAAGTTCATATAATGCATGGGTCAAAACTCTTTTGTTGCCGAGATACATTTAAACTTTTTTGATAATAACTTTTTAAAAAATGCAGTAAAAATATGAAATTGGCTAGAGTCCTATATTAGAACAAGAGCAATAATTTGAAATAAAAATAATTGTTATAAAAATTATGCGGTCAATTTTTTTTAGAAACTATTTTTTTGGTGTAAACTTTTATGAATGTCATGTTAAACGTAATGGTTTTCTTGATATTTTTGTTATTAAAACAAATTTCTAGGCAGACATACTCGTAAAATATTATTGATATTTTTTAAAAGAATGAGTAAGCAAAAATAAATTTTTTAAAAAAGCTTTAATTTTTTATACATTTTTGGTTCATCAATTTGTAATTTTATCAAAAAAGGAATACCACATTTTTCAATTACAAGTAAGTGAGTATTCATTTGGCCGTGACAGATTTCTTTTTTGTATAACATATTTTCCCCCCACTCCTCTAACTTTAAAAATCCTATATCTTAAAAACAGATGTGTGTTGACCCCCATGTTACATAAACTTTTTTATCAGAAATAACCTCCTCTATCACCTGATGCACTATATGGCCCCTAAGTTATGGGACACCCTGTATAAGACGCTGCCGCGACGCGCCGCAGGTAGTTTATTTTTATTTATTTTTTTGATAGGGAATAACATTATAACTTTTCTTCGTGATTATTTTTTATTGCAAAAAAATTCTCGCGGGAAACACACCTAGATTTTGATACTTAATTCGACGTTAAGTAAACATGTTTTTCTTTTTCTCACCATGTTTAATGTAGTGAATATGGTATTTTCAAGTATTTAATTAAAATTCACAAAACAGATAAATATAAAATGTCAGTTTTGTGATAAACTATCGGATTTCGAATATCGATCACTTTATAAAGGTTACAATTGAATCTTTAGTCGAGTAGGCAATTTTTTTAATTCTCAATAACATGGTAATTCATTATTGTGATTTCCGGCGGAAGCTGATGTGGGGGAAAAATGTGACATAGAGAAAAGCTCTTTACTTGAAACTCGTAGGCAATGATTAAGTAGAAACAAAATTTCGGACTTCCATTGTCTTTATTTATTTTAAACACGAACTTTCGGTTAGTAAGTATCTCTAATCGTTTTCAAGTGTAAACTAAACAATCTAGTCTATAGGCTACTACTTATACTACTTGGTGTGCAGTCAATCGTCGTCAATAAACTTTCTAAAAATGTCAAAAATCCAAAACCATTCATTATATCTTTAAAATTAGAACTCCACACAGTTTTACTATAAAACTCAAAAAGTGTAAATGATACGCCAATATTTCTTTTTGAATTTTAAAAAGTGTATGAAACGTTTCTAGGCATCCTGCTTGAGCCCAGCGATAACAAAAAGGCCCAATAAAAGGGTGTGAATTGTGAACGGGCCAGAGTCTAATTAAGCGAGCGGTAACAATAGAAACCCAATAAAAGGGTGTGAATTATGAACGGGCTGAAGTCAGTTGAACAAAGGTTAAAGCCGACATCGGCATATCCTTTAAAGAAAGTGACATGGGCGACGGTAGATATACTCATGAAAATTATTTCATTTAATTATGGCGTAAACTAAAGAAATAAAAACAGATAATAAAACTTTCTATTCCTACACCTACAGAAACGACACTGATTTATTTTCTAACTCTGCATACTGCCGACTAAAGGGGTCCCGAAACGAACACCTGAAAGCGATTAAAAGCGCATCTCAAAAAAATCTGCCAATCAGGTGCCGTCTATCCACCTGTGCTTGGTCGGTCAGAAAACAAATACTTTGTGCTCGGACCGCCAAGAGCCGCGCCTTTTCTCTGTCGGTAGGGTTGAAATTATACCAGGAAGATTTTATATGAATTTGGACAACTTTTGAAGGGCAGAGTTGAAGCAAAATTTCATGAAATCAATAGAACCCCGTATTAGAAGCATTTCAGGTGACTTTGCAAAAACTATACCGTGTTTTCTTGTAATATTAAAATTTTGTTCATGGTAAATGTTCCAAAAATGAAGACCACCCAGTAAGACAAAAGCGCTGTAAACAGAGAGAGATAGACTGAGTTGAACCATCTCTTTTGCGCCTCATTTTATTTTGGCAGGACAGTATATAGTATTATACAGGTAAGAATAAGTTTAAAGTTGATTGTTTTTTTTTGTTTAGAAATAAGGCAATTATTAAATTGTTTTTAACATTTAGGGAGGGGCCAATGCCCCTCCTATTCCTACGTACGCCTATGATTGTGTTGCGAAAATGTAAAGCAAGAAAGATACATAAAAAACACGTGCGTCATCTGGCGGGTCGCCATTGCAACTTACCCATATTAATGTTTACATAATATCCCATTATTTTCATTTTTATTTATCTGTATTTCAAGTTATCAAATGTTTAAGATATTAGCACAGGTTGATATTAACGTTTAGCACTTAACAAAAGTGAACTTCTAACAGTCAAAAATAACTTTTTTACAATATATTTTTATTTCTAGACTGCGCCTATCAGACACTTTAACGTACTTTGGTAAAATCTCATGACAACAATATTTGACATATATTTATAACCTTTCTGGTACGTATAAATTTGTTTAATTAGGTTTTACACGGCAAAGATAAGATGAATATCCTACAAACAGGCATACATAGTGCGTACTGTTATGGAAAACGATATCTACAAAAACGGTATGTAGCCAAATGTTTAGTAGTTTTTAGGTGTAAAGGAGCTGAAGCCACCGGTCATATCAATTCTATGCGACCAAGGGCGTAGGACCACCGCACCGGGGGCTCTATTCTCGTATTTGAACGACGTGATCGACCACATCACACGCTTTGGCCAATAGCAAACTCTGAGTGTTAGCGAGTTGTGCGAAATGACTTGTCTCGACCAATGACATAGTCGCCCGTTCTTCACAGTTAAGCGACCTTCACACGCTGAAACATGCTGCGATGCAGGCATCGACTCTTTTGGATGCAAGTTGCAGTGTGTGTAGTACTGAATCACGTATTTGGCATCAGTTGCGGCTTGCAGCGATGCAGAGTCTGGAATCCCATATTAGTCGACGAGCCACGGCGCCGAATCGAAAATGCGAAGTTATATATAGTTATTTTATAACTTCAGCCGACTGTTCTTGTGTTTAATAAACATCAAGTCGATTCAGGCATCGCAACAGGTTTCGATTTGAGTAGGCGCTTATGGAACTAAACTGATGCAAGTTTCATGAATCATTTAGTCAATGCATGGCTTCGCAGCATGTTTCAGCGTGTGTAGGCCACTTTATTGAATTTTACGCGTTTGAAGTAAAATCTGTTTTCCTACCCAGTACCGAATGAACGTTTCTTGGTCGGACCATAATAGAAGCTTTCACAATAGAGGTCTTTATCCCATAGCACGTGACGGCTTGGAGGTAATTCGCATAGCTCGGAGCGAATTTTAAGCTTGCCATTGGCCAAAGCATGTGATGGGAACCATCACATCGTTCTAGTACGAGAATAGGTAGCCGTAGAGTAGTTTTGTTTTTCACGAAATTTATTAAAATAATATCATTTTATTTTACATTTTAATTGAATTTTAAATCTAAACCTAAAAAGTTTTGAAAGCAGTTTTTTTGTGTAAAAAACAATAGATTTTTTTTCGTTGAAACGGTAATTTTTAGATAGTGTAAGAAAAATAAATAAGTATTACCTTAATAAAAATTGCCAGGAGACAGAATTAAAGCTGTTTAAAAAACAGTAAAGGTCTTATTGGTTTTCACCTGGCGAATTTTTTGATAACGATGTTTAATTTGTTTTCATACCATCATAAAATAACGTTTCCGCAAAAAAAATACCACTGTTTAAAAAAACAGCATTTATAGAACTTGAACATTTTTTGGTAAAAATGAGGCTTCATATTTTAGGTTTATAATCAAAACAAAATGTAAAAATAATAATTTTTTTGGGTTTTACCAACTTTCGAAACAATAATTTGATTCTTTTTAGAAAATTGTTCATAGAAAAATTATAGGCCTGTTTATTACCTAACTTTATATTTATAAATTTTCTATTTAGTTTTTTCGACAGAAGGTTTGGTTTCGCTGAAGCTCATGAAAAACCCTTATCAACAAATTCACTCTATTTTCATGCTGTAGCATATACAATAGTGATCATGCGGTTATTTTTTTTTAATTTTCTGGTTTATTTCTTTGGTATTTCAAGGGCTTTGTCTTTTTCTCTAATACAAAAAACTCCAAAATTAACTATTCAACCTAAGCATCCTATTCCTGTCCATTTCTCCACTGCCGCAGTGGAGAGAAAAACTATCGTTATAATTTTTCACTCTAAGAGAAAAAAAACTTACTTGATGGTTTATCTGTTTGTGAAAAAAATTGAAAAACTTCCATTTTGTGGCTTTTTACAATAAGTTTTATTCACATTTTTGTTTTAACAATTATTAACTTTCTAATTGTCACTGCAAAACAATATGAAAACTTAAATGGGTTAGCTATTCCAGTTAATGAATGTATGGTCTTGTATAAAAAATTATAAATGTAAATACAGGAAATCGGCAGGAACTTTTAAACGGCACTGCTACAAAATAGCGCTGTTACAAAATGGCGCTTACAAAATAGCGTGCATCAAAATAGCGCATTAGAAAATAGCGCTGATAGAGAATAGCGCCTTACAAATAGCGCGCATCGAAAAAGCGCTGTTGCAAAATAGCGACATTAAATAAAAACAGCGACATTAAAAAAACCCTCATTCAAACAGCAACTCTACGACTAGCAGATCTCTTTCTAACATATTTAAAAAAAAAACTTTCGTGACTACTTTCCCGGGATCCTAGCGGGTGTGAAACCAAACCGAACCAAACCGAACCGAAGTTTCGGTTTGGTTCGGTTCGGTTTGGTTTCACAACCTCTAGGATCCCGGGAAAAAGTCAGGGAATTTTTTTTCTTGAAAAAATATGTTAGAGAGTCCTTAAAAGTTCTGTCTACTGTTTTATATCAGCTGTATATGCAAAACTAGAAAGACAACCCTCATCAATCATAATAAATAAACGATCAAAACATATCGGAACAATTATAGATAAAAATATTGAGTCAATTTCTTAGATGGTATACCTATAAACTAAATACACACGACCATACTATGAACGTTTGATAAAAATAATTAAAAAAACTGCAAAATAGTTCTCGAGTATTATTATTTTTATCTTTATTGTGTACTCGTAATTTTTACTTATAAAAGCAAACTTTTTTAATGAAGTCAAAATTGGGGGCATTTTGTTTAATAAATTTATTTCATGGGTACGCCTACCTACCTTATAGAAGACGCGATCCTCCTTCGTATACTATGTAGGTAATCTGAGGCAAGAAACTTTTAATTTTAGCTCACACATATACTATACTATAGTAGTGTGCTATGGTGATCCTAATTTTTCCGAGAAAAAAAAAGTTCAAAAATGTTTATATCTTTGCGTTTCAGATGATTTTGAAACTTTTTTGTTGCGCCGTCTGTCTGTCTGTCTGTCAGTCTGTCTGTCTGTCTGTCTGTCTGTATGTCTGTCTGTCTGTCTGTCTGTCTGTCTGTCTGTCTGTCTGTCTGTCTGTCTGTCTGTCTGTCTGTCTGTCTGTCTGTCTGTCTGTCTGTCTGTCTGTCTGTCTGTCTGTCTGTCTGTCTGTCTGTCTGTCTGTCTGTCTGTCTGTCTGTCTGTCTGTCTGTCTGTCTGTCTGTCTGTCTGTCTGTCTGTCTGTCTCTCTGTCTGTCTGTTTGTAACGACCAACGCGCATAACTCGAAAACCGCTTGGCCGATTTTAATGAAATTTGGTACCTAGGCTGGGTCTTGGGTCGAGATGGTCCCATTTAAAAATGAACAAAATCCACCGAACACAAGCCAAATAAAAGGGTGGGGGTAGATTTTAAAAATTAGAGTTTACGTGAAAATATGGCGTGTGTGATATCAAACGAAAGGTAATTGAGTCCGGAGGTAAACAAAATACATTTTAGTTTTTTTTTTTAAGGGTGTGGGTAGATTTAAAAAACTTGAGTTTGTCAAAACATGGCTTGTGTGGTATTACAAGAAAGTAATTTAGTCTGGAGTTGAATAAAATATATTTCAGTTTTTAGTTATATTAGCACGTACACTATAACTATAGTACCTAGTATGAGCTTAGGGGCCCATATATTGGCAGAGTATTTTTTTCGTGTCCTATACTTACTACCGGCAAAACCTAATTAAATATTTTGTCAGACTAAAAAGTCCGGATAATACCGGTTTTTTTACAAAAATTTAATCCTTATTTTATAAAAAAAAGTAGAGCCAAAAAGCAAGTTCAAAAAAAGAAAAGCTTGTCTCAAAAGATTAAGTACCTAGGTGATAGAAACAGTAGTTAAAGTCCTAAGTACACCGGTCTATTTTTTAAGTGATCAGTAACAGGCAGTGGCGACGCGTGATAAAAAGCTTTGGGGGTGCACACAAAAAAAAATACTCTGCCAATATATGGGCCCCTAAGCTCACACTAGGTACTATAGTTATAGTGTACGTGTGAGCTAATATAACTAAAAACTGAAATATATTTTATTCAACTCCAGACTAAATTACCTTTTGTTTGATACCACACAAGCCATGTTTTGACTTAAACACAAATTTTTGAAATCTACCCCCACCCTTACAAAAAAAACAAAAACTGAAATATATTTTGTTAAAGTCCGGACTCAATTACCTTTCGTTTGATATCACACACGCCATATTTTCACTTAAACTCTAATTTTTAAAATATACCCCACCCTTTTTTTTTAAATAAATTAAAATGTATTTTGTTTAACTGCAGACTCAATTACCTTTCGTTTAATATCACACACGCCATATTTTCACATAAACCCTAATTTTTGAAATCTATCCCCACCCTTTTATTAGGTTTGTGTTCGGTGGATTTTGTTCATTTTTAAATGGGACCATCTCGACCTAAGACCCAGCCTAGGTACCAAATTTCATTAAAATCGGCCAAGCGGTTTTTGAGTTATGCGCGTTGGTCTTTACAGACAGACATACAGACACACAGACAGACAGACAGACAGACAGACAGACAGACAGACAGACAGACAGACAGACAGACAGACAGACAGACAGACACACAGACAGACAGACAGACAGACAGACAGACAGACAGACGGCGCAACAAAAAAGTTTCAAAATCATCTGAAACGCAAAGATATATAAAAATTTTTGAAATCGGAGCAAGTTTTTTTTTCTCGAAAAAATTAGGATCACCATAGCTCACACTACTATAGTATAGTATATGTGTGAGCTAATAAAAATTGCGGCGCAGGCGAAAATCTTTTTTGAGTGCCACGCTAACTTTTTGGGCCTTCGAGTGCGCCGTCATATCATATAATTTAGAGCAAATAATTAAAAAATGAGATATTTAGTTAGATTTAGTACCTATTATTTTGTTTTTATAAATAAATAATAAATTGTCACACCTAGTTTATTTTCTCTTCTAATGGCAAAGAGGAAAATTTAATGGTCTTTAAATATTACACGCTAATGCTATCAGAACTAGAAACTTCCACCATTGTCGTAAATACCAAATCGTCGAAATCAAAACAAACCGCCCGCGCCCGACCGATAATGCCAAGTTGTCTAAGCGCTAGTGGTGTGCAAATACTATCTACTCGATACTTTAATATTTGATACATGGACGGATTCGAAGTAATCGAATTCTTCGACGCCAAATACCCGTTACTTGAATCCCGAATGAGACCGAAGCCGAAGTGTTACTTTCTTATCAATCATATCGGCAACGGCCGAATGAGTAACGAGTTTGGAGTACTTGTAATCATTTGGACCGATATTTATTTACTTAAATATTTGATTATTTGATTCAATAGCTGTTGATGTGTTATGTCTAGCGGGGCGGCTTATCTGGCGCAGTGTTGCCAGGCTCAGAAATGTATTTCCCCCAGAATGTATTTGAAAAGTGCCAGAATTTGAACAAAATTCCCCAGATTAATATATCTACATTTTCGTAATAAAAAAACTACAAACATGTAAAACATCAATATTTTTATTTCTTGCAAACTTAGTACTTAATATTTCAACTCTACTCAGTATTTATTGGATTTACCGATAATATATTGATTACTTAGTACCGAATACAAAATATCTGACACTCGAATAGGAAGTATCAGTATCTCTCGATACTTGGAAAAGTAATCGTTGCACATAACTACTAAGCGCACGAATTAAAAGTGCCCGTGATCTGCTCTACCATGCAATGCGAACCGATGATGCAGTTGTCATCACGGGGGTGCGGACGGCATCGAGCAGGGTCCTTAAATAAATTTTTGTTATTTATTTACGGACCGTGGGCATCGATGCTAGTTTTTGTATACGCGCTGTGCCGAAGGAAGGTTCAGATTCTATGTACTGTAAAATTCTATTGAGTCATGTCGTCCTCTCTTTCTATATTTCGTAATTAGCATGCGACATAACATCTAGGGTGCATAGAATTTGGTTCCAGTAAATAAAAGCGTTGTTTGATGGAGAGTACAACGATAAAAGTAAAGAATTAGATTTGAACTAACTATATAGCGCATCCGCCATTCGCCACAGGCTTGTTTGAACACGAATACAAACACATACATACCAGGTATTAATTCCTAGATAATATTCCAGTCTTTAGTGAATTTCTTTTGGAGTAATTATGAATTAAATTAAGGAATGATCAAAGTTTAATATTTTTTAAGTAAAATTTGGGAGTGCACGTGCACATGTGCACTTATGGAGAAACCGCCACTGGCAACAGGCTTTATTTTCCTAGACGCCCAACTTCCTCCCCAGCGAAAATACTTGAAAGTGATACCTAACAGAATGCGAAGGCGCAGAAATCTTTTGAGCTTCGGACTGACTAAACCAAGCATGCAATTTCGGGGACAATGTTGACATTTACACATTAACATATTCTTTAAGCCACAGAAAAAAAAATGTCGGTTACTAATTATTTTTCTGTGACTATAACTACAGCGGTCTAGGACAACTGGGCTTGGCCATATCGGTGCTGCACTTGGGCGCAGTGCTAAATGGGTATTTTGTGTAAAATATTCAGATGAAAATACAGAAATATTTTTCAAAAATCCTTAAAATAGTTTTTTGCAGTTTAGGGTTTAGATGGCTTAAAAGAAAATTGTGACGAAGTGAAAATTTTATGAAAATAAGGCACTTTTTGGAAGAAATAGCGCCGAATAAAAATATTTGTACAATGTAAAAAAAACTAAATTAAAAAAATACTTTTCGAAAAAAATCCCGAAACAAATATTTTTGTAAATATTAGGGAAAAATGCAAGCTACGTGTTAAAAAAAATGGAGCAAAAATGTTTTTGGTAAAAAAAATGTCGCGGTAACATTTTTAGAAAATTAGCTACTTTCACGAAAGCCATGTCAAAATTTTAGGAAAAAGGTACTTCTTGAAAAAATGGTGCCACCATTGACTTCTATACCCTACGGGTAGACCCGGCATGGGCCAAAATTGCCATTATATCAAGCTTTTATCGCAATTGACCAAATACAAGTAAGAATTTAATGAGCAAAATAGGGATGAAAATAGAATTTCGGTTTGGTGAGTCCGGAAACATGCAACATCGCAAAAATATTCTATTTGCTTGTCTTGGATAAAAAAGGGCAGTGGCGGCGCAAAATAAAAATTTTGAATTCCACTAGAATTTTTTTATCAACAATTTTCTGTTTGAATAATAAATAATTCATGAATACTTACTTGTGTGTGTTTACAAAATTCTCTTCAGTAAAAAAAAAGAGTAAAAAGAATTTCTAAGCATGCTAAGTGCAGTGGATGTATTAAAATTATTGTTTTCATCTTAGAACTTTACAAATGTTGTACCTTCCAGGTAAAATATTTTCTTTCTTTGAACAAGGGTCTTCTTCAACTCTTCTTTTCTTGGGTGGACTACAAGTTATGCTCGAGTCGGAACTAAAAATTTCAATTCGAAATGGGACAACCGGGCGCCGGGCCAACTCGGCGCCGCCAACAGGGCGCCACGCCGGGCCTAATGGGCGCCGGGCCAACTCAGCGCCGGACTATTTTTTTTTTCGATAAAATGTGCAGATAAAAACAAAATAAATATGTTATTTATACAAAACTTTCAACATCTATTAAGTCGAGTGTTGAAATTTGGTAGGTGTAGTGTTCTGCGACTTGAAACACCGCCAAGTTCCATATTCGATACATATCGATGCATAAATAAGAAAGTCCGCCATTTTGGATCCGCCACTTTAATTTTTTTAAGGTTGTTTTTCATCTGCACATTTTATCAAGAAAAAATATTTTAGTCCGGCGCCCAGTTGGCTCGGCGTCAAGTTGGCCCGGCGCCCAGTTGGCCTGCCGCCCAGTTGGTGGCGCCGAGTTGGCGGCGCCCAGTTGTCCTAGACTGCAACACATTTCAGGGATCTGGTACGTTTTACCACCTTTCTTAAAACTTTTTTTGAAAAATGATAATTTTAGACCATTTTATAGTGATTTCTAAAAAAAAATTGCGGACTATCGTTGATTTTTTAAAAAAAATTGAAATTGAAACATTCTTAAAACCCCATTAAAACCCATACAAATTGCTACAAAAGAAGTATTTTCTCATTTCAAACTGAAACAAAACGGTCCCTGACGTCTATCAGCTGTCAACAAAAACTTGAAATAACTAAGGTCACTGATCCAAATCGGGTCAGTTTTTTTGGTCCTTTTATGAAAATGCACAATTTTTAAAAAAGCATGAAATTCAAAACAAAATCAAGAAAATTATGATTCCTACATTTTTACAAATAAAAATTAGTTTAATTGAACATTATATCAATTTTTATTCCTTAAAACACTAAAAATTAATAATTATTTACTTTTTTAAAATTTATCGAAGGTCTAACTGAACAAAAGCAAACTGAACCCATCCGTATCGAAATGAACCAAATCAAACCGAATCTAACGGTTCGGTTTGGTTCGGTTCGATTTGCTTAAACTGAACCGAACCTAACCGAATATAGCTAAACCTAACCTAAACAATCCTAGCGGAACCTAACCGAACATACTCAAACTGAACCAACCTAACCCAACCTAACCCAACCTAACCCAACCTAACCCAACCTAACCCAACCTAACCCAACCTAACCCAACCTAACCCAACCTAACCCAACCTAACCCAACCTAACCCAACCTAACCCAACCTAACCCAACCTAACCCAACCTAACCCAACCTAAACCAACCTAACCCAACCTAACCCAACCTAACCCAACCTAACCCAACCTAACCCAACCTAACCCAACCCAGCCCAACCTAACCCAACCTAACCTAACCCAACCTAACCCAACCTAACCCAACCTAACTCAACCTAACCCAACCTAACCCAACCTAACCCAACCTAACCCAACCTAACCCAACCTAACCCAACCTAACCCAACCTAACCCAACCTAAACCAACCTAACCCAACCTAACCCAACCTAACCCAACCTAACCCAACCTAACCCAACCTAACCCAACCTAACCCAACCTAACCCAACCTAACCCAACCTAACCCAACCCAACCCAGCCCAACCTAACCCAACCTAACCCAACCTAACCCAACCTAACCCAACCTAACCCAACCTAACCCAACCTAACCCAACCTAACCCAACCTAACCCAACCTAACCCAACCTAACCCAACCTAACCCAACCTAACCCAACCTAACCCAACCTAACCCAACCTAACCCAACCTAACCCAACCTAACCCAACCTAACCCAACCTAACCCAACCTAACCCAACCTAACCCAACCTAACCCAACCTAACCCAACCTAACCCAACCTAACCCAACCTAACCCAACCTAACCCAACCTAACCCAACCTAACCCATCCTAACCCAACCTAACCCAACCTAACCCAACCTAACCCAACCTAACCCAACCTAACCCAACCTAACCCAACCCAGCCCAACCTAACCCAACCTAACCCAACCTAACCAAACCTAACCAAACCTAACCTACCTATTGTTAATAAATATAGTAAAAGTTGTTAGGTTTATGTCCAGGGGGTAACCATTGTCCATAATCGTCGGAAATCGAGTTAGGATTAGTGTATGCGACCATAAACATTGAGTGGCGAGTGAGTGTTTGGTCTTCAATTTTTTTAGGGAAATTTTTCAAAATCTTTTTTTGCGCACTCTGGGCACCCTAATAAACCGTAATCTGGTCACCCTAATCTATCGCAATCAAAGAAAATGGGTAATCGAAGTGTCACAAATTTTTTGTTGGTTTCTATTCTTCTTTTATATTATGTAGGACAAAATTATTAATTAAACTAAGTGACCTTATTAAGTAAGACAGCATGATAGTCAAATGACATTAGAAGGACATAAACATATGATACCGGCCTGTAGACCGGTCGCGGTGGTCATATAATAATAAATATATACTTTCGCGATGAAAGACCAAAATTTAACTTAAAATTACTGTAAAGTCCGCAAAAAACATTAAATTTATCGAAATTTATAAAAACATAGTCAGTGTGTGTAACAATTCATCAAGATGTATGAAACTCGACCGTGACATGTCAAAAGTTTGGTTCGAAAAAACAAAAACAACTGGATAAAAATCGGTATGTAAGAATTTAAAAAGAAATCATTTTTAAGAAAATCAAATACTTTTTGTTAATTTTCATGCAATGCAAAAAAAAGTGACACTTTCTGAATCAAAATGTGTGAGGGTAAAATCGCACGGTCGCAGAAAAAACTATCTATCGTGACGCTACTGAACTTTCTCGTGTTTTAGGAAAAACTATCTGTCAAGACGACTTACCCATGAAATGTTGTTTTTTTATGGATTTTTTTCTTCTTTTGCACAAAAAACAATTTTGGACCATGTTTAAACTCAAATAGTTACTTCTAAACTTGTTTTTAAACGTTTTAAGATTTCTTTTTGTAATATTCCCGCACAAAATTCAAAAAAAATCATTTCCGTACTTAGACAACATTGTCTATCAGTTTTCCCTGTATACACGGACTAACAGGTAGATTCACTCAAAATACGGCAGGTGGATTAAAGGTAGCCAGCTGCTTTTCTGTCGCACTTATGCCGTCAGTGTGAAAGAGATAAAAGTACCCTTATATTATCTAGGGTATTATTAGCATGCAAAATCACCCTATCTTTGTCCGTTTCACATGTTCAATAATGTCTATCTCTGTTTTTATTGTAAAAGAAATACCCGACCATAGGAACCAAATTGGATAGGGTCAATAAAAAATGCCTTGTCTTTCCGTCTCTAACGCCCTTTTAGGGCGTTATACAACTCAATGGGTGCCACAGTAGGACATTTTTCGTAAAAACGATAAAAAATGGTGCCGTAAGCCAAAACTTTAGAAAAATAAAAGACTTTAAATAAAAAATGGACAGCAAACCAAACATTTTACGGAAAAATGGTACCAAATGCAAAAGTTTTGGTTAGTTTTAAAAGTATAACAGCCATTATATCTATAGTCGGTAATTTTTACGGCATTGTTTGTATTTATGAAATATGTAGAAAAAATCTTTGACTTGTCCATCGAACTCAATAAGAGGCATATAATGTCAATGTAAAAACAATAAATTTTAGCAGCAAAATTCTTTAACCTAAATAACTGGTAACAAATAAGTATTAATGGAGATTATTTGACAAAAATGACCTGCCAAGCTTTTTGTTGAAGTGTAAACTTCTTTAGGCCGTCAGGCTCGGCTATGTAACGCTCATTCGTGTGAAGTCAGCTCGAGTCGAGAGAGGAACATTCAGCGAGCGATATGATGATTTAATTTAATTTATTGAACAAGGTAGGAGGAGAGGAGTTACTCGTTCTTGTATTGAGACACCGCAGACCTGCATAGATGGGGGTTTTCCGAAAATTTATGTATGGCTTCGATAGTTCAATGTTTAGAACGTTTGCGTACAGAACATGAGATCCCGGGTTCGAGTCCCGGCCGAAGCAGAAAAACGTTTTTCTTATTTTTCTTTCTTTAATTTGACTTGTTGTTTATAGTTTTAGGTCCTTGCAATATTTGGTATTTGGGAAGGAGGAGGAACTTATACAAACAAACACTATAGAGTGAAAGAAGTTTTAAACTAGATTTGTCAAAATTAATTTTTAGCGATAGGGATACCGATAACCGGTAAATCATGACTTTTCTCCTTAATGTTTTGTGTAAATATGGTATATAAGCAGGAATTCTGCAACAATCAGAAGGCAAACAAAAATGACATTAGAGAATTCCTTGTAAAATAAAACTAAGCCCTGTGGCTTATAATTCTAAGGCAAATTACAGCTTGCTTTGCTGTAAGGTGCTTTTGTTTAAATTATGAATTATTGTTATTAATTGATAAGCCGCTATTTCACCTACGTAGGTTCATTTAACAATAATACTCCGTTTATTATCATAGGCACAAACCGATAAAAACATTACGTAGAGAGGGGGCGGTGGGTGGGGTTGCTATACCGCTACGTACCAATTTTTACTAAAACATAGTTCATGGCCTATGTGAAAATAATTATAATTATTTTCAAAAAAATGGTTTAATTATTGTTAAAGTCAAAAAGTATCTATAGATAGTTTTTGACTTTAACAATAATTAAACAATTTTTTTGGGAAAAATATATGTATCTCGCCCAGTGGCGGTTCTACAGGGGGGGAATAGTAAAGGGGGTATTAACTGCCCCCAAGAATCCGAAAATATATGTAAAGTATAAGGACGGCTAACTGCTACAGGTACCGTAAAACGAGGTTACTTTGCGCCCCCTGGTCCTACTTTGCTCCATTGCGAAAAAAAGTTCTTAGATATTCCACATTAAAAATCTGCGCATGCACCACAACTCCACCACGCGTGAATTATCCGTTGCGAATTTGACCTTTCAAAGACGCGGTAGCCTCTATTTCCCGCTTTTAATACCAGAGTGAAGTGCAGCTTAAAAATCCTTTAAAATTTGACCTCTAAAAATTTGGTGTCTAGTGCAGTTATCGATTTCTATGCAACAAATACTTAAAAAACCAATATTTTTAAATTTTTTATTCACAATTTTAAATGTTTGGGGAAAATCTAACTAAATTTGGGTGTAGTTTACGCCAACATATAAAACACCAATGTTTTTTTTTCATATTTAATTAACTTTGCTCCACTGTTCAAGTTAAAAAAATATTTATAATACTAAGTATTTTGTAATAAAAATGGCCTTTGTTAATTACCTATGCCATGTGTTTTTCATTTAAACCAAAAAAACATTTTTTATGGTATAATTTTTGGTTATTTCTTTGAATTTTTCGAATTAACTCAAAAAAGTGGAGCAAAGTAACCTCGTTTTACGGTAAGTTAAAAGCTGAAAAAAATTATATTTTTGTTAACTTGCTTTATCAGAAAAGCACTCAAGGAAGAAATCGCATGTAGAAAAAGTGCACACAGGCAAAAGCGCACAGAGGAAAAACTTAACTACTCCACTTCCTTCGATCCTGACAGATTTTTTTGACTCATTGATCTGTGGATTGAAAAATTTAACTTAAACTATAATAACTCTGGCAAATAAAATAAAAAAAGTCTTTACATCTCGTGCCACCGAATAAAAATACGGGATTTGTTTTGCCCGTACATCCCTAAAATTTCGAACCAATTGCTAAAAACTTACCTAAAAGTATTGCAATATTACATGGTGAAGCTCCGAAAATGGTACATTTTCAAAGCCATAAAAATGTTTTTTCTGTTTTCAGCGGTTGTCGCATTTTTTTGTATATTATTACCGACCCCAAATAAGTAGGTTTTCAAATTACACTTTTTTATTTTATGTGCCGGTGAGGAAAAATATCTTACTCTAGGCGTACAACCTACCAATAATTAGGATAATTATGAATCTAGACATGAATCATGAGGTTTTAAAGAAAATTTATTTATAGTTTCGAAAATTTTCAACAATATTAAAATAGTTCACAAATAATAAAAGATCTTCCAGTTTTAAATATTTTAATAATTTTTAAAGTTTTTATAAATTTCAATAAAAAAATTTCAAATATTTTCAAAATTCTAAAAAAAATTTCAAATAATTTCAAAATTCTAGAAATATTTTAAAATTTACATATATACAGCGTGTCCCATAACTTAGGAACCATAGTGCAGCAGGTGATAGAGGAGGTTATTTCTGATAAAAAAGTTTATATACATCAAAATCATTGGATTTTTAAAATCAGATGAGTGGGGAAAAAAAGGTTTTATCAAAAAATTTATTATTTCCTTTTTTGATAAAATTGCAAATTAACAAGATTAGAGGCTGTCAAAGTAACCTCCACAAATGTATTTTAAAAATTTTTTTAAAAGTTTTAATTTTTCTTTGTTCCAAAAAAATATTTATTTCTGAAAAAAATTGATTGTATAATTTTTTAAAATAATATATTTATCACCACTTATGGCTTTTGCTCTAATCCACGACTTTTAAAAAAGTTATTATGAAAAAAGTGTCAAACTTTCATGCTCTGTATCTCGAGAAAGTTGCGCTATGGCCCCAAAGATACACATCTTGTATAGTACCCTATTATTGTGAACAAAATTCAGATGATCAAGTAACTTTAACAGTCGGTACCATTCTAAACCTGAAGACTTAGTTTAATTTGTTTCATTTCCCTGTGCGTTTTTTTCTTTGCGCTTTTTAAGTGTGCGCTTTACTACTCGTGCGCTTTTTTCTCTGTAGCGTTTTTTCCTGTGCGATTATTTATAATCGAAGTTCATATGTCAACGTATTTAAATTTGCACAGATAATTATGTAATCGACGGTATTTATTTCCATTTTATAAACAAACGATAATAAAAATAAACAATGACACGCGACCGGCAATGCTTTTTACTACTGACATACCCCTAATCAAAACAAACCCATACGTCTTTAAGAAGGATAGAACCGGCAAGTAAAAGGGCAACAGACGTTTTCGCACGATGGTGATGGCCGACTTCAACTAAAACAAACATTCCTCCCGCCCCCGCTCGAGAACATCCAACCATACTTCGCTGAAAAACGGGTGAAATTGAAACCTTGCCCCGCGCGGCGATGCCGGCTTGTAATTATTTGCGCTAAAAAAGGTCACCCAATTATTCGCTTGTTGTTAACCACAGATAATAAAAAAGATAGACAATCATGTCGTAAGGGAAGATTTAACTTTTTTTAAATAAATCAATTAAAAATACTGTTAGTTGTCCAGTTTTGGAAGGGCATTGTCCCGTTGCCCTCCCTGTAACAGCCGCCACTGCCACTGCCGAAATCCTTCAAATAAAAAAATTATTACTTACCATCACTGTTGCCGTCAGGCTCTATTTGATCTCCTCCGGGATAGTAGATAATGTCAGGTCTAATTTGATGATGATCCGAATCAGAGGTGCTTTTGTCGCTATAGAGGTCGCCTAAGTCTATTCGATCTGAAATTATAAAAAATGCAGGAATAAAAAATGTGAAGTATCCTTTAAAGATTTACCATACACTTCAAAAGTCTAAATTTGTTAGACAGCAGTAACCGATTAAAAATGCTTTTATTTAGAAAATAAATAAAAAGTCAAAAAATACAAATTATCTGGGATCATGGCAGTGCCCCGTCAAGTTCGCGCGGAAACTGCTGTACCATCTTTTCTGGAAACATTGCAGCCCATATTTGACCTATCTAAGACTCTACTTCGGAATGAGCTACGAAATTTAAACTTTGCACAGTTGTAGATCTTGATAGAGTTAACAATCACTTCAAGTTTCATGGACTTCCATAAAGTAGTAAAATAGTTACGAAATTTCAAAAAACGTCGAAGTTTCCACTCACTCACTCATGTATAGATCATCAAAATTCTACTGTACTTCCAGACATGCTACAAAGCTGAAATTTAGCACACTGATAGAAATTGTGACCAAACCCCAAAATTTTAATTCACTCCCCTCCCCCATACATGTAAATGTATGTAAAAGTAACATTGCCCACTTCCGCTAGGTAGCTGACCTTTGGCAGACTGATAGGAAATATGATAAAACTGTAAGAACAAAATTAAAAACTCCAAACTTTCAATTTGCTTCCCTTCCCTACAAATGTAAAGTTATGTAAAATTAACATTGCCCACTTCCAGAAACGCTAGAGAGCTGAGCTTTGGATGGCCGATAGGAACTATGATAAAACTATAAAAGAAAATTAAAAAACCCCAAATTTTAATTAACTTCCCTCCCCTATGAATGTATAGTTATCTACGAGTAACATTCTCCACTTCCAGAAACGCTAGAGAGCTGAGCTTTGGAAGATAGTAACTATGATAAAACTATAGAAAAAAAATTAAAAACACCAAAATTTTAAATTACTTTTCTCCCATATAAATGTAAATATATGTAAAATTAACATTGCCTACTTCCAGGAACTCTAGAGAGCTGAGCTTTAGAAGGCTGATAGGAACTATGATAAAACCATAGGAAAATATGAAAACCTCAAAATTTTTAATAAGACATTGCAAAACTTTTGAACAATATTACGCATATTTTACTACTTTAAAACTTAAATATTATCCAAATCCTTTAAAAAAGAAGTGAAATCATAACAAAAACATTTCATGTAAAAAAAAACCCATACGCGAAAGTGGTATTCCGTAAAAAGATTTGAGATAAAAGTAAAGCCAAGTTTTCCAATACAAATTTCAAAATGAAAGGTTCTTACTAGTTTAGAAATGTTTTTCTAAACTTGGCTATTATTGTGTGTGCTTAAGACCACACGGCAGTACTATATTTGCTGCAAAAAGAAGTTTGGCTGGAATAGCAAAGTTTAAAAAAACAATTCTAAACTAGTTAGAACCTTTAATTTTAAAATTTGTATTGGAGAACTTGGCTTTACTTTTATCTCAAATATATTTACAAATTACCACTTTCGCGTACTTGCCTTTTTTTACATGAAATGTTTTTGTTATGATGTACCGGGTGGGCCAAAAAAAAACCGGACAGTTTTGTTTTTCATTATAACTTTTGAACTATACCATCGATTTCAATGGGACAAACTGTACTTAGCAGAGAATTAATTAGAGTTTTAAATAAATAAATTCTTTTTTCCGCCATTCAAAATCCAAGATGGCGGCCGAAATAAAATTGTGCCCTTCAAAGTTGCTCGTTTATTCTAGTGTTGCGAACATGTCTTAATAATTTTTTTAAATCACTAAAAAAAGCAGCGTTCTTGCCACGCACAACAAGGTATAAATAAGCAAAATCGGTTCGGTGATTCTACAAAAAAACTATTTTTGTCTTAACCATTGTTTTGAATATTATACGATTGCCTTGCCAATCATGTCTGCATTTATTTCCTTATTAATTCATTACTACTAAACCGATTTTGATGAAATAAAAAACATCCTCGTGAGAATTGATTGCTTTTAAAGATCATGATCAAAATTTATTAACATCTTAAAAGTTAAGATGATGGACAGAATCATAATTGATTCTACAAAATGGCGTGTTTAGTTTTATTCTCTGAAAATGCTTTAGTTTTTTTAATGTATAGAAAAGCACTACCTTTCTACCGTACAACAAGGTATAAATTAGTAAAATCGGTTTAGTGGTTCTCCAAAAATCTATATTTGTTTCAGCCATTGTTTTACAGATTATAAGATTGAATTGCCAATCCTGTCTGCATTCATTTCTTTATAAACTCATGATTACGGAACCGATCTTGGTGAAATAAAAAAAATCATGGTGATAATTGATTGTTCTTTAAAGTTTATAATCGAAATTTGCCGCCATCTTAGAAAGTTAGTATGTCGGAAATAATCATACTTGACCCTTCAAAAAGGCACGTTTATTTATTTTTTCAAAAAACGTTTCAGTTATTTTTTTAATTTATAAAAAAGCACTTCATTAATTTTTATCTCTTTATGCGGGAGAAAAATAATATTTTTCTATAAATTAAAAAAAAAAAATATATTTTCGGAAAATAAGAATAAGCACGCCATTCTGACATTTTGAGGAATCAAGTATGGATGGCGGCAAATTTCGATTGTATAATCTTTAAAGAGCGGGTTTCGTAATAACGAATTTATAAGGAAATTAATGCAGACAGGATTGGCAATGCAATCGTATAATCTGTAAAACAATGGCTGAAACAAAAATAGATTTTTTGAGAACCGCAACACCGATTTTACTCATTTGCACCGCGTTGTATGGGGGAAAAGTAGTGCTTTTCTATAAATTAAAAGAAAACTAAAACATTTGCGGAAACTAAGAATAAACACGCCATTTTGGAGAATCAAGTATGCTTCTGTCCGCCATCTTAAATTTTAAGATAACGATAAACTTTGAACATGGTCTTTAAAAAGCAATCAATTCTCACCAGGATGTTTTTATTTCATTAAAATCGGTTCAGTATTAATGAATTTATAAGGAAATAAATACAGACCTGATTTGCAAGGCAATCGTATAATATGCAAAACAATGGTTGAGACAAAAATATTTTTTTAAGAACCACTGAACGGATTTTGCCAATTTATACCTTGTTATGCGTGGCAAGAATGCAGCTTTTTTAGAAATTTAAAAAAATAATTAAAACATGTTTGCAACATGAGAATAAACGAGCATCTTTGAAGGGTACATTTATAATTTCGTCCACCATCTTGGATTTTGAGACGGTGGACAAAAAAATACATTCAGTCAAAACTCTGATTAATTCTCTGCCAAGTGCAGTTTGTCCCATTAAATTCGATTGAATAGTTCAAATGTTATAATTTTTAAAAAAATTGTGTGTGCTTAAGACCACACGGCAAAAGTGTAAACTTTAACAAGGCGAAATTAATAATACTGGCCTTCATCTGCATCATCATCTCGCTCGCTGAATGTTCCTCTCGCAGTTAGTCGACTCGAGCCGACTTCACCCGAATGAGCGTTACATGGCCGAGCCTGACCAACGATCTTAATAATCGTTGGAGCCTGACGGCTCAGTTCAATTCAGTACCCACAAAAACTGCAAAACGCGCCTAAAGAAGTTTACACTTCAAAAATTGTTCGGTTTTTTTGGCCCACCCGGTATATATATACCGATTTTTTTTCAAGTACAATGCAAATCACAACTTTACAGTTTTATATCTACTCTTTTGAAAAACTAAGCAGCTAATGATCACTAGCTCTAATCAAGTCAGAAAACAAGTCCGGGGTTTTAATTTTTTTTGGTTATTGTGGCATTAATATACAGGGTGTCCCACGAAAATATTACAAGCAAAAGTTTAATGCCTTATAATTATTAACTAAAGTAAAGTTGTTTAAACCCAAAAAAACCTACAAACAATATGTCAGTGTAACTACCACAAGATGACACTATATAGAAAGATAGATAATTATAAGCCCTAAAAAATGTTATTGACTCATTTTTGAAGTGTAAACTTCTTTAGGCGCGTTTAGCAGTTTTTGTGGGTAGTGAATTGAACTGAGCCGTCAGGCTCGGCTGTGTAACGCTCATTCGTGTGAAGTCGGCTCGAGTTGACTAACTGTGAGAGGAAGATTCAGCGAGCGATATGATGATGCAGACGAAGGCCAGTATTATTAATTTCACCTTGTTGAAGTTTACACTTCTGCGGTGTGGTCTTAAGCACACACAATTTTTGTTTTTTAAATAATACATTCAACTTCAGGAGTACCCCCTTCGGGGACAAAACAATTCGCAGCGGCCAAATTGCCACAGGCCGATTTGCCGCGGAGTCAATTGCCACGGTCCGATTCGCCTTGGGGAGATTTCGCCATCGACGATATTTAAGATTGCAATTTTGTTTATTTCGTGTAGTAAACAAGTGTTTCAAAAACTATGTAAAAAAAATAATTTTATCAATTTTTTTTTATAATTTAGTTTCTGGAAAAACTACTTTTTAAAAAAGTACTATTTTCAAAAAGAATTTCAGCCTTCCATAAGCCGCGTCGAATAAATTTTATTGCATTATTTTTGGTAGGGTTAAAGATATTTAATTGCCTAGTTTGGTTTTGATGTATGATTCAGTTACTCGGAGATTTTCGAAGAGAAATGCACCCTCGTTAATTAATGTCTAAACATCGCATTAAAAAATAGTCTTTTACACTGCTGTTGTCACGGCATAGCTGATTTAACAGCTTAACAAAGTAAAAATATGGGATTTTAAAAACCTTTAAAATTCCTTTCAAGAGCTACCAAATTAATCAAAATAAATGCTTAAGCTTGCCAACCTGTTGTGCTAAAAAATAACCTAAACGGTTATGCCATACATTGCTTAGCATCTCAAGTGTGATCAAATTTAAATATCTTATTTTTGTTATACGGCCAAATCACATACAGGTCAGGCGATCTAGGGGCCATATCCTAATACTGCGTCTGCTTATTACTCGTTGGGAAAAAGTTTCGTCTAAAAATTCCCTGACATCTATCCTGCTAAAACCAAACTTAAATATGCCCAATTTAAGTTACTTTCGTCAGTAAATAAAATATTACTGACAAAATTTTTATCCTGATTTGAACGATTAATCATTTTTTCATAAAATTTCATTCTTAAAATATTTTCGTCAGGAAACAATTCCTGAGATTTGTTTAGCTAGTAGGCTTTGTATCCATATCGCGGTCTTCATACTTAGCAATGAACAAATTTATTACATCCCGAGCGGAGTTTCCTAAAATACCATTTTAACATTTGAACCTTTTCTTCGATAGTCAATTTTAACGCCGGCATAATGCCCGATAAAGAAATTAGCAAATTTTGGAAACTTCCGTTTTATTATTTTTGAGTATAAAAACCCAAAATAAACAAAAACATTTTGCTATTGCTTCCTTAGTTAGGTAAGTATACAATGATAAGTAGAATATATTATTTGAATAAAGCCTACAAAAGTAAATTCCGAAAATTTTCCTTCTTTTTACTACAGAAGAATGATTGTTTTACGCTGTAGAATGTTTACAATGACTTAGATTAGGATTAAGAATTATATTTATTTTTCAAAACAAGAATGTGAAAATATTCCATTGTACAGTGTTTTACGGCTGGTTTTACGGTACCTATATTTTAACACTTATTCCGTTGCCAAGCGACGGCTTTGCCATTGTCCGTGGGCAGTTTTTGGCATATAGGTATACTCTCAAAATGTCACGTGCATGTTGTCAGTGCCCAGTAAAAATATTTTGACTTCAATGTGCTTTTGCCGATATATATTTTGTCCCCAGGGTTTTCGTCACTTTTCCTTAGTCAAAAATTAGTACGTTGGTGCTACCATTAGATATTGATTAGGGTCACTGGATCACGAAAACTGCCAGGCTTCTAGGATGCAGTGACCCTACTATTAATGTAGAAACAGCGCCATCTCAAAGCTAAGTGACCTAAGGTTAAGGTCTTTAGGTCGACTGTCAGTGGGCTTAAAATGTTGTGCCAAGCAGTCCGGGCCCCCCCCCCTCCCTAATATAAAGCTAATATTTTTTAGTAATGTTAATGAATTTGTTCATTAATTTTATTGATTTTCAACCGATGACAAAATACATTGATACAATGTAAAAATTTACTGAATCAATAAACTTTTTTTAAATATTTTTGTACATTGAATCAATGTTTCTTTGTTCATCGGCTGAAAATTAATGTTTCGCTGTGTAAAACGTAATTTTTCGCAATATATATTTTTTTTTAAAGATTTTGACAAAAATGAGTATATTTCCAAAATTTTTTGAATGCAGCGCGTTTGATTTTCTTGTATTGCTAAACTTCAAAGCTTATTTTTAACGACAATGATTTTTTTTTGTTTTTTCTTCATCTTTGGAGTCTTCTCCTCTTTAGTTTATAAAATATCATGCTAAATTTCAGTTACCAGTTTTCCTCTAAAGAACTACCAATATGCACGACATTCTAGAATTTTAATATATAATTTATTATGTTAAGCAGAGGCGCCTGATGAAAACAAAGAAAACATCATTGTTGTGTATAACCTCAGTTTCTAGAAATTAAGAATATGAGAATATATTCACTTATGTACCCTGTCTCTTTAAAATTAATGTTAATACGGATATGACTGAAAAGAAATGGAAGCTTACGAATTTTAAACCTTTCCAAATAAAAGATACTGCTTTAAAATTTTAAATCTGCATTTTTTCCAATATCTCAAATACAAAAGCTCTAACATATGTATTTGAGATATTCCCAATTTTGTCTGCATTTAATTCCTCATAAAATAATTTTTACTGAACCGATTTAAATAAAAAAAAGCATTGCACAAATGCTCTTAATGATCATAATCGAAATTTGCCGTCACGTTAAAATCCAAGATGTCAGACAGAATCAAACTTGACCCTTCGAAAAAACTCGTTTATTCTTATATTTCGAAAAACATTTTCTCCTTTTTTTAAATTTAAAAAAAAGTTTTGCCCTCGCCGCAAACAACGATTTCTACGAATCGTATTCGGTTTAGTGGTTACTGAAGTAGTAATGATTCTTGTTTCCACGATTGTTTTACAGACTATACGATTTCGTTGCCAATTCTTTCAGCATCCATTTCCGTCCTTAAATCTGTTAATACTATACTTATTTTAATAAAATAATGGTGAAAATGTTTAAATTTCAATAAAATCGGTTTGGTAATAGTTAATGCTTTTATGTAGAAATTAATGCAGAGATGCAAGCGTCTAAAATGTAAACAATGATAGAACAAACACTAATATCTTGAGAACTACTAAAGTTTTATAAAAGTTTAAAAAGGGCGAAAATATGTCTCGTAACACAAGAAAAAGCAATCCAAGGTTTAATAATTATTTTTAAAGAGCAGTGGATCCTAACTATAATGCTTTTTAGTTCATTAAAATCGGTTTAGTAAAAATTCATTTATGGGGGAATGAATGCAGACAAAATTAAGAAGGCAATCCTATAATTGGTAAAACAATGGTATAACAAAAATCATTTTTCGGGAACCACGGAACCGATTTTAATGATATATACCTCGTTGTGCTTGGCAGAAATGGTAATTTTTTACTAATTTAAAAATCATTCTAAAAAGTTTCCGGAACATTAGAATAAACGGGCCTCTTTAAAGGGTTAAGTTTGATTCTGTCTGTCATTTTGGAATTTACGATGACGGGCAAAAAATATTTTTAGAAAAAGCTTGATATAATTACCTGAAAAGTGCAGTTTATTTTATAAAAATCGAAGGTATAGTTCAAAATTTACATTGAAAAACATTTTGTCCGGATTTTTTTGTCCCACCCGGTTTGTCTTCTTGAAATGGGTGAGAATGAAGATCTTCCCACGTCAGGGATACAATAGAGATGCGGAAATCAATTAGGATCGCACACGCAGTTCGACTTTTACCCGACTTTGCTGCTTATCATTAATTTCAAGAATTCATACACTGTGTGAGTTGAGAGTAAAGTGAGTGAGTGAGTTGAGAGTAAAGTGGATGTTAAGTGGATGAGAATGAGAATGAGTATGAAAATCTTGCCATTCCAGTGGCGGCTCGTGGGGCAGTGCCACAGAGCCATGGCACTACCGTATTTTTCTGCAAAAACACGTTTTTTTAGTTTTAAAACATATTTATTGGTTTTTATTTTATTTTATGCATTTCTTTTTATATATTCAGGGCTTTCAAAACAGACGGGTCACGATCCTCCACTTTGTTGACGTCACATCGGGGGCGGCTTTTATTTCGATGGTCACGTCACGACACACTGTCTTTAAAATATTGAAGTTGGAATGACGGTTCATGAATACCTATTTAATTTTTTTTATGAGCCGGTTTTGAGATGTTTTTACTATATTCTTGCAGAACATTTTTTAAAATGTATAGTAAAACTAAATTTTTTAGAGCCGCTTCATTAGCTCACACAAGGCCAACACAAAAATAGAGGCCACGACCCTGAAAAAATCAGCTGTTCTCCGGAGGCTGACTTTTATATTGGGTCTTATGGGAGGTCAGACGTTTTTTTATGATATTTTCAAAATGGCACTACAGATTCCCGCGAAATTTCAGTCAAATATTCTCAGACACTATCCTCATATTCCACCAAACTTTTGTAAGGATGCAAGGTGAATTCAATAAATTAAAAAACTCAATAAAAAATGAAAAGAAATTAACCACATTTAAAAAAAGTTTAAAAAAATATTTATTTTCAATGCAGTTTGTTTAATTATAGTATTATTCATTTGGATGCAGGTAGAATAAATTATTGTGTTACAGTTGAAAGTATTACTTAGTCTATTAATATTTATATAGCTAACAATTAGATTTTAATGTAATTAACTTTACTATTGTTAAAATTGTAGCATATTCTTGCTAAATAAAGTTTTAAAGTTAAAGTTAAGTTAATTAAAAGGTTAAAATCTTCAACATTTAGCATTTTTATTTTGAATTCAAATTACCCGCCATGTACCGCATGCCAACTGTTATATTTGACAAGTATTTGACTTTGTCATCTGTGTTTGTCATAATCGCTTCTGGTTTAAATTTAATTTTTGTGTGAGCTAATGAAGCGGCTCTGAAAAAGTAAGGATTACTATACATTAAAAAAAATGTTCTGCAAGAATATAGTAAAAACAATCTCAAAACCGGCTTTATTTATAAAAAAATCAAATATTCATGAACCGTCATTCCAACGTCAATATTTTAAAGACAATCAGCTGTGTCGTAACGTGACCATCAAAAAAAAATCAGCCCCGGATGTGACGTCAACAAAGTGGAGCAAGGCCAACACAAAAATAGAGGCCACGACCCTGAAAAAATCAGCTGTTCTCCCGGGGCTGAATTTTACATTGGGTCTTATGGGAGGTCAGACGTTTTTTTATGATATTTTCAAAATGGCACTACAGATTTTCGCAAAATTTCAGTGAAATATTCTCAGACACCATCCCGATATTCCACCAAAGGTTTGTAAGGAAGCAACATGATTAAAAGGTTAAAATCTTCAAGATTTAGCATTTCTTATTTTGAATTCAAATTACCCGCCATGTACCACATGCCAACTGTTATATTTGACATGTATTTGACTTTGTCATCTGTGATTGTCACATTTGCTTCTGCTTTAAACTGAATTATTGTGTGAGCTAATGAAGCGGCTATGAAAAATTAAGGATTACTATACATTTAAAAAAAATTGTTCTGCAAGAATAAAGTAAAAACAATCTCAAAAACGGCGTTATTTAAAAAAAAAATTAAATATTCATGAACCGTCATTCTAACTTCAATATTTTAAAGACAATCAGCTGTGTCGTAACGTGACCATCAAAAAAAAATCAGCCCCGGATGTGACGTCAACAAAGTGGAGGATCGTGGCCCGTCCGTTTTGATAGCCCTGAGTGGAGGATCGTGGCCCGTCCGTTTTGATAGCCCTGGCTCACACAAAAATTTAATGTAAAGCAGAAGCGAATGTGACATACACAGATGACAAAGTCAAATATATGTCAAATTTATCAGTTGCATGTGGTACATGGCGGGTAATTTGAATTCAAAATAAGGAATGCTAATTCTTGAAGATTTTAACATTTTAATCATCTTGATCCTTACAAAAGTTTGGTGGAATATCGGGATGGTATCTGAGAATATTTCACTGAAATTTCGCGGAAATCTGTAGTGCCATTTTGAAAATGACACAAAAAAACGTCTGACCTCCCATAAGACCCAATGTAAAAGTGGCCTCTATTTTTTGTTGGTCTTGATATATATTATATGAAATTCGGTAGCTCTGTGCAATGCAGTGGATCACGCTCCTACTCGATGCGACGGCGACGCGATGAACTGAAACCCAAAGCAACGTCAAACGCGCGGCCAATTTTCTCTTGGCTCCTTCGAATAGAGAAAGATTTTATCTGCAGCCTATATGAGCGACAGAATAGGACCAATGAAAAGAAATTTTGTGCCTGGTACAGACAGTTAGTCGTAGTACTCGCATTGTTTTTGCGCGTGGATTATTGGTGTTTTAATTTACGTCCTTTACAATACATTTCAATTATTTTTTGATAAATTTTAAATCATTTTATGGCTGAACTCGGCTAAGCATGGGTAAGTTTCTTTAAAAAAAAAATAGAATTAGAAACCCCCAACCTAGTAGTGGTAGGTATGTTTTTTAATGACTTGTGGCTTAACATTTGGGCGCAACACCCCGAATTTTTGTTTACTGACTTAAAATTCTAGCACTACCATGTTGTATTGACATGAGCCCCCGCTGCCTCCTTCTCACCCATTCATACACTGGTTATGGTTTCAAACTCATTTTTTTGTGGTAGGGGGCGCCAAATTTCGATTTTACCTAGGGCATCATTTACCCTAGGTACGCTGCTGAGTTTATGTATTTTTGGGCGACTAAATACATACTACATTCAAATTAATTCCATTAATGGTTTAATTTTTTTGGGTTCACATTTCTTGCTTGCACTAATTGATATGTACCCAAGGCAGTTTATTTTTAACGTAATTTTTTATGACGAAAAAATGATCTACTTTGCATATTCGGGTAAGTTTTCTTGTTGATAATGGATTATTTATTTTGTGATACGGGGTTATGCTATAACTAGATAATAAACGCAAATTTTAGTACCCGTGAATTATAATTTTTGTTGCAATTTTGAAACCGTAAACCCAATAAGATTTTTTGTGCTAAAATTAACGACCCATTCAAACCTATCGTAAAAAAAACTAAAATAATCTACAAAAAAATCCATATTGATTTTTAATTTATTATTACTGTTTTACAGACTATCGGGAAACTACAAAATAATGGCTTTTTCGGTCGCCTGTGTGTAAAAAACGTCCTACGTCCTACCGTGGCGTATATTGGGAGGGAACGCCCCCCCCCACCCCAAAGCTAACATTTCTTTAAATATTTTTGACATATTTCATAAATACAAACATAAAACAGCATAAAATATGGCTTTATGGGGTCTCAGCCCCCCCCAAAACTATCTCCCTCCCAAAATTTTATAAATAATATTGTAAAAAATAGTCTAAAGTTAGCAACTTTTTGGCGGCATCTATTCGCGCTTCGTGGGATACTTTCTGTTGATTTGAGGTTGTTTGGCACTACGTTACCTTAAAGGCGCGTATTCATTTGAGGATGTGTACAGACCAAATCCCAAAATATATTTAGTTTTGATACACAGAATACACCTTCTGGTCAGGCTCTAGGAATATCTCGCAGCGGACCCAATTAGCTGCCAACCGAACCGAACCGAACCAAACGATCTGCGAACGTACAAAGAGGAGCCGAAGAAAGCTGGTTTTCGGCAAACAGCTTTCAAGCGGCGCGAGCGTAATTTGAAAACACAAAAACAGGACGAATCCGTGTTTGCGCGCGGAGTGTGAGCAGCGCAAACTCCGCGCGCGAGCGACGCACATACGGCGCGGTAGCGGAGCAGTTTGGCGTAAACGTACTCCCAGTGGCGTATATAAGGGGGGGCCTGGGGGCCCGCCCCCCCCCCCCCCGAAGCTAAGATTTTTTTAGATATTTTCCACATATTTCCTGAATACAAACATAAAATAGCATAAAATACGGCCTCATGGGGTCTCGGGCCCCCCCCAATCTGCCTCGGGCCCACCCCGAAACTTTTTTCTATATACGCCACTGCGTACTCCGTAACGCCCTTATTCCAGCTTTTTTTTTAAGCAAAAATCATTTTTATAGCGAAAAACATCGAACTTTTGCAAAATTGTACATTGTAGCTGGCTTGGACAGCTACCTTTCAAAGCTAGGAAGCCAATATATCAGGAGAAGCGGACTGAAAACGACTATAAAAAATTATTCTTGATGTCGTTTGCTAGGATGAGGATTGGAGGATTCTCGCGAACATTTTATAGGAACCACCCTTTAAGACAGCCATTGGGGGTACCATCCACCGAAATTTAAAAACATGAAATAAAAATTCTTTTCTATGAAGAGTATAAAGAGGCCCTTTCAGGGCATTATACATACATATAACTCAATGGTCTAAAGTCTTGTATGTAATAAAAAATGGAACCAAAATTGAATTATATTGTACAATAAAATTATCATGGGTATTATCAGTGGCGTATATAGAAAAAAGTTTCGGGGTGGGCCCGAGACAGTTTTGGGGGGGCCCGAGACCTCATGAAGCTGTATTTTATGCTATTTTATGTTTGTATTCATGAAATATGTGGAAAATATCCAAAAAAATCTTAGCTTCGGGGGGGGAGGGGCCCGGCCCCCCCCCGTATATACGCCACTGGGTATTATTTTAATCCTTTTGCGAGCGGAAATATTTAAATTCTTGGTGTATCTCAAAAACTACTTGATTTATAATAAAACATGTCAAAACAAAAATTGGTTGCTTTTAAAAAGGGAGTAAAACGAGACTTAAAAAATTAAAATCGGACGACTGACTCCGGAGATACGTTTAAAACAAAAATTTGAAAATTTAGCGGCTATTTTTAAAGATGACGGCCAAACGACCATGATTTGGACCACGTGACCAAACTTTTTTTTGTTCTCCTATGGGTTTCTAATAAAGGCCCGTAACAAAACTGAGCGCACATATAGAGCATACGTGACACGAGCCAGCACCTAGGCTACAGTTAATTTGATCATTTTTGGGACAACTTTTTTTCGTTGGCCCATGCTGTTTGCTCTGATAACTGTCAAAAAGTTATCTCAAAAATTATGAAATGAACTGTACACTAGTTTTAAATTTACCATTTTAGATGCGCTTGCCGACTACTCCCGTTAATTGCGCTGGTGAGATTATTACTAATAAAAGTTAAATCGAAAACAACAATTAATAAAACATTATTTATTAAAACAAATATGTGTGAAATAATAACATACTATTGAAATTATTCAAAATAAATCACCCGTTCCGTTTTATATTTAAAAATTAAAATTACGTGACCGTATTCCTGTATGTGTTCTAACAATGTTTTTCTGTTAATTTCAAGTAGATAAACATTGTTTACATTAAAGGTTCAAATGAATTTCAATTCGGTTTAAACTTTATTAATCTACAACAGTCATAGAACGTACGCACAGAACAATATTAAAAAATATCATCAAATGTAAAATGCTGGATCTAGAGAAACTAGAATATAAACAATATTTAAAAAAACTTGCCCAATGTAAAATGTATAAATGTACCCCGCACAATCAGAAAAGACTTTAGCCTAGCACCAACGCCGAAAATGTGTTATTTGGGTATATTTGGACCGATCTTAGCAATATCGGCGTGACGTCTGTCTGTGTGTGTGTCTGTCCGTAACACGATAGCCCCTAAACCACGGAACCGATTTTCATAAAACTTTCAGACAGTTTGTTGACAAACTTAATTTGTGCTAACTTTATAACGGAACATCGCATCAATATGCGGTTTTCGAATTATAGTAGAACATATCTTTCTAAATAATTTTTGTTTTAACCAAAAACTTTATAGGAGGTTTCGTTTTTGAGATTTACAAAAAATTGTAATTCAAGGCTGATTTAGCATGGAGTTTACTTAGAGTGTGCTAATGGGCTAGAAAGGTATGCATCAGATCCATCATGTATCCATTTATTTTTGTCGTCAAAATACGGCAACGTCAACATTTGAAAAAAATTACAGAGAAAAGTTTTTTCATTTTCGGCGGCTCGCTGTTTTGAAAAATGGTGAAAGCTACTTAACACATTCACCGCCAAGCCAACACCAGTGTCCGCTCAACATTTAAATAGAGTTTCTAAAAAACTATATTGCACTCTCGATTATACTATTAAATTACTTAAATTAAAATAAATTAATCCGATATCCCGTAAACAACGCAAAAAAACAGCGACGGGTAACCGAAGGGATAATGTAGAGGCGTCATTTTAATTGTTTTCATTTTATTTGTGCTAGGTATATATTATGGTATTAAACATCGAGATGGCCAACTTTTTGTAAACAGTTCCACTTTTGCTCCAAAATTTTGCACAGGCTACTTATTTTTATTATTGCAATATTTTGTGTTTTCCAATTCTATGATAAAAATTTTTTTTAACTTTTCTATTTAGTAGTAGCAGTTATTACTGAAAACAAAATATCTATTTCACACACAAAACAAAAAACAAAAAACAAAATATAACATTTTCCAAAAAATAAAAAATAATAAAGTCTAATAAGTTAAGGAATTTTTTAAGGTTTTTTTTTCACCTGAATTGTTTTTTGTAAGTCAATAAGACTAGAATTTTTCAGTGTAAACGTGATTGTAGGCACCTACAAACACATACAATCATGTTAATGAAGATATTTGACACAATTCACATACCATACACATACATAATTACCTAGAAACACTGAAAAAAAGTCAATGTTATAACATACATTTTAGGAATTTGTTAATTACGTTTCTGTGGCAATTAATAGGATAATCTTTTACTAGTGCTATCTACACTCGAGTTCAAGAATAATGTGGCAAAAATTACCCTAAGTTTGACGCATTTCTAACGATCAGGCACCAAGGCGAGTTTATTATATTATATTTAGTAATAAATTACAGAAAAGGCGGAACCTGGAGAAAGAAGAAAAAGAACTCTGATAGAATACACAGAAATAAATAAATATATAAGAAAAATGATAAAAGAAAGAACCAAGAAATAAAAGTTGAGAGAGTAATAGAAAATAACAGTAGTGTATAGATACCGACTAGGTAAATATGAAATAATTAAAATAAAAGATATGAACGGCATAGAATCTAACGTTAAAGACGATATTATAAATATCACACAACTATTCTATACAGAATTATACCAAACAAAAAGGGAACCATCGCGAGAAACAATAAGGAAACTCCAAACAAAAATAAAGAACATAAACCGAGAGCTACAACCTGAAATACGCAAAACGGAAATAAAGAGAGCTATAAACAGTAACGGCAGAACTGGTCAAATACGATGGTAAACTTGTAGTTAATACCCTCCATATTCTCCTGAACAAAATACTAAAAGAAAAAATGATCCCAAACAACTGGAAAGAATCCATAACCATTATTCTACACAAGAAAGGCGATAGAGCAGACCTAAAAAACTATTGACCTATAATACTCCTCAATGTGATATATAAGCTTTTCACGAAAATACTAACAGATAGACTAACAACAAAATTTGATGCAGAACAAGCAGGGTTTAGAAAACGTTTCAGTACAGTTGACCACCTATTAACCATGGAAATCCTAATAGAACGAGCCAACGAATACAACATTCCACTATATATTGCATTTATAGACTTTGAAAAAGCCTTCGATAGCATTGAGCACTTGGCAGTAAAAGCATCTTTAATTAATAGTCGAATAGATCACAGAAACACAGATTTAATAGTCAATATAAATAGCGAAGCAACAATATCAATCTAAATCCACGAAGGAACCAAGCCAATTCTCATAAGAAGAGGTGTCAGCCAGGGTGACACAATATCCCCTAAACTATTTGACCAGGCCCTAGAAGATGTTTTTAAATTCTTAGATTGGGAAGAAATAGGCATCAAAGTAAAGGGACAATACTTGAACCACCCAAGATATGCTGATGATATCGCCTTAATAACAGATAAGAAAGAAGAACTGATAAAAAGCTGGAAGAACTGAATACAGCACCTAAAAATATAGGCTTGAGTATGAACTGCACTCAAACTAAAATCATCACAACCACAGATGAAGATATCACGATCAGAATAAACCAAGAGATAATAGAACAAGTATGGAGGAATATATATATATATACCTGGGACAAATTATTAAACTAAAAAAAGAAAACCAAACAGCTGAAATCAAGAGACGAATTAGATTGACATGGGCAGCATTCGGTAAATTAAGCTATATTAAAAAATAAAAAATATCCTCAGTACCTCAAAACGAAAGTGTATAACCAATGTATCCTTCCTGTACTTTCCTATGGATCCCAGACCTGGACACCTACAAAATCAAACATGGATAAGGAAACAAAAATGTTAAATGTAAAGCTAACAGATAGAAAAAGGAATCAATGATAAGAAATAAAACAAAAGTAAAAGATGTCAGAGGAGAAGTAGCAAAATTAAAATGGAAATTTGCTGGTCATAATATCAGACAAAAAAATGATTAATGGAACAAATTTATTGTAAACTGGAGACCTGGGGAAAATAAAAAAAGCAGAAGAAGACCCCAAACGAGATGAGCGGACGATTTGAACATGCGGGAGCTAGGTGGATAAACACGGCGACAGACAGAGAAGAGTGAAAGATATTGGGGGGGCCTATGTCCTAAAGCCAAAAGAGATAGAATAATGAATACTTATCCAGGGCCGTATGCAGGAAAAAATGAGGTGGGATAAGAAGTTTAAAATAGAATTTGGGAAATTTTGCGTTTTGTGTTGTGCCTCTTTATCAATATCAATATTAATCATGGAAAAAAATACATAAACGGAGTATAACAGATCTAATACCTTCTCAAGTAAAAGATATTGAAATTAAGAAATAGTCCATGTTGGGTGAGAAATATTGCTTTAAAATTGAATTTTGCTTCTCAATATCTTGAAAAGAAAAGTTCTGACAGCATTTTTAGTTGTTACAAAAATGGTTGCCACAAATTTTATTCTATTACTTATTCATAGGCCCTAGTTGAGAATCTTCATTTATTTTGAATATGAAGTTTGTGTGAATAGGTTTGAATACTAAGTTACTTTAATAAAATGAATGCCTAATTAAAGACGGTTTTCTTAAAACCTAAAGAATAAATTTAAGTGCAAAACTATTTACTAGGTAGGCTCGACCCTGCCCCAATTTCCTCTTGATTCAATTTGTCTTCCTAACAATATAATTTGCGACATTATTCATAAAAAAACTTTTTGTGTATTTTATTTGTTTCTAGGGGGGCTAATTACCCGGCTAGCCATGTATTTATTAACTAAAAGAGTATATTTTTTTCTAGGGGGGGCGGTAATTACCTTGTTAGTCCCCCAGTCAAATCTCCTCCCCATGTGCGTTACTTAATATAAAAATTATCCCCTCTATGTACCGAAAGCAATTCCCGCACGAACGCCACTGGTAAAAAAAGAAATTATGCAGCAAAAAAATGCCTGTTGATAAATAGAAAGTGTGCAACCTAGCGCAGCATTCACCGCCTGCCCTAAAATAAATCTTGAAAGCTTCTCCTATTGAAGTGCGAGAAAGGAATTCCAAATATAGATATATCCAAAGATAGCCTGACTTTTCTTTTTTTTTTCGTGACCCCGCCTTTTAACGTGGCCTCTATTATCCCTACCAAAAGTCGCCGAAATCGGGGGGTGGCTTGAATCGTCGCGCGTGGCCTTTAAAGGGCTCCGCGCCGGACTTCGTGCCCATTTGCTTGCTCTACTGTTAGGTTTGGAACGTGGTGTGGCTCTATATCCAATATAATCTATGAAAGACGGGGTACAACTTTGACTTTTAAGAATCACTTTGGAATACCCGGTAGATACTTATAAAAAAGGAAAATTTTCAAAATCTTTAACACCATGTTTCTTAAAAGTTAAGACCTTTAGGACATATGTTTACATGAAGTTTTTACCTTAAAATGAACCACAGCCCCCTAAGTATTTGAGAGAGCTGTAAATTAACCAAATAATAATCTTATTTTATTTTTAGCATCTTATTCAATAATAACCATGTATACTTGGGAGGGTAAATATAAAATATGATAAATAAAAATTCCTTGAACTCATACAACACCAACAACTAGTTGTTGGGGTATTTAACATCACTACAAAGTATATTTTTTAAAACGTTCTAGATACATTTTTATTAAACAAGACATGTAATAGTTCAGGCCCTACGGGGTCCGATACTGCGTTTAATGATAGAAGCAATACACTTGGTATGGATAGACATAAGACATTTTACGAAAGGGAACCACCCCCCCAACCCTGGCAGGATGGTGGTTTCCCCCCCTTAAACGTGCTTTTTGACGGTTTTTGCAAATAACTCGAAAACGGTCAACTTTTCTAAAAATATTTTTCTTTTAAAATTTTCTTTTTAACCATGTACCTTAGTACCATCTAAAGGCAGTGGTGCACGTTCCATAGACCTACAAAAAAAAAGAAATATATCTTATAATATCTTTTTTTTATTTTTCTTGTGACATTCAGTATCCTTAACACATTGTTTTTTTCAAAAAAGTTTTTTTGTTCAAAAACCCATTGTATACCGTTAATTTTTTAATAAGTTAGACATAACTCTTTTTAAAGTAGCCGCCTTGAAATAAAAATAAACGTGTTTGTAGAAATCCTCAAATTTAATAAAAAACTCAGTAAATAATACTCAAGGTGAGTAAAAATTGGGGTGAGGGGCTACCCCTTTTTCGCCCCCTCAAAAGTGATTTTTTACAGTATTTTTCTAATTATTTGCGAACTTTTAAACACCTTTTATAGGCATTTAAATAAATAAGAGGTGTGGAAAAAACAATATTTTTTTACTTTTCTTGAATTTTGTTGTCCTACATGTCTGGTTTTAACACTTATTTTTAAAGCTGAAGAAATGTCCTTTCCAATGATGTATATCATTTACCCCTCAAGGCAGCGGTAGATCTAGGTTAAAGTTTGCAAATAATTGGGAAAATACTGTAAGAGAGCACTTTTAAAGGGTGGAGAGAGGGGGAATGCCCCCCACCCCCACTTTAAAGAAGGTCAACTAGAAAAAGTTACTTTTAAGTTAGTACTAACCAAAAATAATTTTTTACTCACTTTCATTATTATTTACTGAGTTACAAAAATGAATGTTCAACATTTTTCTTTGATTTAAGGATTTCTATAAACACATTTATTTTTATTTCAAGGCGGCTATTTAAAAAAAATATGCCTAGCTCAATAAGTATTTAACTAAATACAATGGGCTTTTAACCTCAAATATATTTTTTTGAGAAAAAAACAGTGTTAAGGATAAAAATAAACAAAAAAAAATATTTTAAAAAATTTCCCCTTTATTCGTTCGCTAATGGAAAGTGCACCACTGCCGTCAGAGGGTATATTGTTACATAGGAAATTGTATCCGCTTAAAAAATGATCTCTAGAAGATTTTTTGGAAAAGTTGACTGTTTTCGAGTTATTAGCAAAAAACTATCAAAAAGCACGTTTAAGGGGGAACCACCCCTCTGCCAGGGTTGAGGGGTGGTTCCCTTTCGTAACAGGTTCGGACGAGTCTTATGTAGTTGGGTCGAAAAAAAAAATTTAATTGATTTTGTCATAGTTCTAAAAATATGTAAAATCCGCCAAGAAAATAAATTATTTTTTGTTTTCCTAAAAAATAATAAATTTGGCCGCGTCCCCCACCACCCAAATATTTCAAAATTTCAAATTTAAAGTAAGGGGCTGTAATAGTTATAAAATGTATCTTATGTATCTAAGGAACACAAACACTAAAAAAAATCACAATTATTATAATATTTGACCGCGCCCCTGAGCACTTTCTCCTAAATACGTATACAGTTTTTCGCTTGGAAAAGAGATGATATAATATATCTATCTATTTAGCCTTCTTCGATCCATCTTTGGATATAGGCCTCCCCCAATATCTTCCACTCTTCCCTGTCTGTCGCCGTGTTCATCCATCTAACTCCCGCATGTTTCTTCAAATTGTCCGCTCATCTCATTTGTGGCCTTCCCCTACTTCTTTTATTTTCCCAAGGTCTCAAGTTTACAATACATTTGTTCCATCGATCGTCTTTCTGTCGATATTATGACTGGCAAATTTCCATTTTAATTTTGCTACTTCTCCTCTGACATCCCTTACTTTTGTTTCATTTCTCATCCATTCATTCCTTTTTCTATCTGTTAGCTTTACATGTAACATTTGTCTTTCCATTCATCTTTGGGTTTTTATTACCTTATCCATGTTTGATTTTGTTTCTGTCCAGGTCTGGGATCCATAGGTAAGGACAGGAAGGATACATTGGTTATACACTTTCGTTTTGAGTTACTGAGGATATTTTTTATTTTTTAATATGTAGCTTAATTTACCGAATGCTGCCCAGGCCTATCTTACACGTCTCTGGATTTCAGCTGTTTGGTTTTCCATTTTTAGTTTAATAATTTGTTCCAGGTATTCCTCTACTTGTTCTATTTTCTCCTGGTTTATTCTGATCGTGATATTTTCATCTGTGTTTGTTATGATTTTAGTTTTAGTGTAGTTCATACTCAAGCCTATATTTTTAGCTGCTGTATCCAGTTCTTCCAGCATTTTTATCAGTTCTTCTTTCTTATCTGTTATTAAAGCGATATCATCAGCATATCTTAGGTGGTTTAAATATTTTCCGTTTACTTTGATGCCCATTTCTTCCCAATCTAAGTTTTTAAAAACATCTAGGGCCTGGTTAAATAGTTGTATCACCCTGTCTGACACCTCTACCTCTTCTTATGTGGATTGGCTTGGTTCTTTCGTGGATTTTGATTGATATTGTTGCTTCGCTATATATATTGGCTATTAAATCTGTGTATCTGTGATCGATTCGGCTATTAATTAAACATTTTAAAAAACTGCCCATTTTACCCCCCAGGGGCGCGGCTAGAAATACTTTTAAAAATTAAAAAAAATATACGTTAGCGTTTTTGACCCGTTACACAACTTTTTTTAACTATGACAAATCAATTTTTAAAAAAGGCCTTTTTCGACCCAACTTACAGTATCCATACCAAGTGTGTTGCTTGTATCATTAAACGCAGCATATCGCTAAAACCTCGGATGTAGGGCCTGAACTATAATGAAACACACGTACACATAATGATCACTTTTTAATTGCTGTCCAATTTTCACAGAAATTAAGATAGGCGTTTATGGGAAGATTGAGTAGAAATAAAAAATACCTACCTGCCAAGAATCCAAAATTAAAAAAACCTAATTAATAACCATAATTATCATTTATATTATCATATTTTAAAATAATTACCTCTTTAACCAAAGAGTTAATAATAATAACAAATTATACACCAAGGGATAAAAAGTGCATTTATCACGAGGTGTACAGGGTGTCCCAGAACAATGGTACAGAATAAAACTGTACTTACCTTAGCTAAAAATATTCAGATTTCAGCATCCAAAAGCTGATGAGAACCGTACTGGCTTACTGGCAAACTAAACCTCCCTCTATGGCCTCTATCAGAGGCGGATCTAGAAACTTTATTTGGGGGGGGGGTAAATATCATAATAAAACTATTTTTTGGGGGAAAATTTCCCCTTTTTCTCGTACCGTAGATCCGCGCATGCTTCTATAAACCTATGATAATCGAGATACAGGGTGCTACATATATTTTTCATGCCTTAGTGTATCTATGTTCGTTTTATTATTAAAAAAACCCTTTTCCCGTCATTCCTACGAGTAGTTGTCGCTACGAGCAAAGTCGGCTGTTCCAAGGAAAAACACAGTAATTGACGTTAGGAAACCATGGAATAAATATTTCATTCTCGATTTTTTTTTTATTTAGTCGGTTTAGAACGTTTTTCTACGTTGTCCGACGCCTATTCTCCACCTCCTTCAATCCTGACAATCATCTTCTGTCAGATTTTTTTCACTCATTGATCTTTGGATTGACTGTTGTCATTCTAGTTTAGGACGCCCTCTTTTTCTGCGCCCTATTGGTTGTCATTCTAGGACCTGCTTTGGTAATCTTTCGTCGTTCATCCGTTGTACATGGCCGTACCATATAAGTTGTCTTTTAGTGATGTCATCCGTTATGCTTCCTTCGATTCCCATTATTTCTTTTATGATCTCATTTCTTATGTGACCTGTTCTAGATATTATCATTGATCTCCTTATTGCATCCATTTCGACACTTTCCATGTTTGCTTTGTATTTTTCTGTTACGCGACAAGTCTCTATTCCATATAACAGCGTGCTTTTCACCATTGTTTCATATATGTTAAATTTTACATTCTTTTTTATCTCTCTGCTCTATAAAATACTGTTAAGACATCCAATAACCTTTTTTGTTTTTACTATTATTTTTTCCATTTCTTTACAGTCTGTTCCTGTCTTATCAAATGTGACACCCAAGTATACATACTCATTGCATGGAGATATTACTTATTCGTTGTCTAGTTCTAACTCACATTCGTTTCCAATACATAAGTACTGTGTCTTGTCCTCGTTCACTGTTAATCCCCACTTTTGGTATTCTTTAATTAACTTTCTCATTATATACTCCATGTCTTCTTTATCATTAGCTACAATTACTTGGTCGTCAGCAAACTGTAGTGTATATATGGTAAATCGGTCGTTAAGTTGTATTCCCATTCCGTGCACTTTACGTTTCCACTTTTTTAGAGCTACTGCGATATATATTTTAAAAAGAGTTGGATAGATACAACATCCCGGTCTTAAGCCTTTTGTTACCAGGAATTCTTTTAAAAGTCGATTTCTAATTTTAATTTTAGATTTTGACCCTTTGTATAGTTCTTTTATCGCTTTTATGTATGTATGATTGATATTAGTCTGCTCTAACACTGTCCATAGTTTTTCTACTGGAACGGTATCATATGCTTTTTGTAGGTCCACAAAGGTAACATGAGTCTCTATATTTCTGGCGCTCCTTGTCTCAATTACTTGTTTAAGACAAAAAACATTATCACTACAAGATCTGCCTGCACGAACCCCACTTTGCTCTTCTTCTTCTTGTTCATAAAAATCAGAAACGAGTAAAAATCATTCTTTATTAGATCTCCAAGAATCCTACCGTACAATCTACTTAGAGTACTGGTTACTGAAAGTCCTCTGTAATTGTGGCAATCCAGCTTGTTTCCTTTTTTACAAGCTTTTATTTAACTTCACCTGTATGTATGTACAATGAATACAACTATGTGTATTCATTGGTATGTATGTATGTAATCAAATCTTGCAACTCATTTTTGAAGAACTTCCAAACATCCGATTGACTTCAAATTTCGCATAGCGTCTTAGTTCCGATGATAATACAATAATGTGGTTTCATTGGGTACCTACCTCACCCCAAACTGGGGGGGTGGAGAGGGGGTAAAACTTTAGTTTGTCCGATTTCAACCAAAATTGGTATCTGGGGGTTTTTGAGGATGAGAATTACGAATTTTTGATCAGATTACAAAAATTCAATATGGCGGATTCAAAATGGACGATTTAATGTCAAGTTTTTCTGATTACTTTCAACTGACTTCCACGTATTCGATTGACTTCAAATTTCGCATACGGTTATAGTTCCGATGACAACCCAATAATGTGGTATCACTGACTGCCTACCTCACACCTAACCTGGAGGGCGGAGAGGGGGTAAAATTTTAGTTTGTTGGATTTCCACCAAAATTGGTATCTGGGGGTTTTTGAGGATGGGGATTACGAATTTTTGATCTGATTATAAAAATTCCATATGGCGGATTCAAAATGGACGATTTAACGTCAAGTTTTTCTGATTACTTTCAACTGACTTCCACGTATTCGATTGACTTCACATTTCGCATACCGTTATAGTTCCGATGACAATCTACTAATGTGGTATCACTGACTGCCTACCTCACCCCTAACCTGGAGGGCGGAGAGGGGGTAAAATTTTAGTTTGTTGGATTTCCACCAAAATTGGTATCTGGGGGTTTTTGAGGATGAGGATTACGAATTTTTGATCAGATTACAAAAAATCAATATGGCGGATTCAAAATTGACGATTTAATGACGAGTTTTTCTGATTACTTTCAACTGACTTCCACGTAGGTATCTGATTGATTTCAAAATTCACATGGTCTCCCGCTAAAAAAAGGGGGGGGGGCGTAGGAGAGGTAAGGCTTTAGTTTGTTCGATCTCGACCAAAATTAATTAATCCTTGCGTATAATTATCATAATAATAACGAACAGTTTTAGGGATTGACAGGAAAGAATCTCTGCAATATTGATGCGCTAGCTAAAATGCATAGACAAATCTAAAAATTTAAAAATAAATATAGAAAAAAAAACTTTTTGAAAACAAGCTTTTATAAAATGGACTAAAAAGCATAGAATAATTTTTTAAGGGTTCTGATATCATAATAATAAAAGCGATGGGCGTATTTAATATTAGGTAAATGCCTTTCCATGCGCATTTGGTGGATCGTCCACAGCCGATGATGGGCTCTTCTTTTTAAATGTGACAAAATAAATCGACACACATAAACATCACATGCCGGTCGAGGATGATCTGTCTAATATGAAGCAGGGATAATAATGTCCATCCATATCACAAAAATGTAAGGGTAGTTTGAGTAGGGTTGAGGTGGGTTTGGTTAAATTGTTTACCGTTACATTTCTCTGGTATAATTTAATGAATTTGGATTTTCACTAAACTTCGAGTTAACAAGGCTAAAACAAAAACGGTTAAATATCCTTACGCCCATTGCTTTTATTATTATGATATCAGAACCCTCAAAAAATTATTTTATGCTTTTTAGTCCATTTTATAAAAGCTTGTTTTCAAAAAGTTTTTTTTTCTATATCTATTATGTATTGAGGATATGAATGCAATTGCATTCATATCTTCATTGTCGATTTACTCATTGCAAAATTTGTATCAATTCGATCGTAGAGCAATTAATTTTTAAACAAGAATGGCATAGAGATTTAGTAGGTATACTTGGTCTATACCACGATATAAGTTTTACATTTATAAATAGATAATGAAAAATGTATCGTGGCCTTTCTCACGAAGTGACCTAATTAGCACTTGGTAAATTTTTCAGGAGAGCTAAAAAACGAAAAAGGCGTAGGTACATATGTTTCTGTAGTTAGACCAAAAGTGATTTCATTAACCAAACCTGAACTATTTGTAATGATAAAATATGCCACTTCGTGAGACCAAAATGTTTCAATTTTCGTAATTTTTTTATTTAGGTCCCTTCGTAAGAAAGACGACGACGGTATGCAATGATTTTTTACTGTGTTTTTCCTTGGGACAGCCGAAGTGTTTTCAGAGTGTTCTGTTTTTATATTTCTTAATGATTTTGTTATTTTAAATAAAAGCAAGTTTATTTTTTTAATCTAAATTAATTATTTGGTATTTATTTTTTGAATTATATTTAGATAAACTTATAAGATAACTATTATAATGCAATTTAAAAACACATATACGTAAATTGCCTTTTAACTATTGTTTCAGAAGCTTTCCTCAAATAATATGAGAGATTTTGAAAAAATAATTTAAAGAATTTTTTTTAAAAAGCTATTTTAGTCCATGCATACATTATTATTATATAATAGTGTGGATGTTTGTTAAATAAATATATAATTTTATTCAAAATTTAAAAACATATGATAGCATGTTTACTACATGGCAATGGAGGTTAAGCATTTTTTGTTGTCTAAGATTTGATAATCCTACCAAGAACAGTTTTTTTTCTTATTTTGTTTTTTTGTTATCCTAGCTAGCTTTTTTACACAAATGCAGCACGGCGAGAGGAAGGGTAATGTTTTTCGCTTGGGATATGTATGTATGTAAATATGTATGTATGTGTCGCGCTAGATGCGAAACGGCTGAACCGATTTTGATGAAAAAGGTGTCGTTGAATTGCTACTGATCCTGAAGGTGCTACAGGCTATATTTTTTTTAAACAGGAGTCAATATGGCGGTCGTCAGACGCCATTTTGTCACAAGATGTCGGCCTTAAGGCATACAAATTACCTAAATTTCAGGTGATTTTAATGAAATGCCTCTGGTAACCCATTGCACATGTCCTCTAATTTAATGTAATTACTTTGTAGTCCTCCCTGCTCCCACCCATCTCCCATCCTGTCATTCCCCCCCACCCTCTTAAAATACTATTTTAATCAAATATAGGGCGATTTCAAAAAAAAATTCTGTACACGCTTTAAGACTTTTTTGCCAATAAAATTTAAAAATTTTCCCCTTCCTCTCCCTCTCTTCTCCCCAACTTCCGTCTTAGTAATAGTTGTAGCTATCACTTTCACAAATATAGCGCGATTTCAAAAATTCTTTCTGCTAGTTCCCACCTTCCTTTCTCCTCCCCCACCTTTACTTAATGAAAGATAACACTGTTCGCGTCTATAGAAAATCTACACGAACTTTCCGGGTAACGCTAAATAAATGGTAAATGCATAGTGCTTTCTATAAGGCTGAATATGAATTAAACCTAAAAGTTGCAAATAAAAAAATAATAATAAAAAAAAAGTCCACTTGTAACTACTAGTCGCAGTTGGGTACAAAATTACCCAATAACCTGATTTATAAAAATACAAAACTGCATAATTTCGTAAGTGCGCTTTGGGCATCAAAAGTAAAAGTTGAAGCATGTCGTACATTATAGGTATACCTACCAATTTTGTACCCAACCACGACTAATAGGTACAAGTAGATTTAGCAGTTAGGTGCGTTTTTTAATTAAAATTTTTTTTATTAACTATTTTTGGTGCCTTGTCTGTCTGTTTGTGCCCAACGTTTATAACTTTAAAAATCTCTGCTAATGTGGTATGAAATGAAAGGTAAGGGATCATTCTCAAATTACGTAACATCCTAGAGTGTAGGGAGGCTTTAGCCTTGCTTTACACTTAATAATTTTTGTATGTATTTTTTCTTGAAAATGTGAGGGGGGGTCATAAATCCTGATTTTTTTCGTTACGTTATTTAAGAATGTGCCGTAAGGCAGAGTTAAAAAATAGTATATACCAAAGGTTAAAAAGACTTATTCCTGCTCTGTCACCTTTTATCCTAACTTTTACTAATCGTTTTTATTCCAATATTTTACTTCTTATCCTTGATTCGTCACTTTTCATTCAAAAAAGTGCATTTTTTATCACTAAAGTGCGAAAAATACATTTTAGTTCCTTTGGTCATTAAAGGTAAAATGGAGTGGCAGAAAAATCGTATAAATACATTTTTATACGCAATACTATGACTTATTTTATTAACACACATTACTACGAAATTTATACGCTATTTTTGGCACTTTTCAGTTTATTTTCCTATGTTTTCGGTGTTTTTAGGTTATAAAGTTTGTTTTTTGGATTTTTACTGTTTATGTCTGATCAGTCACTTTGCATCCCGAGTTTTTATTTATTAGTCACTTTTCATCCCGGAGATAAAAGGTGACATCTTTATCCCGAAAAGCGTGGATAAAAAGTAAACGTTATATGCCAAAAGTGCGAAAATGCACGTTAGTATTTTCACCTTCCTAGCCCGCGCAGCAATGGCTAGAGAAGGTTTTCGACGAAAATTTTCTGAGATAACGCCGAAAATGTCTTATTTGGGTGTATTTTAAGCTAACCTAGCAATATCGTCGTGATGTCTGTCTGTGTGGGTGGGTGTGTGTGTGTGTCTGTCCGCAACACAATAGCTCCTAAACCGCTGAACCGATTTTGATAAAATTTTCTAGTAAAATAGTGTTCGACACTGTAACGAACTGATTAGATTTTAAGCAAAATCTATTAAGACTGTCATCACATCAATATACGGTTTTCGGAATATAGTGAACCAAACTTTTCTCAATAATTTCTTATAACCGAAAGTGTCGAAGAAACTTTCGTTTCTGAGTTTTCAAGGCTGATATATCACTTGAAATGTGGTAATTTAATAGGCTAGCTCGGAAGGTATCAAATCCGTCATGAATCAATTTATTTTATGACAGGTATGACTTGGAAAGGGAGGGATTCTAAAATACATTTTATTTAAAATATGGTTTGTAAGGCATCAAATTAATGGTAGATAATTGAGTTTGGAGTTTATTAATTTTAATTTATTCCTCGTTAGTTGGTAGTAAGAAAGTATGAATTAAAAAGAAGTGGCAAATTTTGCTAACGTGTAAGCTTGGGTTCCCATTAATTTTCAGATAGGAGTATATTTATTACCTTCACCCCCCTTGCATACGCCACCCGTGAGGAGAAGTACTGGCAAAAGTTGCTCAAACATAACGTCAAAAGTTTCAAGCCCTGTCAAAACTCCTATAAAGTAAAGTACTATGTAAATTTACATTATATCCACTTATACCAATTTTTAAACAAAAAAAACGGAGATAACAAAATTTCTAAGCAGTCGGCCTTCAAGAATTAACTATATTTACCTACATACATGTATAACATTAAAACATAATTTTCTGAGATAAGTGTCTATCTGTACTTCCGCAAATTAACAAAATAAGTTTAATCTTAAATTTACATTATTCACAAAATATTATTCTATAAATTCACATAAAACAATATTTGCAAGGAAAAGTAAACCATATTTAATCCGCGAAAAAATTTTAAAAATGTGCAAAACATCAGCAAATATGTACGTATTTTTGTACTTGCATGAGTGGAAATATCTATTGGAAGGAAAAAAAAACAAAATGAACACGAGAAGTAAATTAGATCCGAAGTATTAGGACGAAATGAGCAGTGGTGGCTGGTGACGTTATAAATTGGGGGGGGGGGGCAGAAATTCATATTGCATGGAAAAGGAGATAAAAAAACTTAACTAAACAATTTTATTTTAGATTTTCACAAACAAGCAGCTACTTGGTGTAGTTTTTAGTTTATTTGTGTATAGATAAAGTCTATTGGCTCTTCTTTTACATGCGCAAAGTGCTCGGATTAGCACCAGTTTCAGACTCATCATGGCCCTGTAGAGCAACCTCAAAAAATCCCACAGAATTTTAAACAGTCTATTAACCTACTAAGTATATGTATATTTTTTGCCACAGTTTCATTATGTTCGGTAATGTTTTGCCTACAGGTACTATTCAATTGGCACCTAATATCAGTCTAGCCTAGCATAGAAAATTCTATGTTGTTCCTAAATACTTTGTGTCTTTAACTTTTCATTAAAGTGCTTGATATCACACATTCCCTTTACCACCCACGCAGGATCACTTCGTGGATTGTTCATAATAAGACAAATAAAGCAAAAAAAGCATTTCGTTTTTCACAACCGCACAACCAGTTTTCAGCATCGTATACATTTTTATTACTAACACTAAAATTTTGGTTAATTTTTAGGGCTGGTCTATGTGGCCCTAAAGATTTTATTTGTAATCAAAGTTCATATGTAAACGTATTTAAATTTGCACAGTTAATTATATATTTTCGGTATTTATTTCCATTTTGAAAACAAACAAAAACAAAAACAAAAAATAGACACGCGACCGGCAAGGCTTTTAACTACTGACCTACCCTCAGAGTAATAACATATAAAGAGAAGTAGTAGCCCCGGTTTCGGCGGTCATTCATTCATTTGTTGGTAAACAATGTAGCTTTTTCGCTGATGCCGCCTCCTCTGCCTCTGTAAAATTTTATAAATAATAAGTAAGGTTCAACTTCTTACCTTACCAAAATATATAGTGCATTGAGTTGGTTAGGCTATTCAAACCGTGCGATAATTTGTCATGCGCTTATTAGCCCGCATCGCGTCGTTTTATGCTGTGTATTTCTTATTACAATCTGCGATAAAAACTCATTTAGACAACATAATTTATGAACGGCCCCTTTTCCCACAATTTTTTTAGGACGTGGCAATAGGTGTATGACATCATATTACGGATTTCGTGTTAGCAGGGCCGGGTTTCGTTTTGAGCTACTTGGACTGTAACCCCAGGTAAAAAGGGAATCCTTTTTCCTATTGTAGAGGACGATTAAATTAAAAAAATTAAATTAGTCATTGTTCCAACAGTTTTAATCGGTATTAACGATATTCTATTTTATTATTTTAAAATGCGCTTTTCTGTTTGGAGAGTTAAAGCAATATTAACCATTCAAACGAAGTATTTAGTAGTTTTGTAGTTTTTCTGTGTGAAACCACACCTTAAGGAAAACAAGCGTCTTGGAATTAAATAAATGGATCCATGACGGATCTGATACCTTCCTAGCCCATTAGCACACTCCACGTTATATCAACCTTGAAAACAGTTTTTTGTAAATATCTCCGAAATGAAAGCTCCTTCGAACTTTTCGGTTATAACATAATTTTTAAACCGCATATTGATGCGACGTTCCATTAAAAAGTTAGCATTTTTTAAACTTTTTAACTGTCAAAAAACTGTTATTAACATTCACGAATTTTGACCAAAATCTAATCAGCTCGTTGCAGTATCGAGTACTATTTCACCTGAAAATTTCATGTAAAGCGGTTAAGCGGTTTAGGAGCTATTGCGTTACGGACAGATATACATACATACACACACAACACAGACAGACATCACGATGATATTGCTAGGGTAGGTCAAAATACACCCAAATAACACATTTTCGGTGTTGTAAATTTTTTTGTCGAAAACAATACCTTCTCTAGCCGTTGCTGTGCGGGCTAGGAAGGTAAAAAGGGGGCGGGCCGACTGCACACCAAGTAGTATAAGTCGTAGCCTTTAGACTGAATTGTTTAGTTTACACTTGAAAACGGTTAGATATACTTACTTACTGAAACGTCCTGTTTAAAATAAATCAACACAAAAACATTTCATGTAAAAAAGAGCCAAGTACGCGAAAATGGCATTCCGTAAAAAGAATTGAGATAAAAGTAAGGCCAAGTTTACCAATACAAATTTCATAATGAAAGATTTTTATTAGTTGGAAATGTTTTTCTAAACTTTGCTATTACAGTCAAACTTCTTTATGTTCAATTTAGCACTGTGCCTGAGTCATTTACAGCCGTAATAGCCAAGTTTAGAAAAACATTCCCAAACTAGTTTCTTACTTTCATTTTAAAATTTGTATTGGAGAACTTGACTTTACTTTTATCTCAATTCTATTTACGGAATGGCGCGTACTTGGTTATTTTTACATGAAATGTTTTTGTTATGATTTCACTTCTTTTTTAAAGGAATTGGATAATATTGAATTTTTAAAACAGTAAAATATGTGGAATATTGTTCAAAGGCATTGCAACCTTACTTAAAATTTTAAGGTCTTTTAGTTTTTTCCCATGGTTTTATCATAGCTGCTATCAGCCTTCCAAAGCTCAGCTCTCTAGCGTTTCTGAAAGTGGACAATGTTACTTTTGCATAACTTTACATGTAAGGGAAGTAAATTAAAATTTTCGTGTTTTTAAATTTTTTCCTATAGTTTTATCATAGTTCCTATCAGTCTTCCAATGCTCAGCTCTCTAGCGTTTTTGGAAGTGGGTAATGTTACTTTTACATAACTGACATTTATAGGGGAGGAGAGTAAATGAAAATTTTTGGGGTTTTTAAATTTTTTCCCATGGTTTTATCATATCAGCCTTCCAGCGTTTCTGGAAGTGGGCAATGTTACTTTTATATAAATTTACATTCATAGGAGAGGGAATTAAATTAAAATATTGGTGTTTTAAAAATTTTTCCTATAGTTTTATCATAGTGTCTTTCAGTCTTAAAAAGCTCAGCTCTCTAGCGTTTCTGGAAGTGAGCAGTGTTACTTTTACATAACTTTACATTTATATGGGAGGGAAGTAAATTTGAATTTTGGGGTGTTTTTTCCTATAGTTTTATCATAGTTCCTATCAGGCTGCCAAAGCTCAGCTCTCTAGCATTTCTAAAAGTGGGTAATGTTACTTTTAAATAATTTTACATGTATAGGGGAGGGGAGTAAATTAGAATTTTGGGGCTTTTTGATTTTTTCCAGGGGTTTGGTCATAATTTCTATCAGTCTGCCAAATTTCAGCTCTGTAGCATATCTGGAAGTACAGTAGAATTTTGATGATCTATACATGAGTGAGTGAGTCAGTGAATGAGTGGCAATTGCGACGTTTTTTGAAATTTCGTAACTACTTTACTACTTTATAGAAGTCCATGAAACTTGGAGGGGTTGTTAACTCTATGAAGGTCTACGGCTGTGCAAAGTATGAGATTCGTAGCTCTTTCCGGAGTAGAGTTTTAGATAGGTCAAATATGGGCTGAAATGTTTCAAGAAAAGATGGTACGGCAGCGCGAACTTGGCGAGGCACTGCCGTGCCCTCAGATAAAGACAATGGAAGTCCAAAGATTTATTTCTACTCAATCATTGTCTACGAGTTTCAAACAAAAGATTATTTTTTCACTTATATAATGGCAACAAGTTTAATTAGGTGGGTCCTCAAGTCGTGAACGGTTAGCCCAGATATTCCTAAGCTCTAAGGTCGACACTGACAGTAACATGTGTTTGTATTAAATGCAGTGTTGTCTTGGCTGTCGGACTCGGTATATTGAATTTTTGGTGTTTTTTTCTGTGTGCTGAGTTTTATTTTTGTAAAAAAGGACTTAGTTGGACGTAAAAATAAACAAGTAGTGCTATGTTTCTGAAAATATTGTGAAAATTTAGCCCAGTGTCGTTTTTTCGAGATGATTCCAGTGACGCAGCTATGTTGCCATTGCCGGGGATTCTGCAAATTCTAAGTTTTCAGGAATGACCGCCACGAATAGGGAAAATTTACACGGGGCCGCGGTTTACTTCTTGTCTTTATATTATTATTACTCTAAGGACCTACCCCAAATCAAAACACACTCATACGTCTTCACTAAGGATAGAACCGGCAACACATAGTAAGGGCAACGAACGTTTTCGCATAATGAATATGACCGACGTCAACTAAAACAACCATTCCTCCCGCCCCCGCGCCACCCATACACCGCTGAAAAACAGGTGAAATTGAAACCTTGTCCCGCGCAGTGCTGCCGGCTTGTAATTATTTACGCTAAAAAAGTTTACCCAATTAATCGCCTTTTGTTAACCATAGACTAAAAAAAAAGGGGTCGTACGGGAAAATTTAACTTTTTTTAAATAAATTAATTAAAAATACTGTTTGTTGTCTAGTTTTGAGAGGGCACTGCCCCGTTGCCCTCCCTGTAGCAACTGCCACTGGAAATGAGATGAAGTTTTAGGGGTAGATAAAAAAGTTAAATACAAAAGTTATATTATGTAAGTAATAAAAAGATCAGAGAATAATTAAAACTATTTTTTTCTTGTTTATTTCTCCATATTTTTTTAAACATTTTTTACGAAGTTTGGCGAAGCCAACAAAACAATTTTAGGTCCTAAGCATGTTGTAATTATTTTAAATCAAAATGTTTATTTCTATATTTCATTTTAATTTTAAAACAATTAAATTTTATCAGAAAATGCCCAAGTTTTGGGAAAAACAGTGTCAATTACAGCATATAGCCAGGGGGAGAGGGTAAGTAGCTATGCTGTATTTAAGAAGTGGCACACAAGAAAAAACTGCAACTAGATTAGAACAAGTGGCGTATATACAAGTGGGGCTGGGTGGGGTCTGGGCACCCCCCCCCGAAGCTACGATTTTTTAAATATATTTTCACATATTTTATATACAAACATAAAATAGCATAAAATAATACCTATGGGGTCTCGCCCCCCCCCCAAACCCCTCTCGGGCACGCCTCAAAACTTTTTTCCATATACGTCACTGATTGGAACAATTTTATTATTTTCTTTCTCGTTTTCTTAGTTGATAAATCTACCAAAAAAATTAAAGATAGAAAAAAAAAAGAAATACATAAAAATTAACTTCAACTTCATGAAAACGGGCTAGTGCCTCTAGAAGGGAAGACGAATGACAAGGGTCCAAGATAAACAAGACTCATTTGTCTGGCCTACTCGACGTAATAATCTATTTCTGCTACTATTATTCCCTGTATTTCTCACATAATTTCACTCAAGTCAATTTGTTTATTAAACGTACAAAAATTGTTCTTAATTGGTCATGCCTCGATTTTCAATTTAAGGTCAACTAGGTTCAATAATAAATTCTTGTGATATTAATTCTTGGACGCGTTACAAATTGAAAACAACTCTAAATCAAACTCTACAAAAACCAATTTTTTTTAAATAAGGATAGAACTGCCAAATGTCCTTCAACTCCCAATTCCAACAGGGTGTCACTAATCGGTCGTTACAACAGCTTAACTCCTTAAGTTACGCAACGCCAAAATGCCGAAATTTTGAAACCCACTATAACGCACCTGTAATGAAATTACTGACCCCCCTACAAATTTACGAAACGTTTGCTACCACCCACCTACTTTATATATTTGTATTTTATTAAAACATAAAATATAGTTTTATGTTTATTCAACAAATGTTTTCGAGGTTGACTATGTATACATAGGCAGGGGGGTAAAAAAGCATTTTTTTTTTATTTTAGCGAAATGTACATTTTTTTAATCGGGTCCTATAGTCAAATACGTTAGCTTTCTATTAAAGTGAATCACCCTGTAGAAAAAGCTCTGTAACAAAATATCCCACATTTTATTCTGATATGGAAATGGGACAATTCGCCGCGGGCACAATACGCCGCCGACGAGGTTTGAGATGCAATTTTGTTTATTTGGTTTAGTAAACATATTTTTGAGAAATAGTATTAAAAAATAACAAATAATTTTTTTTATAAATTAGTTTTTGAATAAACTGCTTTTTGAAAAAGTATTATTCTAAGAAAAATTTTTTAGTTTTTTTTATAAATTACTTTATGGAAAAACTACTTTTTAAAAAACTATTATTTTTAAAAATAATTTTCTGTCAAACAATTTTTTTTTGTTTCTTTTATAAATATTTTTTTTAAAACTTTTTTATTGATAAAATATATTTTTTTAAATTTTGTGGGGAAATTTCTTTTTGCAAAATGGTGTTCCACACACCGACCGGTTAGGAATTGGCCACTGTTATAAGTTTAACAGAGATTTTGATCTCCCAACAAGAGGACAGGGAATGATTTAAGAAAAAATAAGAAAAATTAATCAAAAATTCTCACGCCAAATCGGCCGGCGGTAAATTGTCCCCGCGGCGAGTCGGCCCGCGGCGTATCGGCCACGGTGAATTGTCCCATAGCCTAGCCTATAGATTGACATTCACTTTTGATTGACATCTGACGTCCTAGGGACGGACTTTTTAGGTCTGTTTAGGTCCCAACGTCCCCATACCTAAAAAGTACGTTTTGAAAATGTTCAAAATGGAACGTTTCACAAACGTCCAACTTGATCAACTTTCTAGACTTTAAAAACGTTTTAAAAACATGGTAATTTAAATCGTTTTAAAAATGTACTTTTTTGGTCCCTTTCGGCCCTCAATTTACCCGTACCTACAAAAGCCCTAAATTTTGCCTACTTAAAACCTAAGCTTTTGTAACGTCCTACAAAGGACGTTTTAAAACCTCATAAAATAAGAACGTTTTTAAAACGTGCTTTTAAGATATCTTAGGGTCCTAACCATTGCGTACTTAATTCGTAGTTTTTTAAAACGTCCCAAAAATAACGTTCTAAAAACGCGCAAATTAGGACGTTTTTGAAAGGCCCCCTGTGGGGACGTTTTAAAAATGTAAAAAGGACCCACAAAAATTTTCGATAGACGTTCCAGGGATATTTTCGGACATTGAGGTTCCCTTACGTACGTTTTTAAAACGTCCTCTAGGTCGGAAGTAGACTTTAAAAAAAAAATTGAAACTATTGATTTTTTCCTTGGAGAGCATTTAAGTTTATTTATGTTTAGAAAAGAGACCTTGTATATTAATTTTAAAAAAATTAAATAACCCGTCTGCCAAGTAGATTTAGCAGTTGTTTTTTTATAGAATTTTTTTTTATTTCCTTTTAGGTTTAATTCTTGCATGCATTTACCATTCATTTAAGGCCGCTTGACATGGTGCATGAAAATAAAATTTGCAGGCAAATGCATGAAATTTTGCCCAGGTGCATGCGCAGTACAAATCCAGCTGATTGTTGCAGGCAATCCATTTTTATCGGTCCGGTGCCATTTTTTTGCATGCAAACTGTACTTGCATGCAAACTGGGGAATTTTTACCTAGATTCTGGGGAATAAATGCATGGCCATGCACAATGTCAAACGAAAAGAAGATTTTTTGCAGGCAACAATTTGACCGAAATTTTTTGCTTGCAAATATTAAGTACGTCTACTATTTCTTCGGACGCCAACAGTGTAACCTTTCATTGAGTGAAGGTGTGCGAAAAGAGAGGGAGGAGTAAGTACTAGTAAAATGGTGTTGGAATAAAAGTCTTAAAGCGTGTGCAAAAAAACCTTTTGAAATCGCTCTAATTATGCGAATATGCTTTTTTAAGAGGGTGGGGGTGAATGACAGGACGGAAGATAGGTGTGAGCAGGGAGGACTACAAAGTAATTACAGCAAATTTAAGGACATTTGCAATGGGTTATCAAGGCATTACATTAAAATCGCCTGAAATTTAGGTATTTGTATGCCTTAAAGCCGACATCATGTGACAAAATGGCGTCTGACGATCGCCATATTGACTCCTGTATAAGAAAATATAGCTTATAGCACCTTCGGGATAAGTAGCAATTCAACGACACGCTTTTCGTCAAAATCGATTCACCCGTTTAGCTTCTAGCGCGACACAAACATACATATTTACATACATTTATATCTCATGCGAAAAACATTACCCTTCCGTTCGCCGTGCTGCAGTTGGGTAAAAAACAAACTTCTTACCAAAAACATTAATTTCGGTTGTAGGTAAAGGATGTTACATAACCCGTTCTTATAGCTTCTTCTTCACTTTACTAACGTCTTAATTCGTAGAAAGTTAAAGATTACAATAATTTCACGAACAGGAGAAAAAGAAAAGTGACTCACCCGGAAAAAGTAAATCCTAAATATAAAAAAAAAATCAGTAAATTTTTCAGAAGAACGTTTTACGTATAATATTTTCCTAGTGATTCGACTGATGCATAATAGATGGGATATGAACAATAAAACGTTTTAATAAATGTACAGCTTATAACTGAAAGATTGTGGGAATTTTGCAATGAATCACGAACAAATTTTAGAGAAAACCTTATTATTATTATTAGTATCATTATTATTATTTAGAAAAGCAGCCAACAAGTAAGTAATAAAAAGCCATAGATATATTTTAAATGCTTTCATAAATATAATAATAAATTGACGCACAGCTATCTCATGCGATTTGGGAAGGGTGGGGTAAGATGGGCACCATAAAGTTTGAGTACACTTTAAAAGAAAACTATTTTATATAAATTTGCATAAATTCGATAACTTTTCTATAAAATAACAATTTGAAAAAATCTTAAAGATAAATACTTTTTTATCAAATCGAAAAACCTTGCTATATACTTAGAAAAAAACCCATCTTGCCCCACCTATTGAGAATGAAACTTTAAAAAAAAATTATTTTTGTTGCAGTCCTGAGTTTTATTAAGCTTGAAAAATACGGACACAGTTATGCCGCACCCTGTATTATCTACCTAGGTATAGCCTATATCATTTACAATTGCGAATTATTATCATCAAAAAAAGTGATAATTTTTTAAGCATTTTAATTTTTTTATTAAAATACTTAATGCAAATTAGCATGATGCCTAAAACCTTGCAAGGCCAAAATGCGAAAACAATACATCTTTATAAAAAAAAAACAAGATACTTTTAGCTCACACATATACTATACTATAGTAGTGTGTGCTATGGTGATCCTAATTTTTTCGAGAAAAAAAAAGTTGCTCCGATTTCAAAATTTTTTATATATCTTTGCGTTTCAGATGATTTTGAAACTTTTTTGTTGCGCCGTCTGTCTGTCTGTCTGTCTGTATGTCTGTCTGTCTGTCTGTCTGTAACGACCAACGCGCATAACTCAAAAACCGCTTGGCCGATTTTAATAAAATTTGGTACCTAGGCTCGGTCTTGGGTCGAGATGGTCCCATTTAAAAATGATCAAAATCCACCGAACAGAAACCAAATAAAAGGGTGGGGGTAGATTTTAAAAATTAGAGTTTATGTGAAAATATGGCGTGTGTGATATCAAACGAAAGGTAATTGAGTCTGCAGTTAAACAAAATACATTTTAATTTATTTTAAAAAAAGGGTGGGGGATATTTTAAAAATTAGAGTTTAAGTGAAAATATGGCGTGTGTGATATCAAACGAAAGGTACTTGAGTCCGGAGTTTAACAAAATACATTTTAGTTTTTTGTTTTTTTTAAGGGTGGGGGTAGATTTCAAAAATTTGAGTTTAAGTCAAAACATGGCTTGTGTGGTATCAAGTTAGTACACTATAACTATAGTACCTGGTGTGAGCTTAGGGCCCCATATATTGGCAGAGTATTTTTAATGTTTAAGTGTGTCTAATGTTACATAATACATTCCTATTCAAGATTGGTTTAGAATTTTTAAGACTTCAATGAAAATTTAAACCGTAATGATAAATCCATTTATATTCAAACAAATAGGATTTTTGATCTCACGTCAATTCTCAACGTTCACTCCTTAAAACAGAGAATTCAATTCCTCTGGTTTTGGCAATGTTGTCACTTCGTAAATTAGCGCATTGAAGACAGAAGTATTAACCTCTTTATTTTTGATTAATTTTATTAATACTTTAATATATTTCAAATCCAGTCAGTGGCGTATATAGAAAAAAGTTTCGGGGGGGGGGGGGGACCCGAGACCGTTTCGGGGGGGCTCAAGGCCCCATGAGGCCGTATTTTATGTTTGTATTCATGAAATGTGAGAAAATATCTAAAAAAGTCTTAGCTTCAGGGGGGGCCCGGGCCCCCCAGGCCCCTTCCCATATATACGCCACTGAATCCAGTAAAAAAATTAAAATAAACAATAGAAAAAATACAAAGAATATAAATAAACAAAGGGGTTATTCCGTAAAGAAAAAACAAATTTATATAATATCTTGAGACTAAAACTGACAGATAAATTTAATTCTTTCTATTTTAACTAGCAATACCTGTGACCCCAAAAAACATCGAATTCGCAACACTACAGGGTGTCCCAGTCTTCCATGCGTTTGGCTTTTGTGACTATTAATATAGAGGGTGTGCCAAAACAGTTGATTAAAAAAAACACATCCTATATATCAATTTAAATTTTGACCTGATTTGGGCGAATAAGGCGACGCGAACAAAAATATATAAAACAAGATCGTAGAAAAAAACTGTGACAGATAAACGTGTATCATTCATAACGCCAAAAATTATTATTCAGTTGTACGACAGAAAAGGTAAATGAATATTATAATTATTTATATTATTCAAATTTTTATGCAAATCGTATTAAAATAAAAAAACGAAACTTTACTCTTATCTATTAAACAGGTATTTAAACGTTATCTACTGTTTTATTCCAGATGTATATGCAAAACATAAAGACCATCGTACTAAGCAAAAATAAATGGATCCATGACGGATCTGATACCTTCCTAGCTAGCCTACTATCACACTCAAGTGAAGCCATGCAAATATGTTAGCCTTGAAAACAGTTTTTTGTAGATATCTCAGAAACTAAAGCTCCTACGAATTATTGAGCAAAACATAGCCTCCGTTAAACAGTTAGCATTTTTTAAAGTTTTTAGTTCTCAAAAAACTGTCATTAGCATTAATGGATTTTGACCAAAATCTAATCAGTTCGTAAGAGTGTCGAACACTGTTTTACCTGAAAATTTTATGAAAATAGGTTCAGCGGCTTAGGAGCTATCGTGTTACGGACAGAAATAATATACACAAACACACACAGACAGACATCACGACAATATTGCTAGGACAGGTCAAAATACATCCAAATAACAAATTTTTGGCGTTATGTACGAGGGGTGACTCGGTATTTCCTTCTGGTGTACAGGTTAGGATAAACACCAGGAAATACTTGGGAAGTATTGTGAAATATACTAGGAAATACCGGGAAATTTGAAGAAATACTGGGAAATACTAGGAAATACTTCGGTATTATACCGTAGGTATTTTCTTTTGGTGTACAAACATCGGTGATCGAGCCACCCCTCGCTTCTCTGGCCATTGCTACACGGGCTAGGAAGGTAAAAATTATTTTTCCTACGATCACACAGATATTGATTTTCATTTTCATCTTATAGAGACGAAAATATTTTCATTTCCAGAGAAGAAAACGATTTGAAGTCCTATAGCCATGTCAATCACTGTCAATGATCAAAAGCCAATGTTTTGTCAGGTTAAAATGAATTTCAGCGTTCTGCAGGGGCGGCAGCTCTTTAGCCACATGACCGCGCGCCCTTCTCAGAAATTACAAAAAAGTAAAACCTAAATTAAAATATTATTTATTCATTATTTTGCCTATTCTATTACCATGAATAAAGTTCATCTCCGACTGTAAGAAATAAATCTAAATTTTTTTTACACATTGTAGTCGCCACAAAAATCTAATATTTTACATTCGCCACTGTTTAATCCAACCTATATTGGAGGCTTCTCTTTTGCCATTTTATATTATTTGTTGTTATAAATAAAGTAAAAACTAATTGGGTAGGTATTTTGGTTCGGTTCGGTAAGAGGTACTATGGAGAGGTACGTTTATAAGAGATAATATAGAGAGGTACGTTTATAAAATATCACCCTGTACCTGATTTTGACGAATAAGTCGCCGCGAAACAAAAATATCTAAAAAAATAAGATCGTAGAAATAAAAAGTGTGACAGATACACGTGTACCATTTATAACGCCAAAAATTATTATTCAGTTGTACTACTAAAAAGGTCATGGAATATTAATTATTGATATTATTAAAGTTTTCGACACCTTAATTATGCAAATCGTATTAAAGGAAAAAAACTAAACTTTACTCTTATCTATTACTAGGTATTGTAATTTAATTATAAACAAGGAAGTCTTGGCCATGAATCTACCTTCTTACCTAAATACAGCAGCGCTCGTAAAGGGGGGACTAAAAAAAACTATTGAATTGGGTGTTATTTATAAAACAAAGTTTTTTATAGCTAAAACCAGTGTTTAGACACGCGAGGACCGTCTTTTTAGCCGGGATCAAACGACTCGTGTACTTGGCGAATAATTGTTACTTGCGTATACTTGCCATGTCGTGTGAGTGGGTTACTTGTACAATTATTTGTCACTCGTTGGTTTTTCATTTGTGGTCGGTAAAAATGGGCCGAGTCAAAGGGCTCACGATTATTCGTACACTTGCCAAGTACATCTCTCTCGTACTTGTAAATTGTACACATCGTGCGAGCGCCCTGCTTGCTATCGCGATTCGCAAAGCTCGTATACTTGCCAAGTATGCAAATAATTGTGTATTTGCCAAGTACACGAGTTGTTTCCGCCCGCCTTTATATTTTGCACATGAGGACACACTGATCGAATGTCGTTACTAAAACTTAACCTCAATCATTACCTCACCTAAATTCAAAACGTCAATGCAATACATATAATTCACAGTTTTTAAGTTAACAAATCAGTTGAGAAATGGAATTAAACCGATAACATTTTTGGGCTATAATTTTTCGAAGGAAATTATCTCAACCAAGAGTCGATTTCTGTTTTCGATAATGAAGCACCACATCAGTCGACAGTTTCTCGTTGGTATGGAGAATTCAAGCGTGGACGGATTAGCCTTAGCGACGATCGAATGCCAGGTGCACCAAAAACGGCTGTCACCCAGGAAAACATCGATGCTGTGCGCATGCTCATCACCGAAGATCGATATGTGACATATCGAGGCTTTATTGGGGAATTCAAAGATCTCAAGATAAGAAAATTAGTTTGCAGCGGCACCGCATCTGTTAACCGAAGAATAGAAAGAAGCTAGGGTCAACTGGTGTCAGAAAACTATAGACCGCTTGGAGGCAGGAAACTCGAAAAACGTGTACAGCATTGTCAGTAATAATTATTGTTTAGCTTATTCTATAATTTTTCCATCTCCGACTATAAGAAATCGTCATTAACAAAATGAAGAGGCGTATCTCAAATTAACAAGTTTTGAGTAATTTCCAATATAAAGTTTTTTATTAACTTTAATCTGAGTTTGTTTAGCTGTAAAAGATGCTTCTAAATTCCTGATTGTTGGCTTGATAATATAAAATATTGCAATAAAGATACGCCTCACCGCGCGCCGTATTAAAGTATACTTAAAACTAGCAATTATGGTGGGCGCAACTCAAATCTGGATTTTTTTTTGACACGCCCCATCGTCATGTTAGCGACGAAATATATCTGGGTTTTTTCAACACATTGTGGTATTTTTATACTTAGCCATTTGCGCCCCTTCAACTTTACAGCTCACGGATCGCCTCTGTCCCCCTGTACAAAAATCTAATATTTTGGATCCGCCACTGTTTAATCCCACCTATATTGGAGGCTGATCTTTTGCCATTTTATAATGGTTTGTTGTTTGTTACTTATCTATAGGTAAAAATCTTCAAGACTGAATTATGTATACAGGGTGTCCCAAATTAAAGGATTTCGGTTCGGTTCGGTTCAAGAGATATAATTTTGGTTAAATAAGAAAAAAGTAACGTATTTATAGGTATGACAACAACTAAGCAAAAAACTGTTTTTACTAAATTTGGCAGGTAATCTTTATTTTTCTTGTTGTATATGATTGAAAAGCTCTTTTATGCTCTATATATCAGGGGCGGATCTAGGAACCTTATTTGGGTGGAGGGAATTTCCCCTTTTCCCTCTCCCGTAGATCCGCGCCTGATATATGTGGATAAAACCAATATGGCGGATATAAGAAATAACAAATTTGGCTATGGTTCCAAAAAACTAGAAGGCCTAGAAAAACTACCAAATTTCATAAAAAATTTTTAGAAGATAGCGGCCATATTTAAATTTTTCAAAAAACACAACTTTTAGTTTTTGCTCGATATTTTAAAAACATCTATAGATATTTTTACTCACCGTTTCCGAAATCCCGATGTAGTGACTTTTATCTGGGACAACCTGTATACATGCATACTTGATTTTAAAATAGAAATGATCTTTATGAATTTCTGCAAACAAAATGTCTTTTTTCCGGGGGAAATCAAGTTTTTTTTTATAATGAACATATGTAGGTATTAATATTTAAATTAGTGAAAAAAGTTTTCATGTATCGGTACTCGCTAGGTATTCCCTTGTTTCTTCCAGCAGATTTAATTTTTGCGTTTCAGAGCCATATAATACAAAAATTACTGAAGACAGACTAACTGCCATGCCAGTTCAGGGTAACCCATGGGTAACCTTAGTTTTAAAGTTAAATTTGACGGCGCTAAGGCGAGCATAAGGGACTTATTGGATAACGCCATGCAATAATAGTGTCAGGCACTATTTTGACAGACTTGCATTGCAGACTGAAGTTGATCTTTCAAAATTGACATATCAAAGTCGAATTTAAAACTAAGTCGTTTATTTATCTATAATTAAAGTCGACAGTATTTATAATGGTTAGTATAGTAAACAAAATCCTTATGTTTTAAGATTAGCTGTCATATTCCAATGCAAAACTGTCAAAGTACGGCCTGATGCTATTATCGCATGGCTTTATTTCAATAAGTCCCTATACTCAGTCTCATCAGTCTTGGTATAGATCCTAAGCCCAAAGATTTTAAAAACCGAAATTTAAAATTTAAGGAAAGTGTTTAATTGTTCAGTGAAAGCATTTAAAATTTGATCTGGGTCTATCGTCCCAATAATAAGTAAATAGGTACCCAAAATTTGCCAATTTAATGAAAGCATGAAATTCAAAAAAACCATCTTGGGATTAATTAACTAACCGCAACAATAAATTAAATGGTCAACTATGAAAATAATCTCCCTTTGTATGATAATTATTTTAAACTTGATTGTTAATTTATTTTAAAAAATGGAATTGGCAAAAAAATTAAATAAAAAAATTAAATCGGAAAAACATTTTAGAAATTATGGTTATTTAAACATTTCAAATACATTTCGTTACAATTAAATCAAAGCATAATAAAATTTAAAGGCTCCTGGTTTAGTACAGCAGAAATTAGAGTGCAAAAGTAAGTCACTTTTTTATTTATTTTTTATCATTATTTGTCACATTTCTTGTTTGTGCTTCAAATTAGATGCTTGGTGCCAGCGGCGTAGCGTGCCTGAAGGGGCGGGGGGGCCGACAGCTAAAAAGGGCGCCCATTAAAAATCTTGCGACAAAAAAAAAAGATCATCATGTTTTAGTTTCCTTTGCCGCCCTCTCAATTTGCAATTGCCGACCCTGCTACTTAATAAAGCGCTTAGGGCGCTTCGGGCACCCATGGAAGCCAGTACCCCCCGGGGGGGGGTTCGGTTCGGTTGCAGCTCCATGGCGATTGGAGAGGGTTAAAGGGAAGAAGCACAAAATAACTAAATTTTTAACAAAATTGCAGGTTTATTTAGTTGCTATTTTTTACTAAAACTAAAAAAATAAGCTATATGGCAGGGGGAGGGAGGTGTATTAATTATCGATAAAAACCTGACAGGGCCGTGATGTGATGATGATGATCAAGCGACAGCATCCCCCCCGCCGAAGTATTTAGGACTCAAACATAATATTTAGTAGTAATAAGTAGTAGAAAAATCCTTATTTTTTAATGAATGCTTTATAACAGCTGAAAACATGCTAAAACAAAAGTTTTGTTAAGTATTCTATTTTTTTTTAAACTAAAATCTTAAACGTATTTTGTAGATAAATGGATGGAAAGGGAGTAGAAACTATTTCTGTCTTTTAACTTTTACTCAAAAACAGTTGTGTTTCAAATAATATTACTTGAGTTGACTGCAAAATTAATCCATGATTTGAGCAGCTGCTAGAAAAATATTTTTGTTGTGTTTTTGAACTTGATTTTGGCCCAGTCAATGGTAATTTTTGCTTGACGAATTTTTGACTGAAAAAGTATGCTTGGTTGACTGATTTGTCAGCCATCCATAGGTAGGAAGCCTATTGGGATCGTCAATTTTTTTTATTTTCACTCAAAATAAGTTCGGATGGAAACAGACCTAGCCACAAAAATTTTTGATGCCGTCTGTCTCGCACGCGATAAGTCAAAAATCAATAATTATATTTTAGCCATTTAACTGTCAACGTTCCCATTTGGAGAACTTTTATTAAAATAAATATATCCATGCTGGATCCGATACCTTCCTGGCCCATTAGCACACTCCATGCTATATCAGCCTTGAAAACAGTTTTTGTAAATATCTCAGAAAAGGTAGTTTTTTGTAATAACATAAATTATTGAGAAAAACGCATATTGATGCGATGTTATATAGAATTAGTCCAAATTTTAGTAGAAAAACCAAAACAACAAAAACATACAGGGTGTTTCATTTAAATTTCCGAAGTTGAAGGTCGTTCCGATAAAATGAAACGACCTGTATATATGTCTATGTTAAACAATAAAAATATAGTTAAAACCGAGGTTAAAACCCAATAACTTTTTTTTAACATTTTTCTAATATAACGTACATCTTTTGAGATAAGGTACAGGGTTGTCTTATTTCGGACACGCTGTACATAATAATTATTATTTATTAGGATGTATTTAAATAATTTTAAAACCATTTGGATGAATTGAAGTCAATAATCTATGAAATTATAATCAAAAACAGGCGTGTCCTCTCAAATGTCGAATGCGTACCAGTGTGCTCCGCCAAGTTCGCGTAAACTGCTGTACCATCTTTTCTTGAAACATATTTGACCTATCTAACACTCTACTAGCTACAAAACTCAAATTTTGCACAGTCATAGCATGCATCTTCATAGAAATAACAACCTCTCCATGTAAATTTATGTAAAATTAACATTGCCCACTTCCAGAAGCGCTAGAGAGCGAGCTTTGGCAAACTGATAAGAAATATGATAAAACTATAAAAAAAAAATTAAAATCCCCATTATTTTATCTGTTTCACTCCCCTATAAATGTAAAGTTATGTAAAAGTAACATGGCCCACTTCCAGAAACGCTAGAGAGCTCAGTTTTGGAAGACTGATAGGAACTATAATAAAACTATAGGAAAAAATTTAAAAACAGCCAAATTTTTAATAAGGCATTGCAAAAGTTTTGAACAATATTCCGCATATTTTACTACTTTAAAACTTAAATATTACCCAAATCCTTTAGAAAAGGAGTTAAATCATCACAAAAACATTTTATGTAAAAAAAAGTATGCGAAAATGTTATTCCGTAATATGAATTAAGATAAAAGTAAAGCAAATACAAATTTCAAAATAAAAGGTTCTTATTAGTTTGGAAATGTTTCTCTAAACTTGGCTATTACGGCTGCAAATGACCCTTAGGCACATTGCTCAATTGAACGTAAAGAAATTTGGCTGTAATAGCAAAGTTTAAAAAAAAACATTTCCACTAGTACAAACCTTTTATTTTAACATTTGCATTGGAGAACTTGGCTTTACTTTTACCTCAATTCTTTTTACGGAATACCATTTTCGCATACTTGGCTTTTTTTTACATAAATGGTTTTTGTTATAATATAATAGTTTTTGAGATAAACTTAAAAAATACAAAAATGAATTGGAACGTCTATATGCCACGAAAGCTTGAAACTAGATAAACTAATTTCAATGAAATTTTGCTCAAGAGCCTCTTTAAAAAAAGTAAAAATTACAACTTTATTGAAGAAACTGATAACAAAAATGCTGTCGGAAGTTTTTAAAATACCTATTTAAAAAAAAATCAAAAATTGAATACAAAAAATTGCAGTAATTACTAATTAAGTACTTACGTAAAATTTGTACATTGTAAGCCAGTACTTCAGTAATCCCACTTAGAACAGCCGGTACAAATATTGAAGAAATTGAACTCAATCCCATGTTTTGTCTGCTTCTTAAAATTTATCGTAATATTATTCACTGAAATTCCTTAACCACAAAGTCTATATTCTCTTCTACTATTAACTGCAGGATTTAAAACTTTTTTTTTTAATTAAAAAAAAGCAAACTTTCCTGATGATGATACGCGAAACCGATGATCCTAAACTAGATCTACTCTAACGGGTACTTTCAAGTTCTAGGTCACTAGTACCGTCTGTCAGGCTGATGGCTGAACTCGGTCTTGTATATCAGTGGAACCACCTTCTCTTTTCTTTGAAGAAATTGTTAAATTTAAATTAACCGTAGACTTTATCGAAATAACAAATCTAAAGAGTCGTGTTTTGTTTGTTAATGAAAAAACGGTTGCAACGATCTTTTAATAATTCCGTTTTTAGTTATAACCACTACTGGATTGATGTCAAAAAACGCGCAGTGTGCGAGTTTATCTAAAAAAACCTTCGATTGTTTATTAGCGAGCTCACGGCTAAGTCGATACAGTATAAACGAATGAAGTCCTATTAAACCGAGCTGATGCTTTTATTTTCCTGACAAGATTTTTGTTTCCTATTTTAAACCATATGCATGTACCGTTGATTAAAAAAATAGATAAGGCGAATCAAACAAATGAGAATCAAATAAAACAGCCAGACCAGTTGGCAATGTTTCTTACTTTCGACGCTTGTTCTAGTTAATTATATTCTTCTATTCTGCACTCCCTTTACCTTTTATTCTCCCTTGTTCCCTATTTCTGTCTTTCTCTCTTTAGGTGAGTTTTTGAATACAGCTCCTCTAAAAAGTTTTGCCGAGGAACCTCCAAACCACGGTTCGTAAAGAAACGGTTGCCTGGTAACACGGGTGTCATGGCGGCCGTTACGTCAGTGTTACGTTACAGTTATCCAAGGAGTCAGCAGTTGCATTATATTTCATAGCGGGTTTGGACATTTTGCGAGATTATTTTTACATTTTGGCTGTAGTTTGGCTTTGTAATTTTTCTAATAACAGTTCTGTGATTGCTATGTACTATAAGTATTTAAAATTGTGCATGAAATTATTAAACAATAAAACGAGGTAAAAAAATTAAATTTGAATTCTTAACTTGCGATATGGCAATGTACTTATGCATTATTTTTTATTATATGCCTCATCTGATAATTAATATAAAATAATAAATTTTAAAAATGAAACCCGACTATACAGGTTGGCAACTTAGAGGGTTAATATTTGTTGGTTAACGGAGTTTTTTCACGGGTTTTCTTCCTGAAAAAATTTTGGTCGGACCCTCGGTCTACTGATGACCTACCATTTTTTTTTCAGAGATATTTCTAAACCGCAGCATACTTTTTCATAAACTTTCAAATGCGGTTCATCACACGTGGGGTCATCCCTCTGAAAAAAAGTTATATGTGAGTAAACCCTTTTCCAAGGGTCCGATCAAAATTTTTTGCTGACATGTTTTTATTTATTTCTAAAAAGCCAATTATTAACATGCTAGAAGCAACGTAGGAAAAGTATTTATAATGGTGTCCTTAATTTAATATTTATATAATTATTGGAATTTTCATCATAACTTTTTAAATTATTTAATTTTTTAAATAATTTTTTGTATTTTTTTTTACTTTTAAATATATCTATCTTTATTTCTCTCGTAATGTGATGTATAAGTCTCTCTTTATTAATCGTGGAGCAGGATAACTGCCGCGTCATAGGCTGCCAAGTTCTGATTGATCGGGAGTTAACAGAAAACCGTTTCTTTACGAACCGTGCCTCGAAACCACTTAGCACAAATCTCGGCTCTGGTCTTAACCAAGATGTTCGTGCTTGTTTTGTCAATCAAAACAAAGCGTTTAACAAAGTTCAGCATACATGATCAGCGTGATCAGCCAATAAACTTTTGACAATGTAAAAATTGAGATCCATCAAAGTAGCTAATAAAACATCAGAAGTCACAAAAGAAATTTAAGTAAACTTCAATGTTTTTAGATGTTACTAGAATCAAAAGAGGTGTAGAATAATACTTATCAGTGCAGATACACTTAAAAACTAAAAAATTGAATAAACAGCATGAAAACAAGGGCGGATCCAGAGGTGCTTCTGGGGGGGGGGGGCACTTTAGGTGACATTCTCTCTTGGTAAAAACGGTATATATTTTTTAAGCAGAATTTTATTAAATTAGTCAGATCTAAAAAGTACAATATCCAATAGACACTTTCATGCGCCGCAAGCAAAAATTTGGAATTTTTATTAGCAAAAACCTTACTTTTTACTCATTTTTTGTATATATTCAAAAAATTCTCGGGGAGGGGCAATTGCCCCTAGTGCCCCCCCCTGGATCCGCCAATGCATGAAAATCATATAACATGATAGAAAATATATTGCGACCAACATCAAAAATAAATTAGACTCGATCCGAGTTATTGGGGTGGGGTGATATAGGGTGAACTTTTATGACTGGATGGATAATTGTTTTTCACGGTTTTTAGCTAACTAGACCTTCGATCGGAAAAAGGTTCATACAAATGTTATAAGCAATAAAAAAGTCTACAGTAAGAACTACAGATAGACAGCACTGCCCAATCTTATAAGACGTTCATTCGCCAGTTTTCGAGCACGCGCAGATGATACCGATGACGTCACCTGCAGTCTTGGACGATTTGTTTACGTTTCAGGTTTTTTGATTTTGCTTTATATCTTCCACAATTTGTTTTTCTCGCGAAATATGGTGAAATCTTAAAAAAAAACATTTTTTATTTAAGGAATGGGACAATATGCTGCCGCCGATTCGCCGGCGAACCAATTTACCGCCGCACAATGGGTTATATGCGAGGACTAGCGCGACACTCAATTTTAACTCAGTTTTAACCCACTTCTAGACATCGGATCAACTTCAAATTTGGTACACACTTAAAGTTCCGATGACAATACAATATACTAATATTACGAAGTTCACAGCTCCCCCCCTTTGAAGATGCTGGAGGCCGGCTACTACCTAAGTATGTCCGATATCGTTCAAAATTGGTATGCACGGACTTTTGGGGATGGGGATCAAGAATTTTTAATTAGATTTTTAAAATTGTGAAAGTAACGCCCCCTCCCCCATGGACAATTTTGATCATCTTGTACATATCCGATCAACATCAAAATTGTTGTGGACTTATATCTTACAATATTATAATGCTTTAAAGTTGGCAAACCCTCACCCCTTTGAAGAGGGTGGAAGGGGACCATCTAAGTATGTCTGATTTTGTTCAAAATTGGTATTTAGGATTTCTGGGGATAGGGATCACGTATTTTGAATTATATTTTTAAAATTGTAAGTCAATTTTGACCAACTTGTACATATCCGATCAACATCAAATTTGGTATGGACTTATAGTTACAGCGACAATACAATATTATAAAGCTCTGCTCTAAAGTTGAAAACTATCCACCTTTAAGGATAGTGGAGGGGTTTTCGGCGTTTACGATCACGCACCATATTTTTTCTTATTTAATAAGGTTTTGAACAAGTTTTCACAAGTTGGGTCTACCAGTTGCAAAAGAGGTTGGATGTTACTAACTTTTTACTTAAGTTTTTTAATTAAATAATAAATTTTACTTAAAAGGATATTTTTTATTGTCTCAAAATGGCAAAAAAGTAAAGGTTAGCTTTTTTTAATTTTTGACAAGTGTCAAAAAAAAGTAGTTTATCGTTTTTCTTTTTTGACAAGCTTTCGAGCAAGGTGCCACAAGTGGGGTTATCTAATTTAAAAAAAAGTTTTATGCGAGTAGACCCCTTTCGCAGGGGGTCATACAAAAAAATTTCGAACAGAAATATTGCTCGTTAAAAATCTTAGTCGAAGTACTTGTGGACTTTCCAGAATAATCTAAATTCAATCCGCTGTCGAATTTATTCCATTTGGCTGATACACTGATTGTATAAAGACCACGTACATGGCAGTGTTTAGGGCTACCCCCAAAAAACAGGGGTAGCGAAAGGCAGCAATTTTTTTGTTTTTTTAGTCAAATAGACCCCTCTTTCTAATATTTTGGTGGAGTTTTTACTAAGCCTTGCTAAGCTTGTTTCTGCAGGCTTTACAAAGAGAAATAGAGACGAAAATAAACGTAATATATTTCAAAAAATTTTAACCATAAAAAGGGTTTTGGAATTAGGAAATTACTAGTAGTTTTTAAAAGTGCAGTTACTGCTTATGCCCACTTTATACCCATATACCTAAAAAGTGCTGTTTGTATTGTCATTTTTTTTTTATTTAAAAATACTGTAAAAATACAAACATTTTTCTCCCAAAATATTTTTCAACTTTGGGGATCTGTTACAGAGAAATACATTAAGATTTTTTTATCAGTTGCATTTTTTTAATAACTGGACTATCTGCAATACATTTGGGTGGGTTTGGTTATCATAATTTAAAAAACATATACAGGGCTAATGTCGTGCTAGTTCCGCCATATAACCCATTGTGCGCCGAGACAATTTGCAACCGCCGCCATGGTTTTAGTTAACAGTTTTAATTAATTCGAATAGTAAATATTTTTTTAAAAAAATATTTTTAAAAACAATATTTTGATTTTTTTTAAAGAAATTGGTTCTTTTCAGCTCAAATAATTTTTTAATATTTCTTTGCTGTTAAATCTTATACTAGGGACTCTATCTAGACAAGAAATAATTGTTTTTTATGTCTTAATACTTATTATACCAAATAAAATCAGGAAAATGCTCGGGAAAATGGCAGTATTCGCCACGGCCGATTCGCCGTCATCGATTTCCCGCAGCCTAATTGCCGCAGCCTAATTCGGCGTGGTCCGATTCGCCGCGGGAACCATTCGGTACAGAGGAGGTTTAAAATTGCAATTTTGTTTATTTCGTATAGTAAGTTTCTTTTTATTTTCGAAAACGATTTTTTTTGTGGGGACATTTTTTTTTGCAAAATATTAGTGTCGACCGGTTAGGATATGTTTGCGATCAATTGGCAAAGGTTACGTTCAACACAGATTTTGATCTCCCAACAACAGGATATGATTTAAGAAAAAATGAGTTAATTTAGATTAAGATTAAACAATTTAGCAGCGAATTATCTCCGCGGCGAATTGTCCCTGTGGCAAATCGACCGCGGCAAATTGCCCCCTACCGAGAGTCTCTGGGTAGATATCAAACTCTATTAAAATTTTTAGAATTTATTTCATAACAGGAAAAAAATTAATCCTTACAAATTAAACTTTTAAAACCAGGAAAAGCTTCTGTGCTATAAGAACAGATAAGGTTAAGTGGGGTAAGTGGGTTTCTGGAGTAAGTGTTTTTTTTTTTAATTTTAAAACGTAACTTTCGATATATGAAACTTCACAAAATGTTTTTCAGACCTGTGAGCCACCGAATATTTTATTTATTAGTTGATTTTTTTTACAGGTGTATTCTTTAATTTTAAAACACCCTTCATTTTATCTCACATACGAAGTTTAATCTAAATTAATTTTTTTTTTATATATCTTCATTATTCATAATTTTCACTTGCCCGGCCTTTTCGGTCAGTAGGGCAAGTGGGTACTACCCCTCAGGGACAAGTGGGACATAGTCCAAGCTTGCCTAAATAACACTTATTGGACTAAATTAAATCTAGTGTTTTGGCTAAAGAAGTTGTGTTTAAGTTAACTTCTTTTCAACTCCATTGATTTTTCTTTGTAAAATTCATCATTTTTTAAATAGGTCCTAATTTTTTAAATCTGCAAAACCTATGTTGTACCTTAAACCGCATACTACAAAAATACTTTCCTCAGAAAAATGTAATGCTGTGTATATGCGGTTTACCAAGAGGAAACCCACTTACCCCAATAGCCGGGGCAAGTGAGTTGGAGAGACCGCTTTTATTATTATTATTTTTCTTTTTTAATATTGAATTATCTTTCCTTTTCAAGAATGAGAAGAATGAAGTCTGTATTTTTTTTGTAAAAGGTACATGATCTTAAATTCAACTTTTTACATTTTTAGCACCCACTTGACCTTACAAGAATTTAAAAAACTTACTTATTAAAAAAAAAGTCAAAGAAAAAATAAAGCTGAGAAAAATAAACCTTTTCTAAATAAACATTAAAGCATGCATGCTAAATCTGCCGAAACCTATAGAAAATTTTGTTTTTAGGATTCTATATTTTTTTAATCATCAATGACTGAAATATATTTTTAGAGAACTTGGTTTATCACTTATCAGTATCAGATTTTTTTGTATGAAATTCTGTCAATTACACATCCTTGTAACGTGTAATTGGAGTGGATTTTTTGAAGTGATTGCATGGATGTAGTGTATGTAGGTATTTTTTGATTTAAAAGATAAATTTTTCCAAAAATAAATTATAAACCGTTAATGAGCAATATTTTTTTGAACCGAAACATACAAACTGCACGTGGGTGGATCAGTCTCATTTAATGAACTTTGAAATTTGTTATTAATTAACGATTTTTGGAATAATTGAGATATTGTATTTCCACATTTCGCTCTAATCTTCCTCAATTGGTTTAGCAATAAACATAGTTCATTAACTTCACTAGTTTACAAAGCAGTGGCGGCTGCTACAGGGAGGGCAACGGGGGCAGTGCCATCCCGAAACTAGACAACAAACAGTATTTTTAATTGATTTATTTTAAAAAAGTTAAATCTTTCCTTACGACATGCCTAGTTCTTTTCTGTAGTTTATGGTTAACAACAGGCGATTAATTGGGCAAACTTTTTTAGCGTAAATAATTACAAGCCGGCAGCACCGCGCGGGACAAAATTTCAGTTTTACCTGTTTTTTTCCTGGTATATGGGTGGGTGTTCAATCGCGGGGGCGGGAGGAATGTTTGTTTTAGGTGACGTCGGCCATGTTCATCGTGCGAAAACGTTCGTTGTCCTTCCTACGCGTTGCCGGTTCTATCCTCAGTGAAGACGTATGAGTTTGTTTTGATTTGGAGTAGGTCAGTAGTTAAAAGCCTGGCCGGTCGCGCGTCCATTGTTTGATTTCGGTTGTTCTTCTCAAAATGGAAATCAATACCGTCGATTATATAATTAACTGTACAAATTTAAATACGTTGACATATGAACTTTGATTACAAATAAAATCTTTAAGGGCACATAGACCAAACCTAAACATTAACCAAAATTTTAGTGCAAGTAATGCAGAGGGGTGTTCCAAAAAACCTTTAATAGAAAATTTATTTTTGCTTTATTTGTCTTATTATGAACAATCCACATAGAATTTTCTATGCTAGGCACGACTGATATTAGGTGCCAATTGAATAGTGCCTATAGGCGCAATACATTACCAAACATAATGAAAATGTGGCAAAGAATAGACATATACTTAGTAGGTTAATAGACTGTTTAAAATTCTGTGGGAGTTTTGAGGTTGCTCTACGGGGCTATGATGTGTCTGAAACTGGTGAATTTGATAGTTAATAGTTCTGTATGTAAATATAGTTAATAATCACTAGTTATAATAATATATGAATATAGCGAGGAAAGTGTAAGTGCTTTGTTATTAGCAAAAAACTAAACTAAAAATTAAAAAATAAAATAATATAAAAATCGTACTCTCAGCATAGCGATGACATAATCGCTACACCATAATTTTTAAGGGGTGAACTGACTCTACATATACGAGGTGTGACAATAAAATTATAAGACTGGTGTAAAAAATCTACTTTATTTAAATACTAATACAACTTAATGATGTTCCCCATTAATATCGTCCCCTTTTCTATCGACGCAGCGTTAAATGCATTTTTTTCAAATTTTGGAAATCATCAGGAGAGAGGCTGTTAAGAAGTCTTGCCGTTTTTGATGTGTTGGAGCGCCCTTCTCGTTCATCATCTTTAACTTCTTCACGACCCTCGAAAAAGCTTTTATGCCACATAAAAATCATTGCACACATCCTTTAGCATTCGAAAGCATTCAGTAGCCGTTTTTTTGAGTTTTACTTTAAATTAATACGTTGCTCAATTTTTTCCGTTGTCGCAATTCCGCCAAATAAGCTATGCACGATCCGCTTCAAACCACTAGGTAGGCCAAACTAGCAGAGGAAAAACGACAAGATTGCGCGCGGTAGTAGAACGCACATCTTAAAATTTAATTGTCACACCTCGTATAAGTCAGTTAGTGAAATTTCCGACTTAACTCTTTTGAAAGTAACCAAAACTTTTTCATTTGATACATTTTTCGCGAAAATCTTTAGCCTAATTTTTACGTTACGTTTTCTTTCATTTTCATCATAAATTTACTACTGTGGCGTCACTTTTCTCAAAAGTTGCTTTATTTTCTCAAATATTCGCCTGCGGCGCCATTATTTTCGTCATATCTACAATTTTATAACATTTTTGTCTGAAGCGCAATTTTTTTCAATGTTCTAGTGTTTTTTTATATATTGCAAACGTCTTCTTTTGTGGCGTTATTTTTTGCGAAGAAAACCTAATTTTTTAAACATTTTCACCTCCGGCTCTATTTTTGTCATTATACCTACAAAATTTTTCCACGTCCCGATTTCATCCAAAAAAGACTTAATTTTTCTAAAATTTTCACCTGCATTATAATTTTTTTGTAGTATTTGTTTTATATTGCAATTCTTTCTTCAGCTCCCCCAAAATGACCTGGCTATAGTTGCGCCCTTGAGTTGATGGCTGAGTGGCAAAGTATTAGAAATATTCAAAAAAAAATTAAGAGACATCATTCTATGATGGTCGGACAAGAATAGTATGACAACTGACTGACAAGATTGAAGTAGCACATTAAAAAGTTTTAGTCTGAGCGTGGTTTTCTTTTAAATTTTCGTCTGTTGTATACTTATTGGATTTTTGCTGTTGCTTTTAATCTTCGAAGGATTGGAAGTATCATTTTAGTACCTCAAACGAGGTATTAAAAGCACACTTTTCAAAAGTGCATAAAACACATTCCAGTTCCAAGAGTTGTTTTTAAATGAGGGGCAACAGTTTTCTCCTTTGCCTCAGGCAACCAAAAAGTTAGGCATGTTCCTGAACTTATATGATAATAAAGAACACAAAAAAACATTAAAACTTTGAAATAAAAGTTATTTTTGATAAATCAGTTCAAAAAATTCCAACGATTTTTTTTGAAGAAACGCGGTTATTACAATGTCATAAAAACGACTGCAGCGTTTTAGGTATTGTAGAAGGTTTTCCACTAGGGATATTATAAACAAGTCGCAAAGTCTTTCTTGTTTTTGATTATTGCGTAAATCGTCGCCAAAACCATAAAGTGACGTAACCCACAAAAATGCGATTTTTAGATTAGCCCACTAGCATACATAAAAAAATCGCTCTACAAATCCACGAAGGGGCGTAACCAAATTCCAAGTAGTATCGAAATTATTTTGACTTGTCGAAGCTGATATGTGAAAATAAAAAATTGAACGCTGTCCTGTAAAATAGTAAAAAATCAGTTACGCCACTTCGTGGTATGTATGGATCCGTTTTAGTCCCGAAAAAGAACATTCTGCTGATGCGCTACTGGCTGGTATTGTCACTATCAGTTGTGCTGAATGATCGTGTTTTTTTAAACGTTTTTTGAGTTGTTCAAATCTGCGTACCCTGTACGCCTGTATGTGTCCAGAAGTTCTTGTATTTTAATAAAAACAATAAACAGGGCCAGCACAAGAGTTTGTGTCCCAAAGAAATTATATTTCCCTTTTCTTCAAATATTTTTCAGAAAAATGGACAGGGGCGGCTGCACTTTAAGGGTAGGCAGGTAGGGGAGGCCGATTGCTGTTTTTAATGCAATGAAGGGCGCACATATTTTGCGGCCAGACTTATTAATATAACATGATAAGACGATTTTTTAAGTTAGGAAAGTAAAAAGGAAAACTAAAAATCTTATCCAATGATGATTTTCATTTCTACGTTTTATTAAAGTAATTTTTTTACGGAGAGAAATATATTATATCAGTTTTTCCAACACATCTTGGTATTTTCTTCTATTAATAAAAAGAAAAAATCCAGAACCCCCACTTTTAAGCCATTGCGCCCACTAAGCTGTACAGCTCACGGGTTACCACTGAACATGGAATTGTTTTTAAGCGTTGCACACAGTATTCGCTTTCACTACATTTGCACTGCATTGTTTTGCCACTTAGATACAAATCAAAATTATCTCGAAAAAAATTCTCGCAGTAACTCTATATCAAAATAAGCTAAAACAAAACAAAACAAAAAAGGAACAAGACGGTAACTGGCAAGAAATTCAAAATGCGCTTTTCGGTAGCAAGGGCCAAAATCTAGGGGGGGGGGGTAATGGTCGACGGAAACACTATTTATGTAATTATTTTTTTTCTAGGGGGTAATTATGCGATTAGCCCGATATTTAATAATTAAAAGTCAACATTTTTTCTAGGGGGGGGGGGGGCGGTGAAATTACCACGTTAACCTCCCCCCCTACCCGCTGGTTCGGTATTAATTAAGCTTTATTTTATATTTTTCACCCTCGGTGTCCATATCTTCCCGGTGCTCTCCTACTGTTGGTAGACATTTTATTTTACAAAAATAGATTAAACATTGGCGTATACAGAAGGATGAGGCACCTTCCCCTCAAGTATACTTTGAGTCCCTAATGCCATTTCCACACTCTAGTCTGAGTGCTCTCGCTATGTCACTCCGAGTATCTCGGTCGAAAGACTCGTACCCGAGTACGACCATACATACTCTCGCTAATTTAGCGAGAGAGTGTCAGTTGCAGTTGTGAAATCCCGAGAAATCCATCATCATCACAACACAATACAACGAGAGCTCGCAAAAATTTGCGAGAGAGTGAACCCTGTCACGCTCGTGTAAAGAAAACCGACTCCGAGGGCTGGCTCGATCGCCGGTTTTTGTACACCAAAAGGAAATACCTACGGTATAATACCTACGGTATTTCCTAGTATTTCCCTGTATTTCCTACTATATTTCCCGTCACTTCCCAAGTATTTCCTCTACCCTGTACACCAAAAGGAAATACCAAGCCACCCCTCGGACAATGCAAGGCGAGGCGAAGCAAGAGATCCCCTACACTCTCCGTCTTGGCCTGTCTCGCTGTGCCTCGGCGAGAGTATGGAACCGGAATAAAGAGTATGAAACTTTTTTATTCTTTAACACATTACCGACGGTTGGAAGGGGGGGGGGGTTATTTCTCTCTTAACCATCCCTTCCCCCCTTACATACGCCATTGGTATCGCTAGCCGTTTAAAATAATAGGGACTTATTGGCATAAAGCAATATTTTGACACTTTCACACCTTTGTTTACTATATGAACCGGAATAAATACTGTCTTCCGTTATTTAAGGTAAATAAATTACCAAATTTTTAAATTCGACTTTGTTATGCTATTTTGAAAGATCAATTGTCCGCTTTCAATTTGAAACTGTCACAATACTGCCTGGCACTATTGCACCCTGGCTTTATTGCAATAAGTCCCCAATGCTGGGCCTCTGTAAGTCCGTAATTTGATTAAAAGATTTTATGACATTTATTTTATTGGCCTTGCGTAACAAACAATTTAATCCGATCCTATAAAAAGGTTTCTTTTTCAAATCTTCCATAAATACATCCTACAACGCGTGAAAAGTAAATATTATGTTTATCGAATTAATTTTTATATACGACACGAGTTGGTTACTGTAATCACAGAAAGCTAGCTAGCTATAGTTTTTCTGTTTTAAGATAAAAACAACCATTTTTCGTGGCTAAGCGGGTATAGAAAGTTTCTCTTGTATTTTTCTGTGGGTGTGGGTAGCTCGAAAGCTGTACTGCAGGTCTTATTTTCGATGGGATTAAATGGGAAACTCGGTTGTTATTAAAGATATCGATTTTCTGAATGCACCTTGCCGTGCTCTTTTTTTGAGCCCATAAGAATGGTGTAATAAGATTTTTGCTATACCCCGTGGTTTTGCTAATACAGGGAGTTTTTGAAAAAATTGCATTTTCAATAATTCCCTGAATCTCGCTTATTTTGCAAGATATTTTTATTCTGTAAAAACCTTTTTATGGCAACTTTTCCAAAGCAAAATAATGGCGTTAGTTTTTTAATATATTGTTTCGTTTTTGAGATTTGGTATTTATCATAAAAAATTAAATACGGAACTGGATTTTTTTTATTAGTATTTTGACTGCTTTTATGCGATTATTATCTTAAAATGATAAAACTATAATATTTTTGTGATTTGATTTTTTTTTAAAAATCATATTTAAAAAAAAATTACTCCGAACCTGGAAATTTCCAACGTAAATATAAATTAAAAATTGCGAGACACACTAGTTAAATGATTTTTAGTTTATCTGTTTTGAAACGTTAATTAAAAGATTTATAAATAAAGTAAAAAACGTTAAAAAGTTACAAAAATTATATAACAATCATTATTTGATGGTAGCACAGCAACTCACGAAATTTACTTCGACATGGAAAACCAAAAGCGTGGAATTGCCATTTCACTTGTCATTCGTGTGAATAATTGACTCAAAATTATTCTAAAATGGCTAAAAATCAACCATGTCTAGATTTTGAAAAATGTGATATTTTTGACTGCTTTATTTAAGCAACAAAATCTTAATATTTAAATAACAGAAAAATTTATATCATTAAAGAAAAATTTGTTATTATTTTTTGTTTCAAATAAATCTTTTTGTTTTGAATTTATATTTATCTTGGAAATTTCCAGGTTTTCACCAAATTTTTTTAAAAATATTAAATATATTTTTTTTTACCTTAAAGCAAAAAAATGTTAAATTTTTAATGTTTTGTGATAATAATAGCATAAAACCAATTAAAATAATGATTAAAAAAATCCAGGTCCGTATTTACTTTTTTATGATAAATACCATATCTCAAAAACTAAAGCATATTCTAAAAAATTGACAACGTCATTATTTTCTTCAAAAAAAGTTGCCACAAAAAGGTTTTTACAGAATAAGAATATCTTGCAAAATAAACGAGATATAAGGGATTATTAAAAACGCAATTTTTAAAAAAACTCCCTGTATTAGCGAAACTACGGGGTATAGTATATAAATCTAACTACACCTTTTTTAAGGGCTCAAAAAAAGAGAACGGTAAGGTGCAATCAGATCGATATTATTAATAATAACCGAGTTTCCCATTTAATCCCATCGAAAATGGGACACGCTGTACACCCACTGGGGTCCAAGATCTAATGGACACCTATTAAGTGTTGAAAGTTAACGGTTTCTTTTGTAAAGCTAAAGAGACGGTATATAAATCTCATCTTACGAAATTAGTAAGAGAAATAAAAAATAATGCCTGCGCTACCTTATTCTTTCTACACAAGTGGCGACATCTACCAAATACAAAAGAAACTACCAGAGTAAAAACAAAAGGCATGCAGATGGAACGAAAAACAGTACCCATGACCGGCTTCGTGACGTTTTATTGCGAGTAAGCGGGATGTAAGGCAAAAATACTATAAACGCAGTTTAGTTCAGCGGGTATAGAAAGAGTTTGTTTCTCTTGTATTTTTCCAAAATCTGGCAAAAAGTGGCGCTATACAGAGCCCAACCATATGCTGTAGCCATATTTAAAATATGTACAGGGGTTTTTAAAATATTAAACAAAAATTAAAAATTAATTTTTTCCGAAAAATTTTTACAAAAATAAATAGAATCTGGTAAATTTATTTTAGTGCCTAAGACCAATCGAATGAATCCGATAAATATTCCCAGGCCTTCTACTGTTTTTGGGAGGGGGGAGGGGGGGGGTAATACACTTACCATTTTATTAAGTGTATTTTCTGGTTAAACAGTTTCAGTTCAAGAAGAATCCTTAAATATGTGCAGGATATCCACATTCATTAAGATAAGTATATTTTTTCATGCTCATTTAATTCTTAATATAGCTAGAACACGAAAAAAATAGATATTATTAGTCTGGGAAATCTGAATCCTATGCTAGTAACAATAATACATACATACCTATTGTTTGTTGACTTTTGATTTGATGCGAATTTCTGGAGATTTTTTTTGATTAATTGGAAGTATGACCTTAGAATACCAACTAAAACTAACAATTTAGTTACTATTAAATTTTAAAAAATATTTCTGCTTCAGATCGTTGTTCACTTTTCTTTATGAAGTTTATCATCTTTTAATTTTATATTTTTAGGTAAAAAAAATGGTTCAGTAGTTTAAATTACCTTTCTACGGATGTGCCTTTTAGGTTTCTAGGGATGCCGTAAGGTATAAAAATAATAAGTCGGGAAAACATTGTCATATATAGTCATATTTGACAGAATATAAACTACAAAAAATAACAAAGTAGCTTACATTGTTTAGAATGCGAGAGCCTTTTAATTTTTGAAGCATTTTTTCCATTTTTGATTAAATTTTTGATTTTTCATGTAAAAGTAAAATTTTGGTGTCTGGGGGTACCCTCAGGCCAATTACGTAGTTTTTGAGCACCACTGTGAATACAACTTGTCAATGCACATCTTTTTTGTATCCTATAATTTTTTTGTAAAATCAGCAGTTTCTCTAAAAAATGTAAAAAACACGAAAAAAAAACAACATAATGATGAGGAATATATTTTTTTACACATGATATGTCATTTTTTGACGTTTAGCTAAAAAACAATATTAAAAAATCAATGTTAAAATTTTGTTTTTTTAATTAAGACATTGTTTCTTAATTTTATTTAGGTTTTACTAATCAATTGACAATAAATTCACAATTTACACCTCTGTGAACGGTATTTTATCGTCTAACTATACGTGAAAATTTTTAGGTAACAGCACGTGACAATTTCGACCAATAATAAAGCAAAAAATTTTGATCCAAATAAAGTTATGTGATAAAAGGGGAGTAAACCCAATTTTTCTTTCCTTAATTTTTTGTTTGTGGACATTATGAAAAATGAGTTATATATAAATTTGGAGACAATTCACTATTTGCTGGGAGAATTTTTGTTTAATTTTTATTTCAATATAAATTATTTTTTCTTAAATGATAGCTTTCCTGTCCTCATATTGGGAGTTCAAAATCTGTGTTAAATCTAACCGCGGTCAATTGATCGCAAACATATCCTAACCGGGTGTGGACCACCAGCATTTTGCTTGCAAAAACAGTGTCCTTTTTTTTTAAAAAAAGACACTTTTGTTGTTTTTTGAAAAACAAAATTCAAAACTAATTTAGAAGAAAAACAAATTTTTTTTTTACGAAAATTTGGTATTTTTGAAAATAATAATTTTTTAAAAAGTAGTTTTTTTTTCAAAAACTAATATTAAAAAAAACAATAAAAAATAGTTTTTATATTTTTTTAAATATTACTTTTTCAAAAAGCAACTTTTTCAAAAACTAATATGTAAGGAAAACTAAAATTAAAAAAAAGTTATTTTTTTTTTTAAATAATTTTTCAAAAATATGTTTACTACACACAGATTATTAAAAAAAAATTAAACAAAAATTCTCGCGGCGAATTGTCCGCGGCAAATTTTCCCCGCAGCGAATTCTCACCGCGGCGAATCGGCGAATTGTCCCATTTCCACAAATTTAGCCCAAAAAGATTTAGTGGTGGAGTTTATCAAGGCAAGGCCTGAAATGGAGGTAAAATATATACTCCAACATTTACGAAACAATAGCGACTATCAAAATAGTCATGTAATGAAAGAGCGACTATCAAAATTACGATGTATTAAAATAGCGTTTGTAACAGAACAGCTACATATCAAAATAGCGATGTATCAAAATAGCGACAACCAATATAACGATGTATCAAAATAATAATAAAATAGCGATATTCAAAATGCAAATTTGGACAAGACTTTATTTATCTAAATTCTAATGTAATAATAACGCTATTTTGGCTATACCAGCATATTAAAAAAAAAATTCCCTTACTTTTTTCCCCGGATTCTAGAATCCAAACCGAACCGAACCAGCAACTTTTTGCAAAAAAAAACTTCACTGACTTCATTCCCGAGATCCTACCGGGATCCTAGAGGGTGTGGACACCCGGAGCCAGTATATATTTTTTTAAAAATCCGAACCGAAGCGAAAAGAACCCAATTCCGTTCGGAAGTCAGGGAAGTTCTTTTTAAACATGCTGCATATAGCCAAAATAGCGCATTTCGGTTCGGTTCGGTTTGGTTTAATTCGGTTCGGTTTGGATTTCCTCTTTTCCTAGAAATAAATAAAATCAGATCATAACATTTTATCCCCCCAAATGTCTGTTTTATTTTATGTCTGAATTTAGGTTATCAAACTCAAGTTTATTACCTATTAGTTTTGTACTAAAATATATGATTAATGAGACAGTGAATTAACCAAAAATTATTAAGAGTGGGAAAATATATATACTTAAAAACTTTACATTTGGCAGCCCGTGAAAAGTTATATTTTCCTTTTTCAACCTATATTAATAGGTTTCATGTACCTCGGTCTAAAAATATTTAACATCCTAAATATATTTGACCTTTTTACAAAAGCTAAAACCTATGAAAAAAAAACTAAAAAAAACTATTATATTTATTAGAATAATTAGAGCAGTTGATAAACTACATTATAACACAGAAAAAAGTGTATGCTTAAAATTATTTTAATTTGCTGTATCGTTTTCCTTTAACTTAATAATAGTCCAGCCAACGAGAGGGTTGTAGATTGCATGGAGGGGGAAGAATTTTTCTCTCCGGGAATAGATTTTGGGTAGTTAGGACATTAACATATCAAAAGTCCCCTAGCCCTCCCGCTTCAGTGGCGGAGGGGGGTCAAAGGGTGAAATTTTTTAGTTTCATGCCTATAACTCGATTACGGCGATTTGATTAAAAAAAAATTAAAATTAAAGAGCATTAAAATCCCTACAAAATGAGCATGCTAACCTGACCTTTAAGTCTAACAAACTTTGAGATAGTGACAACCAAAAAATTTTTTGAAAAACACATTTTTGCCTATTTTTTATCAGACTTGTTTATCTAACATTTTTGTTTTTAGAAAAAAATCGTGAAAAACGCCAATGTAGTGCATTCAATTTAAATTGTTTTTTTCATTTATCTTTAAATATGTGATCATAAATTAAAAGTTACATGCGTTTTAGTTTTAGCCTGATATTCCTGATTTTCTACAAAAAACTGGATAATTTTTACTATCACCTTCTTCATCATCATCGTCATCATTGTGAGTCTTCGGTCAAGCTATCGAATTTAAGGGCACTAGGACGGAGTAAATTAAAAGCAATAAGTATTATTTGAAAATAAACTTAACAAAACGTTCTTACTTACAATGGAACTATTATTATTATTATTAAGAGTTATAACTTTATTGAGCCAGATGAAAAATTGAATACCTAAATTTTAAAATCATATTGCATATGAAATAAAAAGAAAACTTATACATCCGTAGATACAAAAACTGATGCAATTCTGTACGTAGTAATATTTGGATAGAGATGATGTGAATGATGATGATTTTCTGGCTCGATTCTTTATGTTCTTTATGATTCATTAAAACCCTTTAAAAATATCCTCTGACAATTGTGGCATAAATGGGACAATGTAATGGAAATCTTTTTGCAGCTACATTTAATGTTGCAGTAGTCAGTTACGCATCTACAAAAAGTCATTTGTAAAAAAAAATTTGATGCCACTGAATATTTGGTGAAGGCCGGAAATATACAGTTTGCTTTAAATTCCCAACCTCATAGTTCTGGATCTAGCTAATTTGCCAACCAAAGCTATAGCTACTTGATAATATGTTTAAAGTTAATGTTGTTTTGTTGGGAGATGCGACAATCGATCAGAGTAATATTTGAATAGCAGTGATGAAAATGTTGGTAATTAACAAACGTGGAATTTTGTACCCGTGAATTTAAAAATCAAACAAGTTTCGTGGCTAATCGGGCAAAAAGGAGTTTTCTGTTTCCCTTATATTTTTCCGTGGGTAGCCTGAGAGCTTAACCTCACGGGGGTCCAAGATCTAATGGACACCTAATAAGTGTTGACAGATAACCGTTTCGTCCTTATGGGACTCCTCAGAACACTCACTGCTGGTCGATGTGACAAATCTTGCGAAGTTAATCAGACGGTTTTGTCTCTAATTAAATGTAATTAGTGAGCGAACTATAGCAAGAGGCGCCATCTACCGAGATACGAGAGAAACAAAAAACTAAAAGCAGGTAAAATCACTGCTATACAATATCGATCAATGAAAAGATCGAATGCAAATAAAAGAAAACAACTATAGTCCGTGACCTACGACAGCTCTTTGTCTTTCAGGCCGGATCAACACAGATTGCATTTTTACCCGTCTTCAAGACAGTGAGCGTCAATCAACGGAATTTTTAAGCCAAATAATACTAACAAACGTGGAATTTCGTACCCGTGAATTTAAAAATCAAACAAGTTTCGTGGCTAATCGGGCAAAAAGGAGCCCTATCAATTAAAAATTTCAAAATCAATCAATTTAATTTGGTCTACTGGTTTTAAAGGTCTCTTTGATTTTTCACAAATTAAGCGCCATATTTGTGTCGGCTGGGAAACAGCATCTTTAAAGAACTGGTCAGTAGCTTTAATATGAAGTATTAAAATTAAATATCGCACAAAAAATAAAGAAAATATCGAAGACAAACAATTTTTTTTAAATATAGCGGCCATTTTGTTTTGCAGTGACAGGTGTACATTTTTTTTACATTTTTAAATTGAGTATATCCCACTTAAAGTAAATTTACCAAAATTAATTTAATTTCTCTTAATACAAGGAAATCATTTTTTGGATTCTGAGGCCGGAAAATCGAGGATCCTCGAATGAAAATTTAGCTTTTGGTGTTAGGTACTACTATGCCAAATATAAAAAAATATACCCTTTTTGCAGCTTTATTTTACAAATTTACTCTACTAAAAAAGACCTCATCAGGGAACGTTTTTAAATTAAGTAACGCAGAAACTCAGGATTTTTATTTTTTATTTTTCCCCCCTCGTAACGCTTTATCAAGAAAAAATACATTAAAAGACATTGACTGTAACGCAAGGCCAAACCCCGCCCCTTTTTGCGTCACGTAATTTATGGAAGGTCTCTCAAAAGCCACATCAAAGTTTGATGATTTTTTCCCTACAAAAGATTGACAAATACTGACTTTAATTATAGTTTTTGTTTAATAAAGTATATGTATAGTACAAAAAAAATAAGATTTTGTTTTGTATTTGTATAATTTGAGAAATCTGGATAAACATTTTAAATTGCTGTATCTTTTAATATGTTATAGATAAATTAGTAAATGCTACACATTTTTAAAGTAAATTGATTGGTCTACAGCGTTAATATTGATAAATTTCTCCTAAAATTAAAAGAAAAAGTATTAGATAAACAAGTTTGATAAAAATTAAGGGGTAAAAATGTGTTTTGCAAAAATTAACGGTTTTTCGTGGCCACTATCTTATAAAGTGTTACACTTAGAGATAAGGTATTAGGTATAACTATTTTGTAAGGAATGTAATGCTCTTTATATTTTTTTTGTACAACGCGCCGTAATCGAGTTATAGAAAAAATCCGAAAAAATGCACGTTTGCATCTCCCCCTCCGCGCCCCTGAAGCGGGAGGGCTAGGGGCGGGGACTTTTGATATGTTAACGTCCTAACTACCCTAAACATACTCCCGGTGAGAAAAATTCTCCACCCCTTCATGCACTTTACAACCCCTCAATGGCCATTCATTGACTGGACTATAACCTTGTCCTCTATAAGGAGTTTTTTTAAAAACTATTTGATAAATGCTAAACTAAGGTTCAACTTGACATGCACTACTATTGTGGTATCAATTTTTAAACCTTTAGGAGAACCTGATGATTAGTTACCGAGTTCGGGTTGAGCCATCAAAAATTGACAAGGTTATCAGGTCCTGGCCTGTGTATTTTAAACATTAAATTTCTTAAAATAAATAAATAATGTTTTAAAAAGTTAAAGTTTCATGATACAAACTGTATTTTTTTATAGCAAAGTCTAAAAAATTTCACTAATTTTTAAAATAAATTTTATCATGTGACGCAATTCAATAGGCCTTCAATTAAAAGTTCATTGTCACCTGATCTATCTGGAAATTTTTTATTGTTGTCTTTTCTCAGTCCCTGTTAAAAATAAAATCAATATGTCGCAAAATTGCCTATATTCGTAATAATTTATTTCGATATTTTATTGTTTTATGTTCAGTGGCGTGGTACTAAATTCCATTTTAAAATAGTCTTAGCTTTGGAGACTGTCCTTTAATTAAACTTATGTGATGTCAGGTCAGTAGTTAAAAGCCTTGCCGGTCGCGTGTCCATTGTTTGTGTTTTTGTTTGTTTTCAAAATGGAAATAAATACCGTCGATTATATAATTAACTGTGCAAATTTAAATACGTTGACATATGAACTTCGATTACAAATAAAATCTTTATGGCCACATAGACCGGACCTAAAAATTAACCAAAATTTTAGTGCAAGTAATAAAAAATTATACAATGCTGAAAACTGGTTGTGCGGTTGTGAAAAACGAAATGCTTATTTGTCTTATTATGAAAAATCCACAAAGTGGCCCTGCGTGGGTGACAAAGGGAATGTGTGATATCAAGCACTTTAGTGAAAAGTTAAAGACACAAAGTAAGTGCTACTTATTTAAATAACCACATAGAATTCTAGGCAAGAATGATATTGGGTGCCAATTGAATAGTGCCTATAGGCAAAACATTACCGAACATAATGAAAATGTGGCACAAAATAGACATATACATAGTATGCAAAGAAAAAAGATGGAAAACGTGCTGTGTGAGGATCGATAATTTTAAAAAATCGTTTTGATTGATATACTTAGTAGGTTAATACACTGTTTAAAATTCTGTGGGATTTTTGAGGTTGCTCTACAGGTCCATGATTAGTCTGAAACTGGTGCTAATGGGAGCACTTTGTGCATATAAAAGAAGGGTGAATAGACTTTATCTATAAACAAATAAACTAAAAACTACACCAAGTAGCTGCTTGTTTGTAAAATGCTAAAATAAGTGTTTAGGTAAGTTTTTTTATATCCTTTTCTATGCAATATAAATTTCTGCCCCCCCCCCAATTTATAACGTCACCAGCCGCCACTGCTTTGGAATAATTTTAACACTCGCCTCCACTGGGAGCGCATCATTATATCTATTTATAGGCATTATTATTAGATAGCTACGTATGTTAATAATATTCATATTATCACTTTAATGATCCAGTGCAAACACCCTTCTGATTAGGATTATTAGAACTGATATTGTTTGTTCAGCAAATAATATGTGTGAAAATCGGAGGTATATGCACCTTTTTTGCATTTTTTATACTTAATAGAGCATGACAAAATAGCGCACAAAACAGAATAAAGACATATAGTAAAATAAATTTGTAAAAAGAGCTGCAAAAAGGGTATATTTTGTTATATTTGGCATAGTAGTACCTGTGAGAAGCTAAATTTTCATTTGGGGATCCCCGATTTTACGGGTTCAGAATGCAAGATGGCGGCTGCCAAAGTTAAGAAAAAGAATGAATTTCATGTTTTAGGTAGAAATAAAATTAATTTTGATGGATTCACTTTAAGCGGGACCATAGCGGGATCTTCTCAATTTAAAACTGTAAAGAAATTTGACAACTGTCATTTTAAAACAAAATAGCGGCTATATTTCAAAAATTGATTTTGTTATCCATATTTCCTTTAATTTTTATTCGATATTTATTTTTGATACTTCATATTAAAGTTAATGATCATTTCTTTAAACTTTTTAAAAATAAATATTTGTTTCCTAGACGATACAAAGATGGCGCTTAATATGTCAAAAATAAAAAAAACCTTCAAAACATATAGACAAAATTTGGTTTTTACAAAAAAAAACTGGATTTTCTCAGGAGTGACCCAACTTTTTTAAGTATTTATAAAAAGTTACAATTTGGCATTGAACATTCAAGATGGTGGCCGTAGTTTACATAAAACAGTTATTATTTCATTCTTGTTTGACAGAACTAGTGTTGCCGTTTAGTATATTAATTCATACTAAATAAGGATCGGTGATTTTAAAAAGTCCATAATACATGACTTATTAGGTCCAATATAATGCAAGATATTCAAAATGAAAAAAACAACAGTATTTTTATGGTTTGGTAAAATATTTTTTCAAAAAATTTAATTTTATATTACGCTAAGCTAGTTTTAAATTATAAAGTATAAAAAAATATACAATTTATTTACTTTTTAAAGATGGCGGCGGAAAAAGTATATAAAAAGCATTTTTGTTTTTTTTTCGGAGTTTAAAGAAAAAACCGGACAAAACAAGACATCTTGGATTTTTCCTAAAACTTCGGCCGCCATCTTGGATGTTAAACGTCAAATTTTTTTATAAATACTTACAAAAGTTGAGTCACTCTTGCTAAAATCCGGATTATTTTTAAAAAAATTAAATTTGGCCTATAAGTTATGAACGTCTCTTTTATTATTGACATTTTAAGCGCCATCTTTGTGTTTGCTGGCGAACTTTTTTCAGTAAGTTTTATGAGCTAGTCAATAGCTTTAGTAGGAAGTGCTAAGAATAAATATTGCACAAAAATTAAAGGAAATATCGACGAAAAACTAATTTTTCGAAATACTGCCGCCATTTTGTTTTGAAATGAAAGGTGTGATATTGTTTTACAGTTTTGAATTCAGCAACAAATTTATTTCATTACTCCTAAAACAGGGAATTAATTTTTTTTCTTAACTTTGGAAGCCGTCATCTTGGATTCTGAAACCATAAAATCGGGGATCCTTGAATAAAAATTTAGCTTTGGGTGTTAGGTACCACTATACCAAATATAAAAAAACATACTCCTTTTGCAGCTTTTTCTTAAAATACCCTACAATTTAGTCAATTAAAACCAGAGCACGGATGAAATAACGCGCTTAGTCTTTTACAATAAAAGCATTTTCTGAAGTTGTCGCTTCGCTCGACATAAAGGACCCCGCACACATGGCCAGTCGGTTTCGGTTAGATTCGATAAAATTTTAATATGTTGCCTAAAACCCGGCTTAAAAAAGGAAATACAGTGTACTCCGGTTATAACGCACCCTCAAGGGATCAGAAAATGTGTACTTTATAAGCGGACGTACGTTATAAAAAATACACAATTAAAAAGTTATATTAGAACGTACATTTTTTATTTGGAATAAAATGGTTGTTTTTGACAAGTTCTTTTGCCTACCAACTTCCGCTTTACTGATGCCTCTCTCAATACTTTTGATAATCTCTATCTTTTCTTTTACAGTTATAGATTTGCGCCGGCAATTATCCATTTTAACCACAAACACAAACTCGTACTAGACTATTTTTCCATATAAGAATAAAGTCGAAACTGACGGCCTGTCGCTTGCAACTCGCGTGCGAATGAGAAAACCGCGGAATCGATTACTAAAAAATCCCCGAATTTCTCGGGGAATCATCGCTAATATTCCGGTTTTAATGTACACCCGTACGTTACAACCGAAATATTATAACGGAATTAGTCAAAATATGGTACCTTATAACCGAAGAAGCTATAAAAGGTAGGTACGTAATATCCGGTGAAAAAAAAAATAGTATTTTGGCCGGACCAACAAAATATGTACGTAATAATCGAAAGTACGTTATAACCCAGGTACGTTATAGCCGGAGTACACTGTATATATGTATTGCGAAAACCTTGATACTGTCTTTGTTGGTCCTCTTCTGAAAGATCACAAAAAATAGTTTAAAAATAATTTTACAAAAAAACGTCCTCACTCCACAAATTGCTAGCGTTTATTCTTTTTTTCAAATTGGAAAATTCTCCATGTAGAATAGTCACACATTTGAAAAGTGAAGTTTTTAAGTTTTGAAGATTTTAATTTCTGTTACTTAAAGAATGTATTCGTGTACCACTTTTTCTCGGATCCATGCCAAAACTATGTCGGGCATTGTTCGCAATTTAAACATTGATCTAGACTACAAAGTCTACAACATTTCAAAATTTCAGCGAAATCCTACCGAAAGCTGCTGGCCATTCAAATATTCTGCAGAGTTTTGCAGATACTTGGCTAATATTCACTATTATCCATTGCTTGCGTCTATTATTTATGAATCATGCGCTCCTCTGGGTGCGCCATTATATTCTACGCTATTCAGTTAAGTACTAAATATATTTTGTCTAAGTTAAAGGAGTATTTATAAATGTGAAAATTTATAAACGCACTCCCCATTCAACTAGAAACAACGAAATAAAACATAAAAAAAGACCAAATAAAAAGTAAATATTTTACGACATTACAGTGATTTTTTTCTTATCTATCTTATCTCAAATGTTTCACTTGATCAGCCTGTATAGAAGGAACTACTATCGAGTTATTTTATAGGTCTAAGTACTAACTTCATAGACTTAATTCCGGTTTAAGTATATTTTTTAATACTTACAGGTAAAATAACTGTAAAGATTTGAGTAACGCTAACGTACAATAGCTTATGCTGAAGCATTTCTCAGTGAGTTTTATCTCGCAAAAATTGAAATTAAATTAATAAAGAAAAACCAAATTAAATTTTGTAACAATGTCATTTTTTAAAAATCTTGTCCGTCCAGTCTTAAATAGGATTCCGTATAAAATAGTCTCAAATTTTAGTAGCACTCCTGAGATGTAGTTAAAAGTATGTTAAACTATAGTAATAATAATTAAAGTTCGGTAATATTCTTTATAAAAATACAGTGAAAGTCGGATATAACGACGGCGAAGGGACCAACAAAGAAGTTATAATAAGACTTACTAAATTTAAATAAAAATTCCTTTTTATTACAACTTTTTTATTACTTACCCTAAAAATACATAGAGTCGGATAAAATCATCATATTCAATATAAAAAGTAAACCTACTCAAACAAGTAAGACGTACTAAACTTAACATACATACATTTTACTTATCAAATAATCTGTAATTTTAGCTTGTAGCTTTTTAAAACGTGAGTTGAAATAAATGGATTCGATTTTTTTCTCATTCATACTGACTCCGTCTAGAAGCATTTTGTTACTGAAATGACTGTAAAGTACAAAGCCTTTCAGGATTTTCACAGCTTGTAAAGCTTGTATAATAGATGGTGGTCTACATTCTTCTCTATGATCAGATGCGTTTTCACTATTTTGATGCGGGATCTCTTGATCCGCAAGCACTTCAGCTACAATTTGCTCATGAGGCAAAGAACTGTTTCCTTCCAACTCGGCCACGATTTTGAAGACGACTCTTCTGAGTCGTCTTTAAAATCGTTAAGTCGTTATATCCGGCCCGTCATGTTAAAAATTTGCTTTATTATCGACGCTTACAGTGACTTCGTCGCTATAACCCGCGTGGCTATAACCAGACCTATCTGCAATACATTAAACGTAAATCCAACCAAACTACGCTGTCTCCGTCGTAATATGCGACTTGTTGTTATAAACGACGTCGTTATTCGCGACTTTCACTGTACATTACATACATACATCTCGAGATGCTTTACTCTATTAAATACGAACCAATATCTAAATATTATAAAAAGTGCAATCTATATTGGAATGATATAACAATTAAAAATTTTATTCGATAAGGTACAGGGTATGTGGGTCAAAATCATGGAGGTAGAAAATTTTAGTGGAGGTTAAAATTGTAGTAAATCACAGTTTTCTCATTATTTTCAGATTGTTGAACTTAAAACTTATCCCCACATTTCACAATCATTTTAATCAATACGTCCCTGATTTAATGTTGTTCTTTTTATACCCGAAAAATCATTTGGGAAATGCGTCCATAACTCAATAAGGGAAGTCCAAATGGGCACACAACATATTAAAATCAATTAAATTTAACAATCTATATTTTAAACTCTAATTAGAATCAGTAAAATTTATGTTATGTTTAAGTAAACGTTAATTTTAACAGAACAGATACATAAAATATTAAGATGTTTTTTATTGAGAGTGTCAGATGGTGCTGTACTAGGTCTTTCCATCGCAACTTCGAACAGTTTGTCAATGCTGCATTGATCGTTGGTATTAAGTATTAAATTAAAGCGGTAAGCAAATTTTATTTTGATATTTAACCCATTTACGGCTGTTGATGCGTATACACAACAAAAATTTTTTTAAATTAAAAATGGGAGACTTTTTGGCTAAAAATATGGGCGATACCAGGTTAAAGATGAAGTAGCGGAGTTATTTTTTTTACGCCACATATGTGTTACTGTAATGTGTTGATATGATGATGTTATTTCAAATATAATCTTTGAAACTGTTAAGTTTTATATTTACCTTTGGCCGTAAATGGGTTAAGTAGCGTACATCAATTCAGCATCATTTGGGGAATGCTGTTCTAGAATAAGGTTAAAACTATATATTTGTCATTTTTATAATAAAAAATCAAGGCGTCTATAACACAACCTCAAAAATATTTTGTTTTACATTATAGCACAAAAAATATCAAAGATAATAATGGCGGTCAATTCGGGAACGTTCTCGGATATGACGAACGTAAATAAGCCTTATTTTATCACAAGCGTTTATTTAACTTTACTTGTAAGTTTGTATTAAATATAGAAACTCAATTTTGACAAACTTCTACATATCGGATCAACTTCAAAAAAAATTTTGTTAATTTATAAAAATATTATAACATTTTTTTTTAAAAATTCGAATTTTGAAAATATTTGAAATGTATTTCCTTTTTTCAATTCTTATTTATAAAATTTCATTATTTTTTTAGTATTTTATTTAATTTTTCTAGAATTTTTGAAAATTAATTTTTTTCTAAAATTGATTATTTTTTATAAAAGGGTAATTTGATTTAGAAAGATATCTTGCTGTAAAAAAAGTGCAAAATAATGACTTTTATTATTTGGGGCACAAAATAGTCATTTAGGGAACGCTAATAAATATACGGTTAAAAACAAACATTGAATATTTTGGAAATTCTACAAACAATGAAATAATGTGCCATTAAAGCCAAATATATAAATAAATATATTTTTTAAACAAAAATAAAGTGTTAAAAAATAAGCAAAAAAAAAATTACCCCAAAAATTACATCTAAACCAATTGCCAAGTTTAGAAAAACATTTCCAGACTAGTAAGACCCTTTCATTTTGAAATTTGTAATGGAGAACTTGGCTTTACTTTTGTCTCAATTCTTTTTACAGAATACCATTTTCGCGAACTTGGCTGTTTTTTACATAAAATGCTTTTGTTATGATTTCACTTTTTAAAGGAATTGGATAATATTTAATTTTTAAAGTAGTAAAATATGCAGAATATTGTTAAAAACTTTTGCAATGCCTTATTTAAAATGTTGAGGTTTTTTCCCATGGTTTTATTATAGTTCCAATCAGCCTTCCAAAGCTCAGCTCTCTAGCGTTTCTGAAAGTGGACAATGTTTTTCATAACTTTACATGTAAAGAGGAAAAAAGTAAATTAAAATTTTGTTGTTTTCAAATTTTTTCCTATACTTTTATCATAGTTCCTATTAGTCTTCCAAAGCTCAGCTCTCTGAAAGTGGGCAATGTTACTTTTACATAAATTTTTATTTATAGGGGAGGAAAGTAAATTAAAATATTGGGGTTTTTTATTTTTTTCCCATGATTTTATCATAGTTCCTATCAGCCTTCCAAAGTTCAGCTTTCTAGCGTTTCTGAAAGTGGGCAATGTTACTTTTATATAAATTTACATTTATAGGAGAGGGCAGTATTTTTTTTTTTCAATTTTCAGGGGTTTGGTCATGATTTTTATCAGTCTGTCAAATTTCAGCTTTGTAGCATGTCTGCAAGTACAGTAGAATTTTGATGATCTTCTTTGAAGTAAATTAAATTTTTGTTGTTTTAAAATTTTTGCCTATAGCTTTATCATAGTGCCTTTCAATCTTAAAAAGCTTAGCTCTCTAGCGTTTCTGGAAGTGGGCAGTGTTACTTTTACATAACTCTACATATATAGGGGAGGGAAGTAAATTAGAATTTTAGGGTGTTTTAATTTTTTTCTATAAATTAAAATATTGGGGTTTTTTATTTTTTTCCCATGATTTTATCATAGTTGCTATCGGCCTTCCAAAGCTCAGCTCTCTAGCGTTTCTGGAAGTGGGCAATGTTACTTTACATAACTTTACATATATAGGGGGGGAAGTATTTTTTTAAAAATTTTTCCAGGGGTTTGGTCATAATATCTATCGGTCTACCAAATTTCAGCTTTGTAGCATGCCTACAAGTACAGTAGAATTTTGATGATCTTCGTAACTACTTTACTACTTTATGGAACACTTGAAGGGGTTGTTAACTCTATGAAGATATACGACTGTGCAAAGTTTGAGATTCGTAGCTCATTCCGAAGTAGAGTTTTAGATAGGTCAAATATGGGCTGAAATATTTCAAGAAAAGATATAAATAATTTGATAGTAATTCCTTGTATACCGAATAAAAATTGTCAGGGTAAGAATTAAACGCTGTAATATTGTAAAACATATGGTTTTAGTTGGTCATTCTATCGTATCGTAAAAAAGTTAAAGTTTCTAAAAAAAATCACCTATTACCAGAGCCGCCGCTGCCGGGTTTTGTGACAGCCAATATAACAGGTCATAATGTGATTTTTATAAAACCATTTTTATGTTAAATAATAAAATATGTATTGTATAAAAAAGGTAAATAATAACTTATCCCGTAATAAAATTACAATAAAAATTACCAACAAATCATTTAAAAAAATATATCCTAAAATAATAACTAATATTGATAAAATGCAATTCTACGAGGTTCTGGAATAATACTAATCCCTGATTTTCGTGAATTTGGAAAAACAAAGATAACTCTTAAACATACATAAGTAAAACTATGCGGTGTTTTCCCAGAAAAATACATAAATACACAATATTGTCAGAATTACATAGTAATTTGTGCCCTCCTACTTGTTATTGTTTTAACTTAAACATTAATAAAAATTAAATTAAATAGAAATACTAACAAAAAATCCCAAAAACAAAATACCTACTTTATTTTCCTTGTAAAGAAATATATTTTTTGGCAAATATTTTATAGTCCAAGATCCAACTAAAAAGTTTGCGTTTTTTAGATATTTTAGATTAAATCTGTGGTAGGAAGTCAAAAGGGGGTAACTCAGGCTTTACTACATCTGAGTTACCCCCTTTTGACTTCCTACCACAGAAATATGACCGACAAAAATATTATTCAGAAACGATTTAAAATTGTTTTAATTTGAACGGTTTTTAAAGAAGAGGGGAAAATAACATTTTATGTCCAGCCCATTACGACAGAGTAAATTATTAAAATATACTAAAAAAAGGAAAAGTTAAGAAAAATATTAGAAATAAAAGAAAATATATCGCGGTCATCAGGAGAAATAAATTAAACTCGATACGAATTATTTGGGTGAAATGGGTGATTTTTTAGGAGTGGAGTCCAAAGCTTTATAAGATTAATCAGAAAAAATTATATTATACAGGAGATTCCGTAAAAACAAATTTTATTATACACCAACTTCATTGTTAATGAAGTTATAATTTTTATGATTAATAATATTATTTATTATGGCCATGTTCAATCCAAAATACAATAAAAATTACAGAGATTTTCTTTAAAGCTGATAATCGCAAAATTTTGTGGGATATCACTCTATTAGGTATGTATATTTAATCTTATTATTGAGATTCAAGTAATTAATTTGTCAACTACTTAATTTAAGTTATATATACTCGAGGTTTAAAATGTGATGGATTATTAACTAGATACTAGGTGAATAAAAATTCAGACTAGCTAAGATTAAAGATTTATCAAACATCTGGAAAAAAAAGAGACAACAACACGCGAAACTACAACAAACTAGTTGAAAAAAAGGCGAATTGTTAAATGAGTTTGAATTGTTGTTTCGTAAAAGCAGAACCATTTAGTGGTTTTTGAGTTATAGCGTTAATAAATTTTATATTTAGGTCCTTTTTGACCTAGCTTTCGAAAGAAGCACTGAATTTTCTAAATTATTTTGGCATTTTTGTATTGGAAAATTTGTTGTAAATCTTAATATAAAAATATTTCATTATTCGATTATTAGGTACTTTGACTAGTACAAAATATTTATATGATAAATTATGCATAAATTAACTACAAAAATATCACGACACTTTCATATGTACATCCCATATACTAGTCTATTACATAACAAACATATAATGATATGCATTACACGTAAGGATGAAGGTCACGACACGGTATGCCTGAGGGAGGTATTAGGCCAGTCATTGAAGCGAAAAAAAGACCTCCAGCGTGTAAAAGTGGTCGCGATTTTGAAATATGTTGTTCACATTGGACTCCTAAAAAACATTTGAGTTTTCGACCTTGGGGGGGGGGGGGGGGGGGCGGCTTTCCCCGGCATCTTGGATTTAGTATGCACGAAAAGGGTTTTTGTTTAAATTACTTGATCCCTGTACAGTTTAGAAAAAAAAAGTTTTAGACAAAACTTGAAAACATTAATATTTCCCACAAAAACGCATTTTTTTTTTCAGAGGAATGGTTTTTGAGTTATGACGCTAAACATTACGCCGCCATTTTAGATTTTGACCAATTGTTTTGTTTAGTGGCCTTTAACTTCGAAACTGCTTATTTTTGAGAAAATCTATAATAACATAAAATAAAGACTAACTAATACCCTATAAAATGTGATATCATTGAGTTCCCTGGGTAGTACCCTTGCTGAGATACAAACCTTGAAGTGTTAGCAGTACACCCGTTTGCTATGTATTTCCATAGTGTATGCAAAATAAACCGAAATTATTCAGTTTTTTGTCTCTTTCACAAAAAGTAAGCATTTTACAGAGTCTGTAATAAACCTTATTATAGAAAATTAAATTATTTTTAAACGATGTATCATCGAAATGGGCCAAGTCTACGGTTAGCACTTAATTGGCATCCATAATGTGAGGTTATTTTTTAAAATCATGTTTTTTTAAGTTTTATTTAGTTTTCAAAACAACTAAGCAAATGTTCAAAGAAAATAAAATGTTCCTTCCAACGGCCTCTCACAAAGATGTGTTGAAGCTATTATTGACATTCCAGGTGCGTCCGCGTATTGAGGTTATTTTTTTTTTAAATTAATTATTTTAATTTTTTGTATTTGTTTTATTTAATTTTGTTAAAAACTAAGCTTTCTAAAAAATCTTGTTTAACTCTATATTGTTAAAAATAAAATTATCTTTAAAATAGAGTAAAACAAGATTTTTCAGAAAGCTTACTTTTTCAGAAAATTATATAAAAATTTCAAAAAAATTAATTAGAGAAAAATAACCTCAATATGTGGACGCGCCTGGAGTGTCAATAATAGCTTTAACACAACTATAAAAAGGGCATTTTAAGATTTTTCCCTAAAATGCTTAGTTTTTTTGAAAACTGAACAAAATCTAAAACGACATTGTTTTTCGTGGTCCTAAAAAATAACCCCAATTTATGAATGTCAATTAAGTGCTAACCGTGGACTTGGCTTACTTAGATGATACATCGTTTAAAAGATAATTTAATTTTCTACAATAAAGTTGTACAAAACACTTTCTGTAAAACGCTTACCTTTTGAGAAAATTACATAAAACTAAATAATTTCGGTTAATTTTGCATATATTATGGAACTACATAGGAAACGGGTGTACTGCTAACATTTTATGGTTCGTATCTTAGCAAGGGTACTACATAGAGAACTCAATGATGTCTCATATTATATGCTGCTAGTTGGTCTTTATTTTATGTTATTACGGATTTTCTCAAAAACAAGCAGTTTCGAAGTTAAAAGTCACAAAAAAAAATTGATCAAAATCCAAAATGGCGGCGAAATATTTAGCGTCATAACTCGACAACCATTCGTTTAAACTTTTTTTTCTAAAACGTACAGTAACCAAGTAATTAAAAAAAACCCCTTTTGTGCACACTAAATCCAAGATGGCGGGGGGGTTGAAAACTCAAATTTGTTTTTAGGACTTCAATGCCAACAACATATTATGTCAAAATTGCGACTACACCACCTTTTGCAATTTCGCAAGCTAAAATTGTATAAAAACTGGACCATATAGGTTACATGAAAATGGTGCCAAAAACTAATTGCACTTTTTGAATATGGACTATTTCTTTCCTGACTTCAAAACCATATTCAGATAAATCCTAGCTGATCCTCTTCTCGAAATTTTATCCATTTTTGTACTTTTTTCTAGTTTACGTGGTATATCTTACAGTTAACAGGACGATGTCTGGTCAGAATAAAGTGAGGCGCAAAAGAGATGTCTTCAAATAGCGCCATTTGAAGACTGTCTAGTGGCGTATTATAATTTTTTAATTCATCATTATTAGGTATTAATTTTATATTTTACTCCTCCTAACCCTTTTTTTGCTGGAAAACTCCATACCTTATTTTTCTTAAAAAAAATATTTTTTAAAAACTTTTATACTTATTATATTATATAGGTACCTACCTATTTCATTAGGTCGGTACCTACGAATCTAGACGCCTAAAAAATACCCATGATTTTCTAAAAATTCCAAAAATCCAAAACCATTTGTTATATCTTCAAAATTGCAACTCCACAGCTTTATTAAAAAATAAAAAAAAGTATGATGATGATGATACGGCACTGTTTCTTTTTTAATTTTAGAATGTGTATGAAACGTGCCTAGTCATCCTGTTTTAGCCCAGCGATAACAATAGAAGTCCAATAAAAGGGTGTGAATTGTGAATGGACCGGAGTCTAATTGAGCCAGCGGTAACAATAGAAACCCAATAAAAGGGTGTGAATTATGAACGGGCTGGAGTCAATTTCGTTAAACGTACCAGACAAATACCGTGTTTTGAAAATGAAGACCACCCAGTAAGACAAAAGTGCTGTAAACAGAGGGAGATAGATTGAGTTAAGCCATCTCTTTTGCGCAAGTTGGAAATGCAATTTAAAATAAAAACTTAGAATTTCTTGCGATTTTAAATTATTAAAAAATCTAGAACATTAAAATACTATTAAACAACCTTTTTTTATACGTGTGCATTAGAAAATAGGGGTTTATACATAAAAACGCGTTCTGAAATCGATACTTTGCACATGCCGTGTGCCATCTTTACTTTGTTGTTTTGTTGACAAGGTACGTCAAAAAAGTGTTCAAATTTTTTAAATAAGAATTTAAGAAGAATAACTATACGTTTCTATTTGCACTCGTAAAAAAAGTGTAGTAAACAACTCGTTTGATATCTTGTTTAGACACTCTCTTAACTTATGGATCTCGCCTTCCGCTAGTCCATACAATTCGTTCTGCATTAATTTATAAAAGAAAAACTATACGTTTCTATTTGCAGTCGTAAAAAAAGTGTAGGAAACAAATCGTTTGACCTCTTCTTTACACACTATCTTAACTTATGGATCTCGTCTTCGGCTTAGTCCATACAAGTTTTGTGCAAAGAGTTTTCAAATCGTCGTTTAATATATTATTTCAATTAATGTTACGGGTTTATGGCTTACGATGACGCATTGACTTCAAAACATTTGTTAAAATAGTATATACGACATGATTTAAAAACGACTCTGGAGGAAAAAAGTCTATAGACTGAGCTGAAGGCGAGATCCACAAGTTAAGAGAGTGTGTAAAAAAGATGTCAAACGAGTTATTTACTACACTATTTTAACGACTGTAAATATAAACCTATTCTTCTTTTTTAAATAAGTAAATTGCAGAATCAGAGATTTTGCAAAAATGTTACCACTTTTTTAACGTATCTAGAACTATACCAACATAAAAATGCATAGATAAAGATGATTTACCCGTTGCACACAGCATGTGCAATGTACAGATTTCAGAACGCGGTTTTTGTGTGTAAAGCCTTATTTACTAATGCAGTTGTATAAAAAAATGTTTTTTAATATTTTAATATTGTTGGATTTTTAAATTATTTAGAAAATCAAGAAATTCTAATGATTTAATTTTAAATGGCATTTCTAAGTTCTTCTGCGAAGAAGAAATATTGTTCAAAATACGAAAAAATAATTCCAGTGATCTCTTTAGTAAAATGTAAAAATTGGGTTTCAATCGGGTAAAAACTACTCCTTATGTTACAACTTAGCCGTAAGATATACCCTGTAAACTAGAAAAATCTTAAAAAAATTATGAAATTTCGAGAAGAGAAATTTTAGATTATATAAATATGGTTTTGAAGTCAGGAAAAACTCTATATTCAAAAAATGCAATTATTTTTCGGCATTATTTTCATATAACCTATACCTCCTTTAGGCACACATTGACGAGCCCAAAGAGCAAATATCTTAGTTCACCCTGTCGTGCCATGCTAACTATTTAAGATATATACTATACTTTATCCACGATTACTAGTTTTTAATAAATAGGTTTTCTACAAATATTTTCTCTTTTAACTTAATACGGGTCATCAAATAGACGTAGGAAAAATTGTAGGCGGTATATTACAGTATGGTCGTGGACAAAAAATTAAAACAATATCTGTTTTAGAACCGCGGCCTAAACCAAATTTCAAATAAAACATAAACTATATTACATACCATACCACAATACCAAATTTCAATTTAGAGGAATATTTTAAAGATAACCCCAAAACTTGCTGCCATAGAAACACAAATTTGATCAAATTTTAGTCATTATAACAGAGTATTTGTCATTGTTGAATCAACGTAGTCTTTATTTAAGTTTTTAGATTAGTTCGCTAGAGAAAAAATGCTAAAAACCTCTTTTTTCTACGAGCGTACGTAAAGTGTCACTTTCCGCACAAATTTTAATTTTCAAATTGTTACTTTTTCGCACTACTTCTCCGCACGCTTCCAAAAATCTAAGAATCAGTATCTGATAATATTTTTTTCGGTGTCCTTAACAACCCAACTTTCAAATAGTTGTTAAGAATCGCTCATATCAAGGCACTGTCAAGGTTTTAATGATTTATCCGCATGGCAACGATCTGGCAAATAAAGTGTCCAGTCATAAATTTCGTGAACCTATAAATTTAAAAAAACATTTTTATAATTTTTGTTTATAATGTTCACGCATCGCTCGGCCAACTGCAACCGCGTGCGGAAAAGTGACAAGTGACACTTTCCGAGTCTTAATACAACAAGCCGTTTTGGGAGGGGCCTATTACTTTTTATAGTGTAAATTGCTTTATGATAGTATTTTTTATGAAGAATTCAACTGTCAAAAATAGCATCTGCCAGTTTTAGTTTTTGAGGTATTACAGAGTATTTTTAGATGGAACGACCCGTAATTTATTCGTTTTTAAAATCAGCGTAAAATTTTATTGAAAATGATCACACTCTAAATATAGTTTTTTTTTCTTTTACCTTTTTATTTTTGAATCATTATTTCTTAATTTGCTCTCTTTAAAATATTTTTCAGTAAAAATTTAAAATATAAACAAAAATAATACTAAAAGCGAGAGATAAATTTCAGTTTTACAGTGTAATTCCTCACAAAAATTGTATAAAAAAGCAATTTAAACCTAAAATTAAATAGTCTATAATTTTTGAGATAACTTTTTGACAGTTATCAGCAAAAAATTTGTCTCAAAAAAATAATGAAATTAACTGTACACCCCCTCCTAAAATGTAGACTTTTCAAAAACACCCCCCACAGCCGTACAATACACCCTGTACCACCTAACAATTTAAGCAGCAATAGTTACTTAGAAAAAAACACCTTTTGTCAAGCTTGTCTTCACTTTATGACTTTTTTTTTAAGTAGTTTTTTCTGATAAACCCAACCATGTAACGGATTTGTCTGAACCATCAAAAATATTCACTTATATGTTCGATGTCTGAACCATGACCGCTAATACATATTGCAAAAACAAGACCTAAAAACTCAAAAGTCTAACGTTTTTTCAATAAAGAAATAAATAAACCTCCCATACTATATTCACAAGATAAGAGACATTTTTATTGTGATTTTTTTTGTAAGAATAAGTGTTTTCTTACTTTCTTGTCACATTTTTTCTAAAACGTGATAAAAATTAAAAGGAAACAAAGTCAAAACGGCTTAAAAATTTTGTGACATCATTTCAGCCGTCGTAAAAAAAGGGCAGTAAGTCGCGGTTATTTCCAAAATGCAGTTGCATATTGTCGTAATCAGAAAAAAGGCTGTTTTCTGTTGTTTTGTATATGGTCTAGAACAACTACTTCGAGGGAAAATACCACTACCGGTATTGAATAATACTGATGGTTGACACTTTCGTTGGGAACAAGGACAAAAATTAAGACTTTGCTTTAGCATTTATATACAAGAAAGATTAACATCATTTTAAATGAAAAAAAAATGTATGGTATTTTCCCCACTTTGCAGTATATAGTCTACACAAACCCGGAAAATGTAATTTGTATTGGATACGCTGAGTTTGGATAAAATTATAACATTTTATGACAAATAGTCCATTTTATGACACGCTTTGCAATTTTATGACAATTTTGTTTTTTAATGGCGAGTAGGCTTACTGCTCTTTTTCTTACGACGGCAGATTTGTGGACGACCCTTTACCTTTGGATAAAAAAAAACCGTTTTAAACTTACCTGACTTACCGTGGAGGTGCCGAAGGTTGAAGGTCTTGTATGGATGGCGGGGGTACGCTATCAGGAAACAGACTGTCGTAGGATGGAGGAAGGTCCTTGTCGTGGTCGAAGTGAGGTGCCTGATGCGTCATTGGCATGGAAGGTTGCATTTGAGCTAAGCTAACACCTGTGCTGTCTGTTAGCTCCCCTCGCTGCGAAAATAAACAGAGTCTGATAAATTTGATATAAAAAAGCCAAGTACGCAAAAATGGCTTTCCGTAAAAAGAACTGAGATAAAAGTATAGCCTAGTTCTCCAATACACATTTCAAAAAGAAAGGTTCTCACTAGTTTGGAAATGTTTGCTTAAACTTTGATGTTACAGCCAAACTTGTTAATCAATTTAGGACTGAGCCTAAGAGTCAATATGCAGCCGTAATAGCCAAGTTTAAATAAACATTTCCAAACTTGTAAGAACCTTTAATTTTGGAATGTGTATTGGAAAACTTGGCTATACTTTTATGTCAATTTTTTTTACGGAATGCCATTTTCGCGTACTTGGCTTTTTTACATGAAATGTTTTTGTTATAATTTCACTCCTATTTTAAAGAATTTTGATAATATTTAAGTTTTAAAGTAGTAAAATATGCCAAATATTGTTTAACACTGACTTTGTTGATGCTTATTTCGATAGCTTTTACCAAATTTAATTTTACTTATAAAATTAATAAATTTCTATTTCTATCAATTTGTGCATTGGTAAAATGCTCGCATTGTGTGTCCATTCCTAGTGGGTTTGTGAATTTTAGATTTGTTCTATAAAGTGCTCTAGTAGCCTTTGTAGCTTATTTAAAAGTAAAGTTACAAATATGGGGTGAGTTGTTTCAAGAAAAGGTGGTACAGCAGTGTGCTTGACCTTGGCGGGGCACTGCTGTGAGACCACGATAAACATCTTACTAATAGTCAAGGCATAATTTTGAAAAATCGACTTTCTATTTTATATTAATTTTTGGGTCGACCCACTGAATCTGAATATGGCGGTTTTCGCTCCACACCCAAATTTTGACAAAGGCCGTAAACCCATATTTGAAACAAGTATGCATCCATAATGTATTTAACTGTATAACCAAAAAATAATATCATATTAGTGTTTTTTTTAAATGAGGTGCAAAAAATCCCTAAAAACTACCGACGGCCCCCGAAATTAGGTTTGTTAAAATTTTCTCAAATAATTTATAAAATACTTTACCATAACAAAAACATTTCATGTAAAAAAAAGCCAAGTACGCGAAAATGGTATTCCGTAAAAAGAATTGAGATAAAAGTAAAGCCAAGTTCTCTAATACAAATTTCAAAATAAAAGGTTCTTGTTAGTTCAGAAATGTTTATTTAAACTTTGCTATTACCGCCATACTTCTCTATGTTCAATTTAGCACTGTGCCTAAGAGTCATTTGCAGCCGTAATAGCCAAGTTTAGAAAAACATTTCCAAACTAGTAAGAACCTTTCATTTTGAAATTTGTATTAGAGAACTTGGCTTTACTTTTATCTCAATTCTTTTTTTACATAAAATATATTTGATTACATGATTTCACTCCTTTTTAAAGGATTTGTGGAATATTGTTCAAACCTTTTGGAATGACTTATTAAAAAAATTTTGGGTGTTTGTCCCTTAGAGCCAACGCATCAACATTTGTAGTCTGAGTTACTTGATTTAGTTATTAAATACAGCTTAAAGCCCCATACAGGTATTATTTTATCTGCATCCCTTCATTTGAAGCAAAGATCTTCGATGGCTCGAATCGATATAACTCCGCTAGGTTCTTAAAAATTCTTCAATTGAATAAGGCTCAAGTTTGCATATTAAATTAAAACAGGCTTTTTTAAACGTTCTCAAACTGTAAATTTCCTGAATTTGCTGTGGAAGTTTATTAAAAAATGTAATTGATGTATAGTCCGGGCCTTTTTTAGTGGAAGTTAATCTATGATAAGGATAGTTTAGAAAATTTATATTTTTCTTTGTTCTAGTATCATGATTGTGGTTTGGTTTTAAGTGAATAAATTTTTGCATGTTTCTTTTTAACTACAATACACACTCATAGATATATACCCCATAGATGGTCAGAAGTTTATTTGACTCAAAAACACCTCTGCAACTTTCACCAAATTTCATGTTTAACATAAAACGCATAACCCTTTTTTGTTGAATGAAGACTTTGTGAACATGACTACTATTTCCCCAGAAAATTATTCCATATTTGATATGCGAATAATCATTCCATAGTATATAGCCCTACTCTTATGGCATAACTTGCTTTACTTAATTTTAAGCATAGACCCTGTATGTGTTTTCTCTGCAATTTAACAAGTAACGGTATTTAAGGAAAAAAAAAGGGTTTGATAAATTTTAAAATAATAAATAAATGCTCTCGGTCGTGGAATCAGGGACTGAACACTAACAAACTTCTGCAGGAAATGCCCCGGATATAATTTTTTCATGAAATTTTGTCGCAGTGTTATTTGCCGCTTCTGTATCTCATTAGCTGTAAATTTAAAAAGTAAACTTACGTTTCCGCTCCCATTTGATCCAGAATGCATTCTGGGATGTGCAAAATCTTCCGCCCAGCAAAGAAGTTTATGCTTTTTAAATACCCAAAGGCTTAAGATAAACAGAGCAAATATTAGGAAAATTATTGAAAGAGATCCTATCAGTGCCTTACTGCCTGTAGAGAGATTAGAATGTTCAAGTTTCACCTCCTAAAAAAATTGAAAATTAGCTTACTTTTCATCCATTGCATTACAAGGAGTTGCGTTGACTAAATCAAGCGGGGTTATTCAATCAAAAATCGCAAAAATGCATACCCTTCTTGGAGATCACAAGGGTATTGTAGATGCAGTCGGCCCTAAAAATTTCCATGTTAAATAACTCTTTCTCTAAGGCCCGCCAGGAAAATTGATTATAAAAGAAACAATTTTTAAAAAGATATACCGCCAGTCCCAAAGTAATTCTTAAAAGCTTCTCCTACCAAAAGTCGCCGAAATCGGGGATGGATTGCATCGTCGTGCGTCGCCTTTAAAAGGTTCCGCGACAGACTTCGTTCAAAAATAACTAACTAAGGATTACACAATTTTTTGAAAAAAGATGATAGAATAGAAGACCTTTAAATTTTCATCCAAAATATTTTTTAAATGACAATCAATATATTTCTCAAATTTGTTTTTTAAATTGTGTTTGTAAAATCGTCGCGATACAATGAGCAAGCACAATTTATTGTTTTAAACAAATGATCTTTTTTAACTAGAGAAGCAACAAGTGAACAAGATTCATTCAAATTTCCATTCATGTTGAAAATGTATTCCAACGAGCCACCGCGCAACGAAGTTGAGCCCTACAACAATTTGCGGCATCAGGAAAAATGAAATAAAATCTGATAAATACTACTACTACTACAGCTTAAACTTGTCTTCACAGCAAAAACTATTATAACCGATTATATAAAAAATAAAGCAAATATAAAATTTAGTACCGGTGAATAAAAACAAACATTTTTTCGTGGCTAAGCGGGTGTAGAAAGATTTTTTTTTCAATTTTCACCCACGGGGGTCCAAAATCAATGGGCACCTATTAAGTGTTGACAGTTAACTATTTCGTCCTTAAGGGACTCTTCAGAACACTGCAGGTCCATGTGACACCTTTGTAAAGCTAGAGAGACGGTATATACATCTCATCTTACGATATTGGTTAGAGAAATGATAAATATTGCCTGCGATACCGTAAGTTTATCTTGAGTAGTTTTAATCATATCTTATAACATTTTTCCTGTGGCAAATTGTTATAGCGCTTAATTTCACATTAGCTTTTCGATGGATCACATTTTTCACATTAATGGAAACTCCATTCTTCACTTATTCCTTTTCGAATACAAAAAAGCAAATATGTATAAAATGATCCTTAGGTTACAGTTGTGTCTTCTAGTTTCATATTCCTATTAAAAATATATTGGATTGAAATACTTCTCTATTTCATTAAGCAAATTTTAAAGTAACAAATCTATGGATTAAAGTGGTTTTTGTCCTGGTGCAAAAAGTTTACCAATTTTCAGATAGATAAAAGGTAGTATCATTTACTTCAAAAATTTAGATAGGTAGTATTTTTCCTCAAAGCTGTTCAGCTAATAGCAGAAAACTATATAAAGACACATTTGAGAAGGGTTTCGGCCCCCACCAGGGGTAATTTCCTTTCAAAAACCCAAAGGCGGTATCGTGAAAATTCAGGCTGTGGCGCTTTAACTATTTATGCACTTTAAGTGGAAAAAAATAAATATGTTCTATAAGTTATAGCCCTAAGAACCATAAAAAAAATTGCGATTTCTAAACCAAGGACAAAACAGTACCCTTTTAATATTTTAATTAAAAATAACTCTAGTGGTTTTAAATAATATTTTCTGTTTTATTTATCGAAACAAAAGTCACTCCGTATTTTAAAAATAGGAGTTTCGCTCTTGATTTTTGACAAAGAAATATGTTAGACTTAGACGATAAGTTTTTGGTCATCAGCATGACGCCAATACAAGTCTGTCTAGCACTGATTTTGGGATCATTTTTTATATAATAATTTTTATCTGGCTAAATTGCATGTGCATGTGTACATTTTGAAAATATTATACCTGATAAGATCCTATAACATTCATTATATTTTTTTAAACAACTTACCAATCTACAGCTGTTCTCATCAACACACCCTGGAAAGGGACAGTTCAAGATTGTGTCACCAAAAAAGCTCTCATTTATGCAAATTTTCCCATTTTTATCGCATGGTTTCAGCTGGCTATTGGGCGTTGCAAAACATTCTAAAAAATTATTCTAATATACTAATATTCTATCATACTCATCACGTCTTAAAACGGATTTCGAAGATAATTTTAAAATTTATAAGAAACAGGTTTTCTTTTTCCAAAAATTGAAAAACATTATTTTTTTTCAGATTGCCATAAAAATGTTTTTAGGTGTTTGAAAGGATTTAGTTTTTTATTTTTTTTTTGAAGGGTTAGTTCAAAAAATTTATTAAATTTCATCAGATTCTACAACAAATTCAGACAAAAACACCACGCATTTCTTTTCTAAAAATAAATGAAATCCATTGACCTGTATACTAGACAAAAATAAGAGAAGTTAGTTAGAAAAATCGAAATTAGCGACCTCAAACACCCCAAAATTTTAAATTTATTACATGCATATCCATTCATAAATAAGAAAGTCCGCGAATTTTTTGTGCTAAAAAATAGTAACTGGTTGAACTTGTCCAATTCCCTGTAAAATAGCTGAGTTGGTTTGAGGAACATGCAACAGATTATTAATGCTACTACGAGTTTGTAAATTATAAATTTAAAGCCTAAGCTCGGAAGAGACTATATAAAAACTATGGTTCGGGAGTGTATCGAGTCTAAAAAACTTGATGTTTGGGATAAAGAAAGTTACGTAGGAAAGCAACAAACAACGTGGTTTCTATAACTTTCTTACTAACTAAAATTTCAAACTAAAACTACGACGGCCGGTTGCGAGTTGGCACAGCGGCGAGATGAGCCGGCGTCGAATCAGGCACGAGTTGGCCTGGGGGCAAATTAGCCGCGGTGAGTAGTCGGCGGCGAACTATTTGATTTCCTCTGGCTACTATGAAAAAGGCGAAAAATTTCCGCCCCCCTCCCAAAATAAAATTCCCAAACTCGCCCCTGGCTAAAGACTACAGGGACTACACGATGACTGCACGGACTTCACGGTAACTACACGGACTTGACGATGAGTACACGGACTTTACAGTGATTCCACGGTTACTACACGGTGACTACATTTTTAATTTTTTTTATTTATTCTCAAATATAAAGAGCCAATGACCAATAGTAAAATCTCACATTGTAACACACATTTCTAACCACTATAAATAAAACTTTAAGAAGTCTTGTGACCCGTTTATTCTCATCTGCCAGCCAAGAGGTCTCTAATTGCCCTGAAATTATTTAATTATAACGTCTATCTTCAAAAATTGTTGCTTTATGGCTACCATGATGATTATTAATTAAATAGTTTAAACCAGTGATACTTATTGAGTAAAGAATAAGTATGCCAAATCTTAGTAGCGGTAAAACATATCACGAAACTATTCGCGTCTGATATTTTTAATCCAGGCAATTATACTTAATGCTCAGCCCAAAGATGAGCGTAGCCAGGCCACTAATGGATAACATACAAAAAAACAAACCAAGTTTAAAAAGATTTCTACATTTAAAATAGTTCTACATTTAAAATCACCTAAATATATGTATAAAACTAATCACAACAAATCAAGGTTAAAAACAATTCTGCATTAAAATTATTCCACATTGAAAATCACTTAAAAATATGTATAAAATTAACCAAATTAATCACACACAAGTTAAATTGTTATAGCTCTCGTAATTTATAATCTATTAGCTTTTTAAAATGTTTTATAATAATATTTTCAATATCAATGTCCGCAGCATATAAATTATATAAATCACATAGTTGATAGACCGGCGAGATTTTATAAAGGTTTGTTCTGGGAAATGTGAGATAAAACATGTTGGAATTTCTTGAGTTAAGACGGTTAATTGCAAAGAGTATTTGATTGAAGATATCTGGACAGTCAATATCATTCTTAAGTATTCTAAACATTATAGTACATAAAAATACTTTAATTCTTCTTCTATCCAAAGAGAGCCTACCGAACAATCCTAAAAGATAATTATAATACATGCACTTTAAGAATTTTCTCTGTACACCCTCAATGATGTTTACCCAAACGTTATACTGAGGAGACCATATTATAGAACCATATTCCAAAATGGGTAAAACAAGGCTGTCAAATAAATGCAATGCAACATCAATGCTTAAGTTTTTTGTAGTTATTAAACCTGCTACCTTCTGGGCACTTTTTACTTTAGCAATAATATGGTCTGAAAAACACAGAGTTGAATTAAAAATTATACCTAAGTCTGTTTGATTGTCTACTCTTTTGAGAGTGGATCCATTGAGGGTGTAGTCGAAATCAATGGTGTTTTGATTTAAAGTGAATGACATACATGAACCTTTATCTTTATGTAATTTAAAGCTATTATTATTACACCAGTTAACAACATTAGTTAAGTCATTTTGCAGTAATTTGCAATCATCACTAATCACTATTTCTAAAAACAATTTAAACTCATCTGCAAACAGTAAAGCTAAAGAATTATTAATATTTTTTAATATGTTATAAAAAGAAGAGGTCCTAAGTTGGAGCCTTGAGGTACTCCCGAAGTGCTAATATATGTTTGAGATTTACACCCTATTTACCAAGTAGGATTTAACAAAATTTACTAAATAACTGGAAACATCCATGTCAGATAATGCATTAATTATGACACTATGACTTATCTTATCAAATGCCTTCTCCATGTCAGTGTAAATTCCGTCAACTTAGCTTTTTCTATTTACTGATTCATGTATGTACTGTGAGAAGGTTACTAAATTTGTCGATTTTTTGGCATAAAACCATGTTGACTAGCCGAAAGTTTACCTGATACTTCTTCAAATAACACATTCAAAAATTTTGGATATGGCACAGACAATACTTATTGGGCGATAGTTTCTTATATTTTGTCTGGGTCCATTTTTGTAAATGGGAATGACCTTGCTAAGTTTCCATTTATCAGGATATGTAGATGTTTTCAAAACTAAGTTGAATAGCAATTGGAGAGGATAGAACAAAAAATCTTTGCAACCCTTTAAAATAAATGCTGGTAGACCATCTGGACCTATAGCTTTGTTAGGCTTTAATTTTTTAACAGCAATTTCAATATCACTCTGGCAAATAGGCTTTTCATAAAAAAATGCCTTTATTTCTGTTGGGGTAGTATGAATAATGCCATTAAAAAACACAGATTTACAATAGGTCGCAAAGCCGTCAGCGACATTTTGTGCACCACTATATACGTCATCGTCAAGAATCATTTCATCCAGCATATCAGGGCTATCCCTTAAGCTATTCAAACACGACCAAAAATATTTAGGATTAGTTTTAAGGCTATCTTCTAACTTTTCGAAATACTGAGTATCTGCTAATTTAATTTTAGTTTTCGTTAGCGACCGTAGGTTTTGATATCTTAACTTCCAAAATTGAGAACCATATTATGTAAATAGTTTTTTTTGTTTTAAAAGTGAAATTATTTCATGGGTAAACCAGACTGGATACTTTTTTGCGTTGATTTGGGGACACAGTGTTCAAAAATTTTGTTCATTTCAATATAATATCTGCAAAATATGCCATGGCCGACCATTCATGATCCCTAAAAAGATTATACATTAACAGAAAGTTTGCTTTCTTAAAATTAAATTTTGTTGTAGTTTACAGCAGGCAATAAAGGATCCTCAACACGATCAACGGAAACATTTTCTATTGAGGAAATCACAAGATCAAGGAGGAGGTGATTGTCATTTTTTATTTGATTGTATTGGCATAAGCTATTAAATGATAGAAAAGATCTTAAATTATTAACTAACTCATTACATGTTGACGTATTGACAAAACCTGGCACATTAAAATCCCCCAAAATAAGAATGTCAGAATTGGATTTATTTAACAAAGTTATTTCGATTTTGTCAAAAAAATCTTCATAGGCTATAACAGGACTATGGCACGATATATACTATTACCAAATAAAATAACCTGTTGTTTTCCAACTTGATATGCATTGTGCTTCTTGATCCTCGTTAAATAAAGTTACCTCCGAAACTATCAAGTTATTTTTAACGGCTAAAAGTACACCCCCTCCCTGAGATTTTCCAGTTAATATTTTATCTCGATCCTTTCTAAATACTATTTTATCACTAAGAAATATTTCACTCTTATTGATATTTTGATTTAGCCAAGTTTCTGTAAGGGCGACAATGTCATGATCATTATTTAGTAAATTTAGCCTGAACTCTTGGAGCTTAGTTTTAATTCCTCTACAATTTTGATAATAAATTTTTAAAGAATTTAGGTGTTTGGTACCGAATTGGGCAGCTGTAGAAAATTTTCTTCGATTTCAACAGCCGGAAAAACTGATTCTAAAGATGAACTTGAATCAGACGAACTTATAGTAGAATTATTTGAGATGTCGCAGCTGTCAGTAAGATCAATAAGATTAATGCAATTTTCAAATAATTTTTCATTAGGTCTAATATATGTCAAGTTTTTGATATTACTACTATTAATTACATTTAATAATTGCTCTGCCAATTTAAAGTTAGAAAGCTTTTTACCTAAATTATTACAAGAATTTAAAAAAGATACTTTTTTAGAAGAAAACTTGTCAAGATTAAAAATTAAATTATATGTCATAATTAAAACTGTTACATTTAGATGGACATTTAAAACACATAGGAGTAGATAATAAAATTATGTTAGTATGAATACATTGTTCCAAACATTTTAACACATATGAAAGGTTAGGACACTTAAAATTAGAAAAGTTATTGTAACCAGTAAACATTAATATTATTAATATTTCTTAGTAACTTGTTGACCTCGTCCAATCCCCTGTAAAATAGCTGAGTTGGTTTGAGGAACATGCAACAGATTACTAATGCTACTAAGAGATAAAAAAGATGTAAATAATTATAGATTTCAAGCCTAAGCTCGGAATGTACCGAGTCTAAAAAACTTGATGTTTTGGATGAAGAAAGTTACGTAGAAAAGCAACAAACAACGCGACGTTGCCAAAACAGAATAAAACTAAAACAAAACGTGCTTTCTATCCCTTTCTTACTAACTAATAATTTTAATGTAGATACTGTCTCAGAACTAATCTAGATTTGTGAATAAAACATAGGGCTATTCCAAATCCCTAATGTTCGTTTTAACTTTATGCGGAAATTTCAGACGTCAGACAGAAATAAATGAAATTTTAAATATAATTTTGGGGTAAACTTATAATGAATGAGATTCTTCTTCATTACTTTGGACAGTAAATTAACAAAAAAATTATTAACGATGCTACAGATCATGTAGCTATAGAAGAACTGACAACTAGCGAAAACGCCCTCGCGACAATGACGGTCAGCAGAGCACACACACCTTGGAGGCTCGACAGACCGACGAAACAATGTTTGAGGAAAGCGCTTTAGTTTCCAACACTGATGGATCCAAACTATCAGCGAGCTAAACCACAGGAGCGGGAGTATCCGTAAAAAACCTAGAGGTTCAAAAGAGCTATCCGCTCGGAGTGCAGGCTACTGTTTTTCAAGCAGAAGTCTATCTATCTAGCCTTCTTCAATCCATCTTTGAATATAGGCCTACCAAAATATCTTCCACTCTTCTCTGTCTGTCGCCGTGTTCATCCATCTAGTTCCCGCGTGTTTCTTTAAATCGTCCGGCATCTCATTTGGGGTCTTCCCCTACTTGTTTTATATTCCCCAGGTCTCCAGTTTACAATACATTTGTTCCATCGATCATCTTTCTGTCTGATATTATGACCGGCAAATTTCCATTTTAATTTTGCTACTTCTCCTCTGACATCCCTTACTTTTGTTTTATTTCTTATTCATTCATTCCTTTTTCTATCTGTTAGCTTTACATGTAACATTTGTCTTTCCATTGATCTTTGTGCTTTTGTTACCTTATCCATGTTTGATTTTGTAAGTGTCCAGGTCTTGGATCCATACTTAAGTACAGGAAGGATACATTGGTTATACACTTTCGTATTGAGGTACTGAGGATATTTTTTATTTTCTAATATGTACCCTAATTTACCGAATGCTGCCCATTACCAATCTTACTCGTCTCTTGATTTCGGCTGTTTTGTTTTCTTTGTTTAGTTTATTAATTTGTCCCAGGTATTCTACTTGTTTTATTTTCTTTTGGTTTATTCTGACGCCTATATTTTTAGCTGCTGTATCCAGTTCTTCCAGGCGATATCATCAGCATATCTTACGAGATTCAAGTATTGTCCGCTTACTTTGATGCTTATTTCTTCTCAATCTAAGTTTTTGAAAACATCTTCTAGGGCCTGGTTAAATAGTTTAGGGGATATTGTGTCACCCTGCCTAACACCTCTTCTTATGCGGATTGGCTTGGTTCCTTTGTGGATTTTGATTAATGTTGTTGCCTTGCTATATATATTGGCTATGAAGTCTGTGTATTTGTGATCTCTTTGACTATTAATTAAAGATGCTTTTACTGCCCAGTGCTCAATGCTATCGAACGCTTTTTCGAAGACTATAAACTGTACTGAAACCTTTTCTGAAGCCTGCTTGTTCTTTTGGTTGATATCCGTCAAATTTTGTTGTAGTCTATCTGTTAATATCTTCGTGAAAAGCTTATAAATTATAGAAGAGGTCCAAAAAGCAAAGAAGAGAATATATATGTGCTCGGACAGTCAAGCCACATTGAAGGTGCTCAACGCATCCAAGATTGCTGATGGCTTGGTGAAAGAAAGCGCAGAGGCGCTGGAGACCCAAACTGGTAACGTTGGTTTGTGTAACGGGGAATACAGGGGTACCAGCGAACGAGAAAGCTGATAAAGACACGCGAATCGGGGCAGGAACCGCCTTTATAGGCACCGAGCGTGATAAAAAACCAAGTACAGAGTGGACTCAACAAATGGGCCCAGGACGTTTATTCTTGACTGTCCGTGAGGTAAGGTGAGGTTAGCGTGTAACGTGTCATTTTTACGTTTAAGGCAACGTTACATATTTGTTTATTTAGGTAAGTAATCAAGGCTCTTCGACTCGTCTTTCTGTACACAAATTAAGGGTATTTTATAGAGCTAGGTTTGGAGGTTATATAGTGTCCAGAAAGTTACCTGATAAAGGAGGCATTCCATCGAATTACTGTGGACACTGCGCACATCGTATTATTTGGGCATCGTAATTGGAACTTGAGATCACAGGTTTCGGGAAAAATCACATAAAAACTTTTGATTGCTTTGTTTATCTGTAAAACTTCGTAGTTTTCCTTGACGTTCACGAAGATAAACAGCTGTTCTGCTTGGGCATGGCGTCGTTGCCGCATCACAAATGGTTTCAGTAACAGGAAGAAAACATTTAGGTGAACATTTCATTCGCTTATGTTTATTTTCGAGGATATTGGGACAATCATTTCTCTTCCGAACCTCATATCCTTCACGGATTAGCTAGTTTTGATAGCGCGAAAATATATTTGGGTCCACGGTTCGACCAGGAACAACCGAGGCTCCGCCCCTTTGATATCTTTATTAATTTGATAAGGAGAAGATAAAATAAATACGAGTTGTGCACTTTTGTAAATGGGAGATAAACGAGGGATAAAAACCAGGACTAAAAGAATAAACAAAATCGTATTTCTATATCATATAAATTTATATATAATCATAGTTAAATAAAGTTAATAGCTAACTCAGTCGGATTGGAAGGTTGTGTAGGGCTAGCTAGTGGTGAGCAAACTTAACATCTGAACACTCTTAGGCCGGGTTTAAGCAGTAGTTCAATGTGTATTTTTGGGTTCAAGTTCAGAAACAACTTTATTAATGTAGAAATGTTTTACAAAAATGGCGTCAAACCATATGAATCTTGGAGAAAACATATATAAAGAGCAAAGGAAACTTTTGACTAAAACTGTAACTAAAATACAACTAAATTCTACACTTAGTATAGCTTTACTCATATGGGAATTGGTTAAGTGTTCGAATATTCCTGGGTTTGATGCAAGCTCTGATCTCCAGTAATTGATTTTACAGTTGATGGTTTCAATGCTGAGCTTCTTATAGTCCGTCTGGTTATTTTCCTCCTACTTGCTATGTTGGCGAGGGTCCGGTAGGCAAATGTTCGGTCTATGTATGGAGGGTGTCTCGATGTCCTTGTTATAAAAATTTCAACCATGGAAATAGATCCGACAACACCTCAATGTGCGTTTTACGTATTTTCGATATCCCCTTGGTCGATGCTGCCCCCTATATACCGGTACGAAAGTGTTAGTGTATTTCATCATTGGTTAGTTTGAAAACCGCGGTTTTTTTCTCCAGTCTCGCAAACCGGAGTTAGTGATTTTTCGGCGAGAGCGGTTTTTTATAAATAGGTTTGCATCCTTATTTGAATTTAACCGGGAAAATTAGGTTGGTACTGTGTACTGTCCCCACCAGATCTACGAACGATTTCCGGCAACTTAATTTTTTTGAGTTCTCGACAAAGTGTCTTTTCCTTTTCCTAAAGAGTCGGCGGTGGGTCGACAACAGTTTCTGGGATCGCCATTGTTTTTTGTAATTGGCACTGCAGGAGATATCCCAGAAACTGTCGAAGTGAGTCCGTCGTGAGGCATTCTCGTGGACGGCTCGTATCCTCTGAGAGGGATTTAAGGCGGCCTACGCCGTTTCTACGGAAAGAGCAGTGGTAAGTTCGATTTTATTTTTTTTTTATTTTTTATTATTTGAGGACTCTTTAAGATAATATTTGCCTCGCAAATTGTAATTATTTTTCGTGTGAAATGTACTTTTTCGACAAAAGACGTGGGGAATTTTTGGAGTTTTTTTTATATTTTTTTAAACCACGTTTTGGATAAAAACTATATATTGTTTTTCTCCTTTGTCTACAGCCCTGTCCAATCCATCACTGGGACAGTTGTGCTGGACGCTGGTGTGAAGCCGGGTGTAGCATTGTAACCCTGGGAAAGGGTTTTTATGCTCGGGCAAGAATCAGCAACATTTTCCACAATCATGTGCTGCCCTAGCGTGATGTGCTAAGCGGGCACTAGGGGAGGCGCGGACAGAACAGGACGGGACCCGAAGTAGCAGGAGGAGAACAACACCAGGTTTACAAAATAAAACACACATAAAATAATCAAGGACAATAACTTTTTAAATATAATTTTAGCACTTCTTGTGAACGCAAGATAAGGTATGACGTCATAACCAAGATTTTGCGGCATATTTAATTATATTATTTTTCTGTGAAATTGAACGCCCTTGGCTCTAACTTGCTTACCCTTTATTTCCAGATTTCAATATTTTTTTTTGTATTTCGATCAATTTCATTTTCATCCTCCTGTGAAAATAAACAAGATGAACTAATTTTTTTTGTGTTAATTGTACAACCCAATGACCAACTTTGCAGAGACAAAAGAGAGATGAGGTTATATTTTTTTTGTGGTTTCCTTACATTGTTTTGCCTCATGGGGTAGATCTCGGACTAGGTTGCTGTCTGTCTCATTCTACCCAACGTAGAATGATGACAGCAGATATTTGGTTCGGATCTCCCCTATGTTTTTTTTTACAGTCATTTATATAATGGAGTCTCACACTACTGACTCAAATGTAGGTACACTGTGACCTGTTGGAAATGTGCATCTACCTATAAGGAACTTTCTGTTTGTGTCATTTTGATTCATTTAGGAATCTTTTAGAATTTTATTTTGTTTATTAGTCATTTTTTTTGTTATTCTTAATTACACAAATACTCTGGAAGCCTCGGAAGTAAGTAGAGTTTCATTGTTTGGCTACAACGTTTGGATTGAACTGTATTTTAATTAAGATCTTTGTAAAACATTGGTATTAAAACACTGTGGCGCACTTAAAATTTTCTTATTTCTGAACCCCCTCTTCTCCACTGTATAAAAGTTACCGGGCATATCAATGTTTTACCTAGCTGGAAAATACAGTTCTGCTTCCAGATATTTGTTTAACTACTCAGTAATTTTTTTTTAGTGTCACAAATTGGCACAGCGTAATTATTCTATTTACAGTGTCACAAAATGGCGGCAACGTATTTAGTTTGCCACAAATGTCACCCAACGCATTTTAATTGGCCACAATTGGCACCCAACGCATTTTAATTGGCCACAAGCGCTGACCAAATCCCAAGACGCTATTCTTGATGGCCGTGAGGTAAACTTAAGTTCACCAACTTTTTCCACAAGGTATGAATTCACGGCAATTGTTTTGGTATTTATAACCTTACTTTTGCCTGTTAGTTTTGTTTTGGTGAGGTTTTTCAAAGTGTGAAGGTCATTAACATAAATCTTTTGAATTGAAATTGAAACAATAGACCTTTTCAAGCGATGGACCGGTCGGTTATTAGTTCTCTTCGTTTAAATGCGAGAATCTAACAGAGAGCGCTTAACCAAGAAACGTCACAAAATCATGCATTTTCATTGTTCTACTAACCATTAATAACCCTGCTCCGAAGATAGGATATCTTTTTTTTAAAGAATAATGAAAATGCATGATTTTTCGACGTTTCTTGGTTAAGCGCTCTGTTTGTTTCTCGCATTTAAATGAAGAGAATAATAACCGAACGGTACACCGTAGTGGACCGCTTGAAAAGGTCTTATCAAAACAATCCTCTTTAAAACAAAACTGACCATCAAAAGTAAGGTTAGAAACACTCGTGGATTTATTTCCTCCTGAAAAAAGATGGTGAACTCAAATCCACCGGTGATCTTAAATCCACCCGTGAACTTTTCGCTGACCTCACCTCACGGGCAGTCAAGAATAAACGTCCAGGATGCACTGTCATACTCCTAAGAAACAGAAACTGGTTGCAGACAGATCAGAGAATTCGTGACCAGACTTAGATGGTTGCTGGGACGGACATGAAAAAACTCAGTCTGCTGATAGAAATCCTAACTGGATATAAACGATTGAGGTAGCATGACACGTATCGGAGTTAAAAACGACCCTACCTGTCCAGCCTGTGGACAGGAAGAAGAGACATTAAGACATCTCGTGGCAGAATGTGAGGCTACACAAGAATGAGACAACAGGCACTCAGGAACCAACACTGAGCGAGGAAGAGCTGCACTTGCTCAAAGGGGCCGACACACTGAACTATGTAAAGAGAACAGGAAGGCTCAATGAGTTCCTGGACGTCTACTGGAAATGCAGTGGGTTATAGGACAGACCTGGTCTACTTTTTGGACCCACAGGTCTACTACTACTGCTAGTGTGTAAAAGTATGTTTCTTTTTTTATTTTTGTTGTTAAAAAAGCTAAAACAGCATGAAAAAAATAGAAATAATTTTATTTTCATTAAAAGTATTAAATCATTTACATTATGTGTTAGAAATTTGGATTTGCACCTATCAACAACATATATATTAAAATCCGAAAAAACTTCAGTGGACACCTTTCTTTAAAATGAGTATTCATAGGCCATTACACTATCGCTCTTACCTGTAAAAGGTGTAAAAACTATTTCATATTCGACTCTTTCATCTGCCTCTAATGGAATACTAGATACAAAAATGTCAACATTAATCTCTCCCTTGGGGTCAAAGAAAGTTACCAAGTCATTATTATCAAAGTTTGGAGAATATCTGTCAATAACCCCACAGTAGCGATCTCGAGAAAAAGCAGCGTGCGGATGTAGTAGAGAGCCAGGCAAAAATCCCACCCCATCTCTCTTAAATTCTATGTAGTCTATACAGGTATCTGAAAAACAAATGTACAGGATAAATATTTGTCAATAAGGAATGTATTTATCAGATCCACGGATTATTAGGGACTTATTACAATAAAGCCAGACTGTAATAGTGCCAGGCAGTATTGTCAGTTCAGTCAGTTGTGACCTTCCAATATACGCCCTTTGTTTGCTATATGAATTGAAATAAATACTGCCTTCCTTTACGAATGGAAAATAAACGACTTAGTTTTAAATTCGACTTTGGTTTGTCCATTTTGTAAGATCAACTGTCAATTTGTGTGTGAAACTGTCAGAATACTGCCTGAAACTATTATAGCGTGGCTTTATTGCAATAAGTCCCTATTGAATATTAACGGATTGGAAATAAAATTCCTGTCGCCTAACAAAAGTTCAAGTTTGACATTTTGTTCTCTGGTTTAAAAAAGTCAACTGTTTGTCACCGGCTGTTTTTGTTTATTTGTCTTTTTGGCAGTTTTAGTAATTAAACTCGAGGCAAAATCTAACTGTTACAAACTGTTTAGGGTCTTGAAATATCACTTTTCCGTTAGAGTAGACACAAAGTTCGAGAATTTCTTTCCTTTTCAACAAAAACACAACAAACATAACAACTGACAACCTACGCCATTTTGACAAGGCCGCCATAAAATCAAAGTATAGTAAGTTTGGTTCAGCGGCCTAACGGGTTGCCGGCGAGTACCATTCTATTGCAGCCAAATTTTTTGCCCTTTCATTGGTAATGTCAAACGCATGGTGTACCCATTTGTTTTTAAGCTGTTCTATAATCTCTCGGATCAGATCACGTGTGAGTGTGCTAAATCATATGTAGGAGAAACAAAACGCCCTCTTCAGGTAAAAGTAAAGGACCATGAAAAAAGTACCCAATTAGGGGATATTAAAAAATCAGGCTTAACGGATCATGCTTGGTCAAATGATCACATGATCCAATGGTCTGAAACTACAGTTTTGCATAGGGAGTCGCACTCGCGAAAACGAAAGTTTATTGAAGCTGCATTTGTAATGCAGAACAAAACAGTTCTTACTTTAGTGGACATACGAACATATGGAAACCACTTGTTATGGAAAACAGGTATCTTAGAAATAAAGGGACGGACCGTAAAAAATTGGTTGCATACACCAAGTACTAAACAGCGTGGCCAGCCTTGTATCTAGAGGTAGGATTTTTGTATGTGCCATAAGGATTGTATGGGAGAACAAAAAAAGCGTAAAACCAACGTTGCCAGTTTAGCGAAAATATCAGTATAAGCGATACTCGGTTCTTGAATGGTCAACTAAATCAGTTTTATGTAAGTGCATTTATTAAATGGAGTGATACATAACATAAAAAATACATAAACTAAATTTTAACACAAACACATTTGAAGAGTATAACTTCTAAGGGGTCTAAGTGCCATATATCGTAAGTGCCAACCCCAATGCATCTGAAAAGGGTCTATATGCATTGGAAACTGCAGAGGCTTTTGCGATGCGTCGAAAGATGGCTCCATGTCAGTGGTTTTATTAATATTTTAAAGTGTTTTTGTTGATTTTCTCAACTTTAGGATTTTGGCACTTAGACCCTTTAGAAGTTCTACTCTTCATTTATAAAATATTATATTTTCAAAGGCTTAACCTTTAATTGTAGCTCTAATTTAAATTAATTGGATCCATGACGGATCTGATAACTTCCTAGCTAACCTATTAGCACACTTCAAGCCTTGATATATCAGCCTTAAAAACAGTTTTTGTAAATATCTCAGAAACTAAAGCTCTTACGAAGTTTTTGGTTACAACACAAATTATTGAGCAAAATGTAATCTAATTTTCTTGTCTGGCCATTGCTGTGTGGGCTAGGAAAGTAAAAATACTCTGCAAATATATGGGCCCCTAAGCTCACACTAGGTACGTGTGAGCTAATATAACTAAAAACTGAAATATATTTTATTCAACTCCAGACTAAATTACCTTTTGTTTGATACCACACAAGCCATGTTGACATGACTTAAACTGAAATTTTTGAAATCTACCCCACCCTTACAAAAAACAAAAAATAAAATGTATTTTGTTAAACTCCGGACTCAATTACTTTTCGTCTGATATCACACACGCCATATGTTCACTTAAACTCTAATTTTTAAAGTATACCCCCACCCTTTTTTTTAAATAAATTAAAATGTATTTTGTTTAACTGCAGACTCAATTACCTTTTGTTTGATATCACACACGCCATATTTTCACATAAACTCTAATTTTTGAAATCTACCCCCACCCTTTTATTTGGTTTTTGTTCGGAGGATTTTGTTCATTTTTAAATGGGACCATCTCGACCCAAGACCCAGCCTAGGTACCAAATTTCATTAAAATCGGCCAAGCGGTTTTTGAGCTATGCGCGTTGGTCGTTACAGTCAGACAGACAGACAGACGGCGCAACAAAAAAGTTTCAAAATCATCTGAAACGCAAAGATATATAAAAAAATTTGAAATCGGAGCAACTTTTTTTTTCTCGAAAAAATTAGGATCACCATAGCTCACACTACTATAGTATAGTATATGTGTGAGCTAATATATATTTAAAACAAATCACTTTTCTACTTTATTTTATTGATATTGAATTTGGCATATTCCTATATAATGGATATAAATAATTATAGTAAACTCAGTTACAGGGACAGGAAGGAAGTTTCAGATATTTAGAGCGGTGGAAAACACTTAACAGCCTTCTAAGTAGCGGTAGGATATTTGTATGGGCCATAAGGATTGCATGGGAGAATAGAAAAGCGTAAAACCAACGTTGCCACTTTAGCGAAAATATAAGTATAATCCGCTAGACGGATCGCGAGAGATCAACTAAAGCCAGTTTTATGTACGTCCAATTATTAAGCGGGATATGATACTCGACCAGAATAATACCTTAAAATGCTGCTTGTTCCCAAAAGTAGATAATTCACTTAATGCTTAATGCTTCTGTTCAATGAGATCGCGTCTCGTAGATAATTCACTTACTTTTACAAACAGAATTGTGTTATTTAGGTTATTCATGTAGTAAATTTTTGTTTAAAAGATAACTTACCACCGTTTACCAATTTGCAGGTAAGCTAACTATTATTTAATGATTCCGATTCGTCGCGGGGACAATCCGCCAAGTAATTTTTTTTTTTTAATTTTAATCTAACTTAACTTATTTTTTCTTAAATCATAGCTCCCCTGTCCTCTTGTTGGGAGATCAAAACCTAACCTTGGTCAATTGATCACAAATCACAAAAAAAAATAGTTTTTTGTTCGGTTCAAAATGCTTTTTCAGTAAAAAGTTTATCAAAAGACTACTTAATAAAAAAAAAATTGAAAAAAAATACTTTTAAAAATAATACTTTTCCAAAAAGTAGTTTTTCCAAAAACCAGTTAATAAATAAAAATTATTTAGAAAAAATATTTTTATTATTTTTTAAATATTTTTACAAAAATAGGTTTACTATATGAAATAAACAAAATTGCAAGCTTAAACCTCGTGGGCGGCAAATTATCCCCGCGGCGAATCAGCTAAAATTTAATTGTAGGTTTTTTAACACATTTAAAGTTCAACTTAAAGAATTAATGGTGGACCACAGTGACGCAGCGTGAGTAGTGATCGGGGGAGGAGGGTCGAGACATTAGGGCGCGGTAAAGGTGGTATGAATCCTCACAAGTAGGTCCGCTGAGCTCATTGAGTACTTTCCTTAGCAAAAATCAAAATTATGAGTAGTAAGTGCCTCTTAAACCACAAACTTGAAAAAAGGAGCAGAAATTTCTTGAGTAAATGCGTTGGAGGCAAAATGTTCAGAAAATATTGACGGAACATAAGGAAAAATATAGACAAAGTAAACTTTTCGAATAACTAAAAACCTACAGAAAGAAGTTTAAAATTTGACAAAAAAAATTTCTCATTAAACAGACACTTTACGCTTTTAAACAAAAATCAAGAAGTAAAGTTACACAACTGATAGTTTTAAGGTCAAATTGATTAAGTAATTCTTCTAAACCTTTTCTTTTTACCCAGAATCTAATACCGTATGTGTATTATATTGGGTTAAAATCGTTTGAGGTGTTCTTGAGTTATCGTGTATTTATAACGTTAAAAAAGATTTTCATGTTTTTAATTGTCTAACTTTTGTATGGTTGATTAAAAATCAAGTCAAGTAATAATTCTCGCTCTAAACAAATGCTTCAGGTTGTCCTCCCCCTAAATGCGACGGCCTGCGCCTGTGGGTATTTATCAAGATTACCTTTGACAATGCTGGAACGCTTTCTACGGGAATTGGGCGTGTCGCGGTCTCTTATTAATACATGCTATACATTATCTGTTTTCTGTCCTCTTATGGAAATTAAGCCCCCTAGATGTGGACTTATTTACGCGGTATAAGTAGTAGCCTGTAGACTAGATTATTAGTTTACACTTGAAAACGGTTAGAGATACTTGCTAACTACAACGTCGTATTTTAAAATAAATAAAGACAGTTCAAGTCGGAAATTTTTTTTCTATACATATTTGCTATTCTAGGAATTTTATGTATGAGATTATTGATACCGACTGGTTTAAGTGTATTTTCTTAATACTCACAGGTCAATGATAGTAAGCATTTCTTAGTGAGTTTCATCTCATATAAATTCAAATTAACTTAAAAAATAAAGAAAAACCACATAAAAAATTTGTAACAAAATGTCATTTTTTGAAAATTTAGTCCATGCAGTCATAGGATTCCTGTTAAAAATAGTCTCAAATTGTTGGTTTAAGTTCAAAAAACAATAGAAATAATCCATGAACTTATATACAAAAGTTTAGAAAGTTAAATAATACATAAATAACTTAAAACTATATCTGTAGATGCATTACTGTATTAAATATTGATACCAAAATAATTGAACATCAGTTTAATCATCACTTGTCTAAAAAATTACCTTGTAAAATATAGACAGCAGACACTGACTTACACTGTTTTTATTCGACATTTCCTGGTGACATTTGGAGGTTTAAATATAGCTACTATTTTTAAACCAAAATATTATATTCTTTTTATTTATTTCAAACCTTTGTGCAGAAATAATGTCTTTGTTACAACAAAAAAGGATGACCCGTATTTCAAGGTATTTATGAACAATTTATATAAATATTAAAAACTATCGCAATCACAGGAAAAAAAAATTAAACCTTTACCCAAAATCTAGACTTGAAGACCCAGGATTGTAGAACTTAGCACTGTATTAGACCCTTTAGTAAATACTGGTGTTAATGTTTTCTTGTATTTATATGTGACAAAAGGGTGTTGTCAGTCAATGGGGATAGAAAAAATTTGATCTATGCATGTCTAGGATACAAATATACAAGTAAAACAATTTATTGTTAGGAGACTTTATCTGAAGTTCTTTAGGACCACTACGTATGTGTTTAATAAAATACAATAGAAATCACCCTCACATACAGAGTTGTCTATGTACTGGATTAGAGGTCCTGGATACATTTGACTAATGAAAACAACTGTCAAAAATGTATCAAAGGCCTCTATGTGATGATGAAACTATTTAGTGAAACCCAATAGGTAGTTATGTGGGCACAATATATTAACGTTTATCCTTGCATACCTGTGGTCTTTCTTAACTCCATTCTCTGAAGTACAGCAACAATCCCCCATTTTTTATTGGTTACCTGAACTCTAAAAGAGCAGACATCATTCTTTTCCCACAATGTGTTGTGGTTATTTACATATCTGCCTTCAGTTATAATATAACCAGAGCCTAGTGTATTCAATTTTAAAGTCCTTGAATCACATAGTTTATAGTTGCTTGTTGGTACTAAAATGAAAAAGAAACATCTAAGTTAAGTACCCAATGCATAAAAGTAACAATCCATATATCTAGCTATTTCACCCCCAACCCTCCCAGTTTAAAAACTAGAGGGAAAAGATGGATGTCCTTATATCGCACACCCGCTGAAAAAGAGTCACAACTCAAAAATCGCCCTTATTGAAATAAACCTGCCGCCATCATCGAAATAACTTGTACTTTCTTCCATAAAAGCGTCACATTTATGTTTCGACAATTCACAGCGAAATGGCAATGTGACTCTTTTATTATGTCGAGTTTAGCTGAGGATGCGTTCCTTTACAGTGTCACTTTTGACTTTATAACAACATGAACGTGGAGTTTCATCCTGAAAAGAGTCACATTTCGAGTTGTGAAGGTTTTCATGTGAACTATTGGTCAAATCTGACCCATATCACAAGTAAAATACTGTTCTTTTTTGTGTTGTGACTGTTTTTTCGAATTGTTCAGTGTACTTAGAATTAAGGAGAATAAGAAAAAAATCTTTTGAATTTGTTAGAGAATAATCACATTCCCAGTTGTTATTCAGCATTTTATAACTCATTCTAAAAATAAATACAAAGTTTCTTCTTTATTTGTTTTCTTTTTTTATATTATTTACCATCCTGTGTGACATCCTGATTTACCACGTCATGATGCCTTGTTCTAAAAAAGTGTCACAATATCGGGTTTTTGTCTTTTTTTTAACTAAAAACGACAAAAATCATTTTTTCTGAGAAACGTACTGCACCAATTTTTTTTTTATTTATTTATTTATTACATTGAGTTAATAGGTTCCTGTTGATAAAAAATAACATGTTGACTTGTAATTTGTCATGTAAGTGAAAAATGAATCTCTCTAATGTACTAAATTCTTTAACAGTGATTTTCTCAAAACAATGTTTTTTGAGTTGTGATTATTTTTTAGCGGGGGTGCGATATGAGGTCTTGCCACAGTACTTTTGAAATTGTACAGAAGGAATAAACCAAGGAAAAAACCTTTTGAAACCACAGAACACTAAAACTCTCTTTGAGTTTGGGGGACCTAAAATAATGATGCCCACACTAGAATGCACTTGAAAATCACAGTTACAAATGGAAGCTAAACACAATGACACAATGCCAAATATCAAAAAAATACATATATGACAAATTGTTGATGTGGCTATATAGACATCTGAGCCTTGAAGGGGAGAAAAACTAGAGATATCCCAAAAAAATAACCCCAAAGTTAAATTCGCCCCGCCTGGGAAAACAGAGTCTATTAAACTAAAAAACAAAGGAAAAAATCGGCAACACGCTAGAAGCTTACCTTCTGTAATTCTGTAGCAGTCCCAAAATTTCACTGGCGACCGCGGCCCTTTCTTGCGACTGGAATTTCGGTCTTCAACCCAAAAACACGTGTGACTTCTTTCAGTTTTTTGTCGGAAGTGATTTCTTCATTCCCCTGTCACACACAGGGAGGCGCTTCAAACTCCCAGCGTGAGCAAAAAACGCGCATGATTTTACCAAAATGATCAGGTAATCAAAAAGAAAATAACTTTCAACAAAGAGAGAAATTATCACCTGATCGGAATTTTTCCCAAACAGGACTTTCTTTTTTGAAGGTTTTTGCAGAAAGCCCAAAAATATCAAAACAAACTTTAAGGTTAGGTTTTCCAAAAAATTCAAAATAAAACAATAAAGAAAAAATAACTGGCAGCATTAAACACTATGTGTAGAGACCCTGTATGTATGACACATTTTTGAAATAAAGAGACATGACAAAGCCATCAAAGTTACTGAAATTAACATTTTTTGGTTATGTTATTTTCTTGCCAAGTTCATAGGGCAAATCCAAGATGTCTTCCATAGGACAAACAAACCGATTTCCCATAAGCCGTAATGTTAACAAAAACGTAAATTTCACAAAAACAACAAGAGCTTTATAGCGATTTCGGCTTCACTGCTCTGAAATCACTCGCGGGTAGAGCGGTAACGTCACGAATCTCTCTCAGAGCACCCCAGGATTGATCTGAGATCGAGCGGGATTGCTCGCCTTCGGAGCAAGGGCGAACATGATTTTTCAAACGCTTGATCGAAATTTCGTGGGTTTTATAACCTTAACAAATAAAAAATATTGGTGGTTTATAATTTTTTTATATATATTTTTTTGGTGTATTGGAGTATATGAATGTACATTTTCTAGATGCAAAACACCGAAAATACTTATAAAAACACAAATATAGCAAAGTTAGAAACAAATTAATCATATCTAAGAAATGGGGTTAGGTCGAGGGGTCATCGGCACCCTAAAATTTTGTACAGCGTCCAACAGGACTTGGGTTCTGACGTGTACTGTTGGGTCCTGTTGAGTACTGTTGGGTACTGTCGTGTACTGTCGAGTACTGTTGGGTACTGTCGAGTACTGTTGGGTCCTGTCGGTGTACTGTTGGGTACTGTCGTGTACTGTCGAGTACTGTTGGGTCCTGTCGGTGTACTGTTGGGTCCTGTTGAGTACTGTCGTCGTGCCTTGGGGGGGGTCCGACAGGGACAAAGTGCGCCCTCAAAAAACATGCGAGCAAAAAAAAAAAAAAAAAAAAAAACAAAAAAGGTCATCATCTTTGGGGACCCGCGCCGCGCTTAGCGCGCACTCAAAAAATTTGCGACCAAAAAAAAAAAAAAAAAGATCATCCTGTCTTTTTGCATCTACACCACTGTTTCGGGTAAGAGGGTTGTGTCGAGTACTGTACTGTTGGATTCTATCGTGTACTGTTGAGTACTGTCGTGTACTGTCGAGTACTGTTGGGTCCTGTCGTGTACTGTCGAGTACTGTTGGGTACTGTCGTGTACTGTCGGGTACTGTTGTGTCCTGTCGTGTACTGTTGGGTACTGTCGTGTACTGTCGGGTACTGTTGAGTCCTGTCGTGTACTGTCGAGTACTGTTGTGTACTGTCGAGTACTGTTGGGTCCTGTCGTGGTACTGTCGAGTACTGTTGAGTACTGTCGTGTACTGTCGAGTACTGTTGGATCCTGTCGTGGTACTGTCGGGTACTGTTGTGAAATTTGTACAGTACTGTTGAAAGCTGATGACCCCTCGGGTTAGGTTTTTGTTTTGATCTGAAACGTTGCTCCGTCAAAAGAGATGGAGCAATTCAGAGCACCCGCTCGGAGATTTGCGGGCAATAGTCGAGCACGCAAATCTTTTTTAGAGCACCGCTCTTTTTTAAGTCGAACGCGTGCATCCGTTTCAGAGCAATTTTCGAGCACTCCAGGGCAGTTTTAGAGCAAAAGCCGAAATCGCTATTAGTCTCAAAAGTTAATCAGTTTTAAGAACGGATCCTTTGTGCATATGGGAAAAATGCGTTTTTCTTAAAAATATTAAACTAAAGCGAGAAAATCTGAAATAAAAGGGACCATGTTTTCTTCAAAAGAGTAGGTTATGTTTTTGTTTATTTTGTTTTTTTTTTTAACTAGTTTTTTTACTTATTTTGAATTATTACATGTGCGCACCAAGGGAGCGGGGGGCTAGGGGCCCGGACCCCCCAAACAACATATTTTTTTAGATATTTTCCATATATTTCATGAATAAACAGAAAAAATAGCATAAAGTACAACATCATGGGACCTCTGGGGGCCCCCCAAAGATATCAGGCCCCCAAAGGTTTCGGGTTTCCCCAAGACATAGTTTTTTTGCTGTTGTGAATTCTGGCAGCGGAGGAAGTAATGATAATGTTAGTTTTCATTGAATTTGAGGTTTTTTGACCAATAAATCAATGAACTATCAGCCCAAGGTAGGGGAAAGTGGATAAGTAGTTCTATTTAAGAGCTCACTTCAAGGCTCACTTAACAGAGACGAAATTGAAATAGACTAAACTTTTATCAGATTCAGGTTTTCTATTAGGATCTTTTGTTGTACTTGACTAAACCTTTTGCTAAGTAATAGGCCTTCTATAGCGTTAAACTGTGAAAAATATTTCACTATGATTTTTCAGTTTAGACAAAGTTTAATCGTGTTAACCCTCCAGTAGTGACATGAAAAAGAGGCACAACTTATAGGTAGGTCAGTCCAACAGATCAATATACACATATGAGTTCCAACCAAGGTTGGTCAAGCAAACTTCTAATAAGTACTTTACAAAATATGTTTATTTAAAAAAATATAAGTAAACATAATATAAAAAAAAACTTGCAAAATTAAAATACAGTTTTTCCTTATCATTGGCCTCACACACTGTACATCACCATATGATTTTCCAAGAACTATAATACATAGGGCCTAAGTACAGTCAAACCTATGGTTCATCAGCTCACAACAGTACTGTTCAAATTTTACAACAGTACAATATTCGCTGTTTTATTAGTACTATTACTTTTATTACTGTTCTTTTGTAACAATATTTGCTTAATTAGGTATCTAAAAGTTTATGCAAATAAATATATACTCTACTCTACAATTGGGAGTAACAGCATATGACCCAATAGGACCCAAGTTTTTTTGAGAGAAATTGAAAAAAAAATCTGAGAGAACTTATTTGTTTTTCTTGTGGTCATCAAAGTCAACAAAGATGACTTTTTTTTTCCATCTATTTTTTGATGCCACAAAATTTTTTTCTTGGTAATAAGCTCAGAACAGTACCATAGAAATTTCACAACAGGACTCATAGTAGGTCCAGTCAAATGCTATACAAATTTTATGGTGTACAAGTTTCAGGCACAGATCACCTAACAAAAGGTGATCCGTGTTTCAGGTGTCAAAAAGCATGGAAATAAAGGAAAATTTGCACCAAAATAGTTTAAGACAAAAAGAGGTTTGAGTTAGGGAGATTGTCAAATTCACCAGTTTATTCTAAACTGCTTTGAGGTCTGTAAAATAAATATTTATTAAAGAAAAAGAAACTTTGATGATACAGGACTCCACTGGACACTATACAGGATGCTACACTACCAAGAGTTTATTTAAGAGTTCTGTAGGATGGTGTACAAATTTGGTTCAGCTCATTACCCACACTTTAGCCTCATATTGTTTTCCTTTTCTTTCTTCTCTAGACCCATTTTTCAACAATAATTTTTTTAATTTTTCAACCATTACAATAAACAATAATCTATTCAGGAGAGACCCAAGTCAGGATCATTGCTGTATTCTAGTTTTGAAAGTTGCTTGCCTAGAATAGTAAAAAAATCATAGTGAAGTATTTCTTACAGTTTAACACAATTCTATGTTACAGTTCTGCAAAAGGTCCACTCGAGCACAAAAAAAGATCCCAATAGAAAATGTTGCCAAAATGGCAGTTACATATTTATCCAAAACAAACCTGACAAAAAACTTTCGAATATTTCAATTTATCCTCTGTTAAGTCAGGTAATAGAGCACTTATCCACTTTCTTTTCCCTTCTTTGAGCTGATACCTAGTTCATTTAAATCAAGATGATTTTTTAAGGTCAAAATACTTGGCATTCCATCAAAACTAACATTATCAAGATCTCCCCAGCTGCCACAATTCATAACAGCACAGAAACTAATAATAATTATTCAAACTGAGTAAAAAACTAGAAAAAAAGTTAAAAAAAACAAAAGTAAATAAAAACATAACCTGACTTTTTGAACAAAACATGGTCCCTTTTATTTGAGATTTACTGGCTTTAATTGATTTTTTTTAAGAAAAACACATTTTTCCCATGTGTACAAAGGGTCAATACTTAAAACAGCATCTTTGTTGTAAATTAAATCGTTTCACTTTTTTTTTAAATTACATTTTTGTTAACATTGCGGCTTATGGGAAAACACTTAGTTTGTCCTATGGCAACCATCTTGGATCGAAAAACAGCTGAACGTGACAGTTCGTTAGACAAGCTAATTGGCATTTCATTAAAATAATTGTCAGCAGTGAGTGACATCAATCAGCATGCAACACATTTTATCTGCACCCCCTGTACCGGTTTTGTTATAAATAGTTTATGTTTATTTTCCCACGCTTATGCATTAACACTGACAGAAGGTCTCTCTCTAAACATCGCTAGAGTTTAGAAAACTGATATTTTCATCCTTTGATTTTGAGTTAAATAAATTTGACTTTGAAGAATTTGTTGTGTCTCTCAATTGTAAGAATACGTCATACATACAGGGTCTCTAGCTATGTGTATATTGTGGTTGTTTACCAAAAGCTTGGCCACTGAAGAACACTGGAGGAAGCTGCAGCGCCACATAGGTAAGGCATTGATTGTTCCAGAATTCCATATTCAAGTTTCATACCCCTGCTAGCTTATTGTTAAAGCACTTTTCAATAAATGTGGGTGTTATTCTGAATAACATAAAACCAAGCATAAAACTAAATTGTTAGTTATTAGGTCTGATGCTGAGAGCCTTGATATGTATCTATACATTAAATGACTGACCTTCAAGCTGAAAACCCAAGGGGTGACTAGGTGAACTAAATTTCTACAAGACTTTTAAATCAATTCTTGGTTCTGTAGTGTATTGCAGCATTCTGTGTAGTGTTCTGTGGAGTCCTGTAGATAAACTTTGTACAGCTACTGAGGGCATTTGATCACCTCTTGTCAAAAACCTGTATCTGATCTTAGCACTCCTATTTATGAGTTAGTTAATACAATACTTACTGATTTTATAATCTCTAGTAAAAACGCCTATGGTCTCTGGAACAAGACATACGAAGCAGAAAATAAAACAGACTATAGAATTCCACATTTTCTTTGTCAAGGCATACCTAGCCTGCAAATGTTGTATTAAATAAATGCACTGTATGGTTCAATACAATCATTTAAAACTAATTCATTATTCTAATTTAAATGCATAAATATCTTATTTCTGGTTGGTGGAAGTGGGTCTAACTTGTGGGTGAATATTTTTTAAGAACCCACCAGATTTTTCTTACATTTCACAATTTATTTTTCTATTTTTATTTGTCATCGTCTAGTGACAGTGACAGTTCCTTTGTTTACTAGCAGAGAAAAAAAATGGTTATTTGCTATGACATTTGCCCACATGCTTTTTTGCGTACGAGACCAAGGAAGCCCGACTTTGCAAAAGATTGCAGTATTTTGCATTACCAAACATTACGTATCTTAGAATGGGGTGGATAGGCTATATGGGTACAACGATTTATAAACACACAGGATTGCTTATTTCCATTTTACTCTATGTTAGCGTCGCTCAGCGAGACGAACAGTGTCTGCTTACGTCACCAGCGGACCAGTTGCTTTGTGTGTATTGACAGTTCGTGTGATTTTAAGGTGTTTTTGACGTTTTTACCTCCGTTTTTTTGCGTTTTTTATTTAGGAAAAAATTTTAAAACACTAAGATTCTAATTTACTTTCCTTCCCTATAAATGTAAAGTGATGTAAAATTAACATTGCCTACTTCCAGGAACTCTAGAGAGCTGAGCTTTAAAAGGCTAATAAGAACTATGATAAAACCATAGGAAAATATAAAAAAACTCAACATTTTTAATAAGGCATTGCAAAAGTTTAACTTACTTACTTTAAAACTTAAATATTATTCAAATCCTTTAAAAAAGTAGTGAAATCATAACAAAAACATTTCATGTAAAAAAAGCCAAGTACGCGAAAGTGGTATTCCGTAAAAAGAATTGAGATAAAAGTAAAGCCAAGTTCTACAATACAAATTTCAAAATGAATGGTTCTAACTAGTTTGGAAATGTTTTTCTAAACTTGGCTATTACGGCTGCAAATGACTCTTAGGAAATTGAACGTAAAGAACTTTGGCTGGAATAGCAAAGTTAAAAAAAACATTTCCAAACTAGTAAGAACCATTCATTTTAAAATTTGTATTGTAGAACTTGGCTTTACTTTTACCTCAATTTTTTTTACAGAATACCTCTTTCGAGTACTTGGCTTTTTCTTACATGAAATATTTTTGTTATGGTAAACCTTTAGAAATGTGAATTAAGTGAATTGATATAAAGAAAGCACATTAATTTATTGTTGAAATAAAAGCTTTGTGTTCCCTCTTTCAGTGTAGAAATATAAATATATATACTTTTATATTATTATATTTATATAAACTTAATTTTTTTGGATTTTTGGAAACTTCTTGCTCATTAAATTAATCACATTAAAGCAAATTGGTAATTATGCCGCAAACGTACTTCTTTTATTAAACTGATTATTGGAAAGTTTATTTTGTAGACAGTTTCTTAAAGTTTAGTTTCAGTTTTTTTCTTAAGTTTTTTTAGTCTCTTTATAGAAGTTTTCAGAAACATGTTACAGGAGAAGGAGTGAAAACGGGTGCTGGGTGGGATAAAAACAACTCATAACACAAACAATGTAAATCATTTAAAAAAAAACTTATGAAAATCTATTGATACAAAGCATAAGAAGTTGAAAAACACATCTTATTTGGCTGTTTTCTCCAAAAACGGACTGGTTTTTGATATAATAATATAATAAATATTGCAATTTTAGATGTGAAATATCAAATAAATACCTTTTTGTTACTACATAATATAAGTGTATTTTATTATATCCGCAACAAAAACAATAAATTATACATCTAATGATTTAAATTAATTAAACTTCTAGAAAAAATCCTACTTATATTCTAAAACTTCCAACTATTAAAAAAAAAACTCCAACATATCGTCTGGTATGAAAATTCAGCTCTCAGAGCAAACTCTTGATTTATCAAATCATTTGTTTTAAATGAATGAAATTATTTATTATATTTACTATCACGAATAAAAAATTTGTTTGCAAATAAGCAAGAAAAAAGCAGGAAAAACTCACGATTGCAATGTGTATTAAATGAAGCGCGCTGAGCAGAGGTCCACTAGTGACGTAAGCAAGGCGCCGCCTACCGCTGAAAGATTCGAGCTAATAAGCAATCCTGTGTGTTTATAATCGTTGATATGGGTACACGGTGGATAGAATAGACCGGTTTTGGATCTTATATATATATATATATATATATATATATATATATATATATATAATGTCGAATTTTTCACGCCACTGGTGGTCCAGCTGATTTTTGTCAACAAAAGTTAGATATGATATAAACAACGGAACTACTAATACTTTTGAATTTTTTGAAAACTAAGGCAATTTTCCCACTGTTTTCCAGTACATCCTGATAAAATATAAATTTCTAGATGGATTGTCGTTATTTTTTTTAGCCCCCTTTTTTTTTATTACACAAAACTTAAACTACAAATCAAACTGAATGTGATCGTTTAGTATCAAAAGTGAACGACTGCATGGTATGTCTGAAAAATATTATTTTATAAGAATATACTAATAAATATTTAGTAGGAAAACTGCCTTAGTTTATAAAAAATTCAAAAAATATTAGATGTTCATATCATAATCTAACTTTTGTTTACAAAAATCAGCTGGACCACCAGTGTCGTGAAAATTCGACATATATTTATAAGATCTGAACACCGGTCTATTCTATCCACCGTGATCCATGTTCACTGGTGTCTTGTGGACCGGTCCCATTCGCATGATAAAAAAAAACGCATCAACTAGAATTAAAATAAACTAGCAACCAGCGATATCGATACCCTAATTCTGATACGTCGTAACCCACAAAAAAAAGAACATTCATATTTTTTGCGTCAAAGGTTAGTAATTATGCATAGCTGTATGCTGCTAAATCCTCGCAACCAAAAAGAAAAGTATAAACATTCCCGCGATTTCTAACAAGTCGCATAATGTTTACGCTATGTAATTTTCTCGTAACTTTTCTTATTCCTGTAAAATTTTGTTGGTTTGGGTTACGACGTATCAGAATTAGGGTATCGATATCCTTTTATATGACCCCGCTTTTAGAAGCACATGTACGTGTAAACTTCTATTAATAAAAGACATGGAAAAATATATTCAAATTTTTTAGTATATGACCCGATATGTACACCTATATTTTTTGTGGATATTAACCATTTAACCACCATTTATATAATTTTTTTCTACGGAAGCGTGTAGAAAATTTGATTTTCCACACTATTTTTAGTTTACAATTTTTTTTACCGCTTTAGTGCGGAAAACATTTTCCGTACAGAAAAGGAAAATTTTGAAAAACCTGTTTGGAGTTTGTGTTCATAATATTTCATATCAAATGTCTTAGTTGCTATGGTGCATAGGTTAATTGTTATATTTCGTTAAAACACTAGTTACCTTACTAGCCCGCGTAGCAATGGCTAGCGAAGGTATTAGTTTCGACAAAATGTTTTTTTTTTGAGATAACGCCGAAAATTTCTTATTTGGGTGGAGCAATATCGTCCCGATGTCTGTCTGACGCTCCTAGCCCGGATCACCAAACAAACACCTATTGTCAAAATATTAGTTTCTATACAGAGTGACTTTTGTGTCAATAAATAGAACAAAGTGAAATTATTTAAGGGCCACTATAGGCTTTTTATAATTTAAATTGTGATTTGTGAAATTGTGAAAAACAAAAAAAAATTTTTTTAATTTTTATGACCATTATGGCTAATAATCTGTGTGCATAAAAAGTTCAGGCGCGAATTTTAACGATATACTGCCTTTGGGAGTAAAAATATATATTTTACGAGGGTGACCAACCCTGGTGGGGCCAGAAGCCCCTTTTAAACCTGCATTTTTATAAATTTACGCTAATAACTAAAAAACTAAAATCTTTGAGGAAAAATACTTACTTACAGCTTTTTGAAGCTGATAGTTTCCTATCCAACAATGTACATTAACTCGCCCTCGGAAAATGCTCGTGGAAGACTCAGATGTCTTCATGCCAAATATGTTACATCTTACCAAAAAGGACCACTGGTGTACATCCACTTGTATTTTATAAATAAAAAATAGAAATCTTTATAGCATATACAACAAATCCAAGAAATTTTGCAATTTTTCAGCTATAACCTAAGTCTTATCAGAATTTATTCCCTTTTTCCTGATGGTGCAAGTTGTTGTAGGGCTTAATTCATGCATCGACACCACTGACGTATACATATACGTATGTCAATATTCGGCACCGACGAGTCGTTGGATCACATTTTCAATATGAATGGGAATTCCATTCTTCACGTGTTCCATTTCCAGTTTAGAAAAAGCTAATATATTTAAAACAGTGAGATTGTTTCCTTATTGTATCGCGACATTTTTACCAAAACAATTTAAAAAACAATCTGACTTGGTGATTGTCGTTAAATCATATTTTTAGTAAAAATGAAAAAGTGGTTAGTAGTAGTAGTAGAAGTATATTTCTATTTGCATAAATTCTTAGTACCTAATTGAGCAAATAATGTCAAGTAAAAAAGAAATTACATGCTAAGAGTAATCTATATCACTAAATCTAAATGTATATCACCTTTAAAATAGACTAAATTATTTAATAAAATCATGACAAACTAAAACAAACAAATAAAAAATAAAATTTGTGAAAAATTTTGGACAACAGTTTACTACACACTAATGAACTAAAAAAGATAAAAACCTTAATAATAAAACTTTTAAAAAATTCAAAAATAAAAAACAATCAGCCTACATAATAAGCTTTAACAATAACTAGACACCAATTTTTTTCAAAAATTGTTTGTTATCGCCAGTTGCCTTAGGTTAAAGAAAGACAGGCAAAAATGACGTCATTATACAAATTTCAAAATGAAAGGTTCTTACTAGTTTGGAAATGTTTTTTTTAAACTTATTTGCTATTACAGCCAAACTTCTTTGCTTCTTGAGTCATTTGCAGCCGTAATAGCCAAGTTTAGCAAAACATTTCCAAACTAGTAAGAACCTTTCATTTTGAAATTTGTATTGGAGGACTTGTCTTTCCTTTTATCTCAATTATTTTTACAGAGTACTATTTTCGCGTACTTGGCTTTTTTACATGAAATGTTTTTGTTATGATTTTACTTCTTTTTGCAAGAATATCTAAATTCTATTGTTAGGTAAATATAACTTCACCAGGTCGGGTTAAAGTCACATACAGGAAATCTATATCTGATTAAGCTAATTTCAAGTATGTGCATGCGGTTTATTGTCACTGTGTTTTCAACGATTTTTTTAGCATAGCTTTCAAACATGAGAACCGAACAAGTTGACAAAAAAACCGACATTTGTAGGACTGTCTGAGTAAAAACCGGGGAGGTGGCAACCTTAAGCAAAAATATGAGCAAAAATCATGGGATTGCAATTATTGCAACTTCAGGCGTCCGTAGCGCGCTCTAAAAACAGCTGCAAACATAACCAACCAAAAGATTGCCAAACAATTGTTCTCTGCTTTGTAGTTTGTAAATAAAAACGTAAAATAAAATAAAACAGGAAATTGCCAGAAGTTTTTTAACGAAATGACTCCTAGGAAAAAGGTAAAAATTAAAAATTGCGCAGTAGATATTTTCTTTTGCAACCATTTGATGGGCAAGTGCTCTCCTTTCCATTTCTTGGTCCTAATTTTTATAAACAATTTTATGCCTATTTAAAATATGAGCAATTTATTTTTGTAGAGTGGAGGAAGTTCCACTGAGTCCACTTCAGGTTCTACCTCGGGATCATCCAGCTCCAGCTCTGGATCTAGCAGTTCTGGTTCAAGTTCTTCCAGTGATAGTGATTCGTCAAGTTCCCAAGACTCTGCCAAGCAACAAAGTGGATCTGAATCACCTAAGAAATCTGCACCTGTTCAAAAGACACAAAGGAAAAGTACAGAAGGGGCCAAACCAGTAAGTTGAAATTCTTCTGTTGCTATTTTGGCTGTCATGTAAGCTGATGTTTTTTAATTTAGAGGGAAAGATTGATGAACATTTTAGGTTTAAAAAAAGGAATTATGAAACTCTCTAAAACAGGGCTGCCAAACCTTAAGCTTTTAGGGAGAGTTTTCTTCCCCTATCAAGATAACTTTTGCCAGTATCAAGTACTTTTCTGGGGACTAAGTAAAGACTTTGAAAGAATATTAATTTTACAAAAGAGAATTTTGCAGAACATTTTTCAAATAAATCCCTTAGAATGATGTAGACCAGTGTTAAAAAAAAACAATATTTTGACAGCACCTGACATTTTAATTTATGAAGCTGCAAACTTTGTAAGAAGAAATATGTGCAAATTTCCTTCAGTCAATAGCTCTCATAACCACTACACAAGATCCAGTTCAAATATAAAAATTTCCTCATATAATCTAGCACTCTTCACTAAAAGTCCCTACTGTTTTTGGTCCATTGTTTACAATTCTCTGCCAAAGGCTGTCTATCTTAAGGTCACTCATTGTCAGGCAAGCTTTACAGGTTATAATTTTTGACATGTTTTCCTCAGTTTCACATTGGCGGCTCGTTGTTATTTTAAAAATGTGGTTTTAACACAGTCGAGGGGTGAACAGCTAACCCAAAATGTGTACACCGATTGTGAAAATCCACAATCTTTTGCTAAGATTGTGAGGGATTGTAGCAAGATTGTGAGGGATTGTGGCAAGATTGTGAAAGACTGTGAGGGATTGTGGCAAGATTGTGAAAGATTGTGAAGGATTGTGGTAAGATTGTGAAGGATTGTGGTAAGATTGTGAAGGATTGTGGTAAGATTGTGAAGGATTGTGAGAGATTGTGACAGATTGTGGGTGATTGGGAGGGATTGTGAAAGATTGTGAGGGACGGTGGAGGACTGTGCAGTGGCGTCGCGCGCCTGAAGGGGCGGGGTGGGCACCGTCCAAAAAATATTTTTTATAGTTTCCTTTGCCACCCTCTTCATTTACCGTTGCCGTCCCTGCTTCTTACTAACGGGGGGGTGACCAGCTGACCCCAAAATGTGTATGCCGATTGCGAACATCCACAATCTTTTGCTAAGATTATGAGGGAACCCCAACATGTGTACGCCGATTGCGAAAATCCACAATCTTTTGCTAAGATTGTGAGGGATTGTGTAAAGATTGTGAGAGATTGTGAGGGATTGTGAAGGATTGTGGTCAGATTGTGAAGGATTGTGGTAAGATTGTGAAGGATTGTGGGAATTGTGAAGGATTGTGAGAGATTGTGACAGATTGTGGGTGATTGGGAGGGATTATGTAAAGATTGTGAAGGATTGTGAACAGATTGTGAGAAATGTGTACATCGATTGTGAGAGCTGTTCACCCCTCAAACACAGTTTAAAGATCTATTTAATAATGATACAGTTTCAAGATAGTTTGCAGCATAACTTTTTAATTATAATTACATAAATATATATATAGTTTAGGTACCTTCATACTGTGTAAAACAACATCTTCAAAATAAAACAGAACCGCCAATGCGAAACCGAGGAAAACATGTCAAAAATAATAACCAAAGAATAGAAAGCCTGATGTTAGCTTCGCTTCCTATAAAGCTTGCCTTTACAATGAGTGTCCTTAGTCTATCTAGATATGGTGTAGGCGAGAGGTGAACAGCTAACCCAAAATGTGTACACTGATTGTGAAAATCCACAATCTTAGCAAAAGATTGTGGATTTTCAAAGAAAGAAAGATTGTGAGGGATTGTGGAAAGATTGTGAGGGATTGTGGCAAGATTGGGAGGGATTGTGGAGGACTGTGCAGCGGCGTAGCGTACCTGCGTAGCAGAAGGGGGGGGCCGTCCCATCAAATTCTGGCGACCAAAAAAAAAAACAAAAAAAGAAAAGGTCATCATGTTGATAGTTTCCGTGGCCGCCCTCTTAATTTACCGTTACCGGCCCTGCTACTTAATAACCGAGGGGTCACCAGCTAACCCAAAAATGTGTACGCCAATTGTGAAAATCCACAATCTTTTGCTAAGATTGTGAGGGATTGTGTAAAGATTGTGAGGGATTGTGGTAAGATTGTGAGGGATTGTGAAGGATTGTGGTAAGATTGTGAAGGATTGTGAGAGATTGTGACAGATTGTGGGTGATTGGGAGGGATTGTGTAAAGATTGTGAAGGATTGTGAACAGATTGTGAGAAATGTGTACACCAATTGTGAGAGCTGTTCACCCCTCGGGTGTAGGTAAGTCATTGACTCAGTCATTGACATAGTGTAAAAATCCTGCATCAACACTTTTGGTACCTAGCAACCCAGAGTCCAATTTCATTGCATTGTTCAACAGATTTTTGCAAAAATAGAATTTACACTATGTTCCTCTAAAAGTCAGTAAAATCAGACCTTTAAACATATTCTACAGTGCCACCAGGGCACAAGCATGGATCTGGGCCTGAATCTAGGGGGGGGTAATGTGTAACATTTTTTTCTAGGAGGGGGGTTTTTTCGAAGGGGGTAATTACCATGTTACCCCCTCCTCAAATCTGTGGTTGTCAGTGCAACACAAAATATAATCTCCCAATGTTCATATTACTTTTATGTGGTATTGATTTTGGCTATTAAACTTAAATTCTAAGTATACCTTTAGGCTTGTTTCCATTATTTCAAACCAATTATAATTTTTTGATATTTTTAGTTTACAATATTATGAAAACTATCTATGTAAGACCCAGTGTGTGGTATTTTTTAAAGACATTTTCTTATAAAAAATATTCACTCTGTTGTTATTCAGACAGTGACAGCTGTTTAATGTGAAAAATTGCTAATGATAATTTCATCCAATTTTTGTTTCATAATAATATCAAAGTTATGGTGTGGTACAGTTAAAAATTTAAAAAACTTGCTCAGATCAATACTGACATTAACAATTTAAGACAAAAGCAAACAGCTTTCACAAAAACGCTTTGTTTAAAAAAATATTGTAACGCTGAAGTCATAAAATTTTATTTAGAAAGTCATCAAAATTAGAATTTTTTTCCAAAAAAGTTCATAAATGGTAAAAATTATTTTTAAAAAATGATTATAGTCGGTAGGAGTATTGAGGTAGGCTAAATCTATGTTACCTTATTCATATGGTAGTACAATCTGAACGATTCTTATAAATTATTTAACTTGCCTCACAACTTGTAGTTTGAGTAGTATTCCTTTTAATTGGGCATGTTCATGATTAATAAGGCTTGGTTTATTTTAGACTGCTCAGGCAAAGGCTGAAGCAAAGTCCACTACTAAAGCAAAAGCTTCTCCACCAAAATCAGTCAGTAAATCTGTCACGAAATCGGCCAGTTCCTACACCAGTGATGAAGAAGAAGACAGCAAGACTCCTTCAAAACAGGTCAGTTTTAATATTAATATTAATATTATATTATTATATAATGGGGAGAGTTTAGTAACATAAAGGCAAGGAATAAATAAGAAAAACAAGAAATCAAAAAAAAAATTGTCCTCCTTGCCAACAAAATCGACGTGTCCAAGCGTTTCTCCAAATTCGCATGAAAAATACCCAAAAACATCTCTGTTACCTTTTAGTTGGGACACCCTGTATAGGGAGGGGAAAGGAATACACATTCAAGATTGCTAGTTGTATGAAAACCTATTTATTAAAGGTGTCAGACATGGAATTTCCAACAAACAATCACGCTCAGACTGAAAATCACAAAGGTTAGTTTTAGCGCCTAGGGCGATAAATTATACTGGCTCATTTGATTAAAAAACCAACCTATTCGGAAACCGTTTCGACATCTCTAATTTTTCTTCTGGTGGCTACAAGAACACGGGGGTATTATACAGGGTTCGTCAACGATCGTTTGGCCATTGAAAATATGTGAAATGAAGTAAGATAGCTATTTAAATAAATGACACTAAGAGAGATAAATAGTTTAACGCTGTTGTCAAGTCAACAATTCAAGAAAATGGTTTTCATTTTTGCGATCTAATGACGTTACTCTTACCGGCTGAGTAGGCCAAAGCCGGCGATGCATAAAATCCCTAAAACCCCTTGATTTTAATTGCTGTAGCGCCATCTCTTAGATATCATTTGAACTGTATGACTAATAATTAATACTGCAAATTCGTAATTAAATGTACAGGTAGATCTTTCTAACACGGCAAAAATGTTAAAGGAGGTTACTACACGCACAAACAAAATATTCCACAAATTCAACTTTATGAATAACAAATTTCTTGGTCTTTATGTGTACCAATTTATTCTCAACCAGAGTTAGAAAACAATACTTTGAAAAGTAACTATTACATTACAAATTACTTTACAGGAATGTACTTAGAAAACTGTGTAATTAATTACAACAAAAAATAACTTAATTATAAATTTCCTACTTGCAAAATAAAAAAAAAGTAGTTAACAATTATTTTTTATTTATTTCTTTCACTTTTTCATAATTTACAAAATGTGAAAATGCTTAATTTAGGAGCCCTCTTCCTTCGTTATACATTCCGAACTTACCCCTTAAATTCAGTACGAAACGTGGATTGTTTTAAATAATAAAAGCAAAATAGCTTTTTACAAATAATAACAATCACTTTAGTAATTCAATTGAATTTTTGTAATTTCATTATATTTGTAAAATAATTTTTCAATTATTTAAAAAACTTAAATAATTGCAATTACCATAACACCGCATTTCAACTTATTGTTTTTCTTAAGAGGAATGGCCTCTCCATTTAAGGGGCAAAAATAAAATTTTAAAAGGAGTAGTAAAACACGACAAACATTTTTTTCTGCAGAGTTTATTGTTTATCGAAGTATTCTCCACGAAAATTCCACTCGTTTGCTGGTACTGTCAAAAGTGCATTATTCAAGGAGTCGACTGCTTCCTCTGGCAGTATAGAAATCGTTGGTAATTAGGTCGGAATGTATGGAGGATGGTCCAAGAATTCGACGTTTTGTTTGGTTAAAAATTCAATGGTTTTTTGTGCTTTGTGCGAACTTGCATTGTCTTGGTGGAGGACGAATCGTAGTTTGGGGTTCGTTTTTCGAAGCTCAGCGATGACTTTCGCCAAACAAATGGTGATATACCAATCGGCAGTAACAGTTCTTTGATCTTCCAGAGGAATTGTTCCCACATGACCTAGTTTTGAGACAAATGTCGCGACCAGTTTTTTGGATACACTTCGAGAACGGATGACTTTTGTTGGCTTTCCTTCATGTCGGAACACCCAAACAGACGACTAACGTTTATTGTCGGGTTCATATGAGTAAATCCACGATTCATCACCACTGACAATGCTGTACACGTTTTTCGAGTTTTCTGCCTCAAAGCGGTCTAAAGTTTTCACACACCCTAGCTTCTTTCTGTTCTTCGGTTAGCAGAAGGTAACTAATTTTCTTATCTCTAATTCTTCATGCAAATTTTTTTGAATTGAAGTCTGAAATCCCCAATGAAGCCTCAATCTCGCAATATGTCACATGTCGATCTTCCCTGATGAGCATGCTCATAGCACCGATGTTTTCCTGGGTGACTGCCGTTTTTAGTGCACCTGGCATTGGATCGTAGCTAAGGCTAATCGGTACCACGCTTGAATTCTCCATACCAACGACAAACTGTTGACTGATGTGGGTTCGGTTCATTACCGAAAAGAGACATCAACTTGGCAAGGCATTCTTGTTAAGAGAATTTTCTTTAAAGTTGTAAAAAATTTTAGCCCCAACATTTTCTCGGTCTAATTCCGTTTTTCGACTGACTCGTTAACTTAAAAAATTCACTGTAGCTATAAAACTATATGTACTTTGCTTTGCTCCTTCACTTTATCTGGCCTCTGCTTCCAAGGCCAACTGGCCGCAGTCAATCTTTCCAGTCCGATGCTTGTGACCCTGTGATCACTTTTAACTCTCTTCACAGTCTATTTGGTAGGGATCTCTGGAACTCCTGAATGGCTATTAGTTTGGTTTTGGTAATATTCCTATAGAGTATTGTTTCTAAGTTATTCTGTTCATTATTTATTTGTATCTTTTGTTGCATAATATCACTATTCATGTAATTCAGGGGACAATTGAATAGTACATGGTTCAGGTCACCATACTCTCTACATGAGCATAATAGATTATCTCTGATTCCCAGTCTGTGTAGGTGATGAGGACTGCAACAGTGCCCAGTTCTCAGTCTTGTGAATGTTGTTATTTTTCTCCTATCCAGTTCTGCATATTTAGAAAACCATGGTTTGTTTAGAGGGTAGGTAATGTTTTTCTGATATAAAGAATCTTTCTGTAACGCTATCAAGTGGTATTGTCTATTCCACTCATGCTGAATGTTTTTCTTTATCTGCCCTAAACCTTCCTGCGCTTCAAATCTATATTGTTCGATATTGAGACTTCTTCCCAAGTTTGCAAGCCTGTCAGCACTTTCGTTGCCTGTAATGCCTGTGTGGCTGGGAATCCATGCAATTTTAATATCTTTTCCTGATTTCAGCAATTCCACCCATTTCTTTCTTGTATGTGGTGTTAACCATTCAGATTCTTGATAAATTCCTGTTCTTACTATTTTTTGTATTGCACTAAGAGAGTCACTCAGGATTATGGATTTTTAAAGATTTCTTTCATCTATTATGGTTAAAGCCATTTGTATGGCTTTAACCTCTGCAGTACATATTGTTACGCCATCTGACAGTCTCTGTGACAAGTTAATATTTAAGTTTTGAGCATACACACCAGCTCCCACTCTACCATCTGTGTCCTTGGACCCATCTGGAAAGATCCGTTCATAGCTTGCCCAGTCAGCCTTTATTATATTTTTGAATTCTATATCGTTGTTTTCTTGTTTATCCAGATTTAACTTCTCATATTCTAATTCGAAGTTTTGGCTTTCCAAATGAAATGTGAAACATGGCAGTCTTGGTAAATTTAAAAACTTTGGTATATAGGCAGATACGAGGTCAAAGGCCTCTATCATTGGTATATTTCTAACATTTCTTCAAAGTGTGGCTGAATTTGCACTGTCATATGTTTTTATTAAGTATGGAGCTACTGGATGATTGTTTGTTCTAAATACTCTTACAATGTATCTGGCTGCCAGCCATGTTCTACTGTAACTCAAGGGCATCTCTCCAGCCTCAGATAGCAATAAATTGACTGGTGTCGATTTCCTTAGAGCCTGATTATGTACAACATCTAGTTTTTTCAATATGACTTGGTTGGTGTTGCCCAGGATTAAACCTCCCCAATCGAGGTGGGACCTCACATAGGCGTTAAAAAATACCAACTGGGTTGAGGGGTGCGCCCCCCACCATGTGCCACATAGCGCCTTCATTATATTTAGTCCTTTAGTTGCTTTTTGTATCATGTATTCTATCATTGGTCTAAAGGTCCATCTTTTATCCAAGATGTTTCCTAGGTATTTCACTTCATCTCTCCATGGTATAATATTGCTACCTACCACTATGTGAGTGTCTGTTTTGTCCTTGTATCCCCTTTGGAATGCTATTGCCTGTGTTTTCTCAGCAGATATTGTTAGACCTTTGTTTCTGATCCATGCTACAAGCCTCTCTAGATTATTGTTCAGTATCGGCAAAGTTGAGGAGTTTGACTTCATTGTCCAACACTTGATTCATTCTGTTTCCATATGTGTTAAAAAGTATTGGGCTCATTGGTGAACCTTGTGCTAAACATCTTGATGTCAGTTTCGGTCCTTCCATCTTTCCTGATGCTGGGTTTTTAACATACAGTTTTCGATCTGTCAGAAATTTTATAATTAATTGGGCTACCTGCAGTGAGACCCCACACAGTGCCAAGTCCTGCCATAGCATGTTAATGTCTACATAATCGTATGCTGATTTTAGATCTAATAAAACTAGGATTGTGTTTTTGTTTTTGGCAAAACCACAATTTCCTTGTAACTGGATTGTTACAAGGTTGTCAGTTACTGACCTTCCTTTGCGGAAGCCTGACTGGAAATTATAGATTATGTGTTCGTTTTCCCACTGCCACTCTAGCCTTTCTTTAACTATACTCTCTAGTATTTTTGACATACAAGAGGACAAAGTAATTGGTCTCCAAGTGTTTGACACCTCGATATCCTTTCCTGGTTTTGGGATTGGTATAACCAATTGTTTCTTCCAAGATACAGGTAGCGGTATTTGTTCTTCAAATAGCAGCCTGTTAAAAAAATCTGTTACAAAGATCAAGGCTTTCTGTGGAAGGTTTCTTGCCATTGAGTAAGAAAATTCATCCATACCATTAGCGGTGTCTGTTTTCTTTCTACTTATGCATGACTTCAATTCGTGAAGTGTAATGGGTTTCACCTCTCTTCCTCTAAATATATTGATGTCTAAATGCTGCACATCAGTCTGTCTCTCAGTTAAATTATTCAAAATATCCTCTCCAATTTTCGTGTTTAAAGGTTTGGTATTTATTTTCTGACTAATGCCCTTGTTATAAATTTTTATTGATCTCCAGACTTGTTTTATTGGAGTTTGGGGACTTAGTGTCTCACAGAACGTCCTGAAACCCAATCTTCTTTTGTTTTTTATGGTTTTTTTTGTTAGAGCTCTTTCTTTTTTTAAAGCAACAAAATTCTTCATTGTAAAGTCCTCCATAAACATGGTAAACGCCTCTTTTCTCCTTTTCACTGCTAGTGTACACTCTTGATCCCACCAAGGGAATTGTGGTTTTCTTTTCTGGTAGTTTTTTTTAAGTGGAATTGCTGATTCAGAGCTCTCTATACATATCTTCTCGAATGCTTGATAGTCTTGTGAGAAATTTATTTCCATTTTGTTCTCAATATTATTTTTAAACAATGTCCAGTCAGCCTTTCTATAGTTAAACTGAATTCTTGTTTCCTGTGGGAAGTTCTGTTGAGGATTATCATAGGTTGATAATATGGGGAAATGGTCACTCTGGGCTGCATCTTTCAATACCCTGTATTCAAATTTAGTAGCTAGTCTTTGAGTACATATTGCCAAGTCTGGCACACTTTTTGATGTTCCTGGGGGAGTTATTCTTGTCCTCATTTATTATCATCAAATCCTTGTTATTAAGAAACTGTTCCACTAGTCTGCCATTTCCTGTGCATCTGCTTGATTCCCATAACTTATTTTGTGCATTAAAATCTCCAACTATTATAGTCCTTTCAGAGAAAACTGAGTATACATTTTGTAGATCTTGTAAGGATATCAGTCCCTCTCTTGGAATATAGATGTTTACTATTTTCATTAATTCTGTTTCAATTGCCATGATCTGTACTGACTCTGGTAGATTTATGTTTGAGCTATCTATAACTCTAGTTGCAATGCCATTCCTTATCATGAAGGCGATGCCCCCCCAACCATCATCTCTGTCTGCTCGTAAAAAGTAATATCCTGGTATTGAGGATATTTGGTTAGTTTTTAGGTGTGTCGCATTTAAAGCTGCTATATGTATGTTTTCCTCTCTACAGATGCTCAAAAGAGCTTCTTTGTTGTTATTATAACTACAAATATTCCAATGAAGTATATTCATTTTGTTTTTTATTATTATGGGGATTTATGCCCCCCCTGTTCTTTTTCTGACATCATCTCTAACATGCCCATTAAAAAGCTTCTGATATTTTTATACTGGTGTGGTATGGAGTTTACATATTGCAATACATCTGAAATCTGTTTGTTTTTTTCTAAAATTGATACTCTTGGTGACTCGTGGTATGTTCCTTAACTCGGGAACCCCTCAAACAATGAAGTGGGGCTTTGATCTGAGGTGTTTGCTGCACTATCCAAAATGCCTCCTGTTGAGGGCATGACGTTTTGAATTTAGGTTAGGTAAAGATTGAGGTTAAGTTTAAGTAACGCCATTCGATCAGTGTCGCCCTATATGTTCCTATATGCAAAATATAAAAGACAGCCGTCGTATTTATCCCTCTACCATTGATACACGACATTAAAGGTGTCGTGGTAGATGGATAAATAGGTTTTCATAAAACTAGCAATCGTGAATGTGTATTCCTTTCCCTTTCGTATATTATACCTCCCGTGTTCACGTAGCTACCGGAAGCTTGAGAGCACACGTACCTCCAATATATCTTCTGTTATAATAAGTGCAAATGTACCGTTTTGAAATCATAGTAAAAAACATTAAATTTTGGAGTAGATTGTCAATTTACAGGTAATAAAATCTTACAGGGAGCAGGGTGACGCCCAGTTATATTAACAAGATTTTCGTAACCTGGATTTCAGATAAGGAGGAAATAATTCAATCCAAAAAATCACCGTATTCATTGGAAATATGATTCACGTGCTTTAAATTTAGAAGATTAAAACACACACATAATAGATTAGCAGCTGTCTGAGATGGTGCTCCGTCAACACTCAAACAATCCTCGGAATTGAGCCAAATAGCACCCGGTAAATTAATGTCATCACAAATCAAAAATTCACAAGGGTACAGAGGAAATAAATTCCTGACATACCGATTCTGGTGATCCTAGTGGGATATAGACTGCCTCAAAAATGTACTGTTTAGAAGCATATGAAACACGTACAAAGATCTGTTCAAGTATTGAGTCACTTAGCTGAATCATTTGAGCTTTTATAGTTTTATGAACAGCAATTACTCCACTTGTTTTAGCTTGGCTTCGTTCTTGCCTGAATAAATTAAAATCAACAAAATCAGATTCTACCAAGAAGATGATGTCATAATCACAGGTGTTTACTTCCTGACGTAATTCCATTAATTTGGTGCACACATCGCCCACATTGTGGTAATAAATATTTAGTTTTTTGAATTATATGAATTAGAATTTTTCAATGTGCATATTCTGTTCATTTTGAAATCGAGAAGCCAGCTCTTCATGAGCTTTCTTCACTGGGCTACGTTGCAGCGGTGTTAGATCAACGCAATTTACGAGTTTTCAGTATAGCAGATGCAATTTTTCTATCAGAGACAACAACTTTCATAGGGCGAGGACCATTTCTATTATTTTTACCTAATCTGAATGCCTTAAAGTTGGAGCATGCCACATTTCTTTCTCAAATATCCCAGTAACAATTCTCCTGTCATGCCTAATTCTGCCCTTGGAATTTTCTGCTGTACTCTGTGGAGCGCTGTAAGACATCTAATTTCTATTCCATATTCCATTAAGAATTTCCACCGGGAACTCATTTAGCCTTGAAAGGCCAGTTGATTGGCCTTCTGACTTGTGAATTCAGATGTTCAAGCTCTAGTTTCAACGATGTAATCTCGGATCTACGTTCACTTGAAAATTATTAGATTTTATAACTTTGATTTCATCAAGTAGAGAGGTTTATTTTTTATTTTGATCATTGGTGGAATTGAATATATGTATTCAGAATTATCAAAGCAACATTCGATTTCAATGTCTTTCTTATTTACTAATTTATTTTGTATTTTTTCACCCAGTTTCAAATAGTTCACTGAACTATCAGCTGATCACAATACGTCTTCCGAATAGTTGGGTGAAACTTTTTTCAGCCTGTTAGTACTCGGCGGGGCTTGGTTCGGTTCTCAAATATGCCCGCAACAAGTCTCCTCTCATGCTTAATTCTGTCCTTAGAATTTTCTGCTGTACTGTGTGGAGCGCTGTGAAACATCAAATTTCTAGGGCGATTATTGCGATCTTGCATTTCAGTAAGAATTTCCACCGGTGACTTATTTAGCCTTGAAAGGCCACTTGATTGGCCTTCGGATCTACGTTCACTTGAAAATTATTAGATTTTATAACTTTGATTTTATCAAGAAGAGAGGTAAATTTTTTATTTTGATCATTTGTGGAATTGAATATATTCAGAATCATCAAAGTAACATTCGACATTTCAATATCTTTCTTATTTACTAATTTATTTTGTATTTTTTCACTCAGTTTCAAATAGTTCACTGAACTATCAGCTGATCCCAATACGTCTTCCGAACAGCTGGGTGAAACTTTTTTCAGCGTCTTCGGTTCTCAAATATGCCAGTAACAATTCTCCTGTCATGTTGAATTCTGTCTTTAGAATTTTCTGCTGTACTCTGTGGAGAGCTGTAAAACATCAAAATTCTGGAGTGATTATTGCGATCTTGCGTTTCATGCAGAATTTTTACCGGTGACTTAATTAGCCTTGAAAGACCAGAAGATTGGCCTTTTGACTTTTGAGACAGAGGTTCAAGCTCGAGTTTTAGCGGTGTAAGCTCGGATCTAAGTTCACACGAAAATTATTAGATTTTATGATTTTGATTTATTCAAGAAGAAAGGATCATTTTTTATTTTGATCATTGATGAAATTGAAAATATTCAGAATTATCAAATTACTAATTTATTTTGTATTTTTGCACCTAGTTTCAAATAGTGCACTGAACTATTAGCTGATCCCAATACCTCTTCTGAACAGCTGGGTGAAACCTTTTTCAACCTGTTAGCACTCGGCGGGACTTGCATAGTCGATCGTACGGCCTGTGATCGTTCCCGAAAGCTTTCGAAAATAAAACAATAAAAAACAAAATATACGAAAATAACTTAAACAGAACCTAACAACAACTAATAGAATACGTTACACTGATAAAAGTTCTGTAAAAATGTTTTGGATTCCACTTAATATTAAGTAGATCTTGCAAAAAGCTTCTACACAGCTTATACATGGGGGTGAGGGTAGTTTTAAAGACTAACTAATTAAAAAATCCATGTTTTTCTGAAGATATTAAGTTATATTACAAAGTAGCAAACGACATCCGTGCTTCACATGGACTAAGAAAAATAGTGCTTCATCTTCTAATGAGCTAAAGAATTTCTTTGAAAATTCACCGTGGCCAAGGGTAGACTTTTAAGGTTAAAAAACTATCAAAATTCTAACTTTTGAACGGAGCGTCGCGTCGTATCAATCAGAGGTATCTATTTATGTCTCTTGAAAGTGAGTTCTTTCTATCTACTGAAGGTTAAACGAAGGAGCAGTAATGCCAAACCAAAAAGCAGTGCCACAATCACTCCAAAACCACCACCAGGAACCACCGCCCAAAAGGCTCCGCCTAAAGTCGCAACTGGGAAAGCTCCGCCCAGTGGTGGAAAGGCGCCACCTAGTGGTGGAAAGGCACCGCCCACTGGCGGAAAAGCACCGCCTGGTAGTGGAAAACAGCCATCTAAAGGTATACTGCACAATATTTTTAAAAAGTGCCAAATAATTTAAGTAATAATCTTAAGTATTTAATGCAATGTAATCCTAGTTTGCTCTATTTATGAAAATATCACAAAATTAAGAGGAATATTGAACAAGTGCCTTTAGCCATCTAAGAAATATTTCTTCAATGCTTTGGCTTATGTACAGTCATCATTGACATGACAGACATTTGTTAAATAGCAATGTTCAAATTTGTTTCGCAAAACTAGCTGAACATTAATCGAACAAAAAAGCAGTGTAAGATTTCTAAAACAAACACGCAATAGAGGGGAATAACTCTACATTACTGGCAGTACAATTTAACTCGAACTTTTAATGAACGCTACTACTACTTCTTAGTAGTTTAATTTAATTTTTTGTTTATCAGGAAAAGACAAATCTCACAAAAATTCTTCTGCCTCTAAAAACATTGATCCCAAGAAGAAAAGTATATTTTCACCAGAAAACAGCTCAGACTCGGACAATCCTAAATCAGGTAAAAAACTATATCAGTCAAGATTTTAAGCTCCCTGATAAGGCAACAAAAATTGTAACACATGTTGAGAAATTCAGAAAATATTGCTTTTTCATGTACTTGTTAGATTTTTTATGTAAACAACGAGAGTTTTGTCACGTAGTTTATATTTAGCCAAACTTTTTCAGATGGCGCTTAGCTATATATTAGTTGTCATTTGGACTATTGGCCTAGATGGTCAAGCAAAACATAAGATTTTTTAAATTTATTTATTTTGGTTGCTAACTTCATTTTTAGTTAAGCGCGAAATGTAATCTGTATTATATAAAATTTAAAAAAAAACTGTTTGTTTACAAAATAGAATCTAGCAAGAACATAAAAACTACTTTTTCTATTTTAAATATGTTTTACGATTATTTTTACTTGATACACATACATATATTACCATAATTCTGGAACACTCCATATTTTTTTAAAATTTATACTGTGCTACCACTGCGTTACGGACGAGGACATACACCTTGTATATCTATGATTCTACAGTACATTTAATAATTTATTAGACAATATTTTTTGGCTTCTGCTAGTGTCCCTGTGTGTTAACATATTTGGATATTCCATATCCAAATATGTCAACATACAATGCGCTGGCTGTTATGATAACTGTCACAAAGTTATGTCCAAAATTATGGGGAGCGGGTAGAGTCCCTAGAGTCTATAACCAAGTTTTGCTGGGACGATAGCGATCTTCGATAAATGCAAGTCTAACATGTAGCAGAACCACCTTTCCGAAGGGGTGTAAAAGCTACGCAGTATAAATATTTGCCCTAAACAAAGAGGTGTCAGGCAAAATTAAGTCCTTTTAGAGAAAGAAAACTTGCATCCTAAGGGGCATGTGGATCAGTTTGGTATATATTGTACGGACAAATCGAGTTTTGCCGTGTGCCTAGTCACTAGACCAAAAATGTTCTCCCCACTTCTTCTAACTAACTAATTATTTCTTATAGCCACCATATTGGATTTATACGTCATTATGTAGTGGTGGGAGACTATGCTGTGGGGGAGTGTTGAATAACCTAACATGTTATTTAGCTAACTTTGGTTAGTTTCGCTATTTTTCGGAGATTACTTTCACATGTTAATATGTTTAATATTGTTTCGTGTTTGACGTTGTTTTTGTGTTAATTTTTCACCAAAGTTTACCTCGATTTATCTTAGTGAGTTGCCGAAAATATTATTTTCCCCGATTTAAATTTTCCGCCAAACTTCTGTGATACCCATTTGTATGAGAGGAAGAGAAAGAAATAGTTGAAGAAAAGAGAGAGTGACTCATGCATGCACATAAAAACGCTATTTTTTTTTTGTTAAAATGAAGTTTTTCTCAAAATATTTCCGGCGCATGTTTTTTTATCTCATGATTACAATAGTTGATAAAATGCACCATTTTTAAACACCCACCAACCATTATTATTGTGTTCCTCTTTTTTATTTTTATTTAAAAATATTTTCATTTCTTTCTATTCTGACAGATGTAGAGGGCCCCACAAAACAGGGACCCCAGAAGGCATTTTGAGTTATTTTTAACCATATGGGCTAAAATGAAGTTGAAAACTGGTCTAAACACAGACATATTGTCCAAACCTTGGTCAGACTTTCTTCTAGGTAACTTAGACATGCAAGACAAACTGTGATAATTACCTTTTTTTTTTCCAAGTTATCTTTGTTTTTGTGCCTACTTTAAAAAAATGTCGAAAAATATCCCTCCCTTTTAACCTGTTAATTTTGTATAGGGAAAAATTACTTTCTTATTTTAAGTAAAGTTTACCCAATTTTAAACAAAAATTGATTTTTTCAGTCTTACATATTTATGTTCAATCGTAGGATCTAAATCTCAATCAAAATCCACTTCAGGCCAAGCTAAATCAAAGCCGGAGCCGAGACCAAAGGCCGCTGCCAAACCTGTTGAGAAACCAAAACCTGCTGAGAAAAAAACCTCCATCTCCAAATCGCCGCCAAAGTCTTCTTCCAATGTCAAAACGAGGGCTTCTGAAAGTAGCGCTGCTAGTAGCGCTTCATCTGAAACAGGTAGGCTAAAAACAATTTTGATAATCAATTCAATCGGTATTACTTTTATTGTAAATCTTATGGCAATAAAGTACATTGAACATTGAGTTCGAGTACGTCCCATTTTTCATTTATCTTCTATTTGAGGCATGCTTAGTTACCTGGTTTGAACCTTATCCTTTACTAATAGATAGTGTTTGACCTTATTTTTGATCCAATATCGCAGGCTACTACTAGTTCCTTTATTTAGAGACAGTGCTGCCGCGCAATCGCGCAGTTATTGAAAATTATTTTGTATAAAAACTGGTAGGTATGTGTTGTTTGGCAACAGTGTTCACGAACTAACGAAAAGTCATCAATGTTCTGTGAAGTGCGAAACAAAATAAGAAGTACACAGACCTAATCCTATATTTTCCTGGCAGTTTTTCACTGGTATTGGTCTTTCAGTTTTTCCCTAGTTGTTTTCGGAACTATTTTATTAATTTTGTCTGAAAAAGATCAAAATTACGCTTTTAAATATCACGTAATAAAGGATAAAGTTAGCCAAAGGCGAGCGTGCAAAATGCCCCTAATAATTAAAAAAACCTTATTCTTAATGTCAAGGTACAACAAGCAGCTCAGAAAGCGACACCAGCGCGGGCGCCGATTCGTCTGAAGGTAACAAAGATCGCAAAGTTGGCAAGAAGCCTGTCAAAAAACCTAGCCCTGTAGTTGTCAAAGAATCGGGTGGTCATTCAGATTCTGAGGCGGATGCCGAGGTACAGGCTGCTGAATCCAAACAGGTAAGAAATGTTATAGTAGGGGTTCTTATTTGTAGTAGCTTAGAGTAACCTTAGTCTGAGTACACAAAAATCTTGAAAAATTAATCAAATGTCAAGCCTAGAATATTTTTTCTACTGGCGGAAACCGTATCTTTATCGGTGGATTTGGATTTGTTTAGCTTTGTTGTATTAGACATAACTAGAGTAACAAATAAATAGTTATTTATTAACGCCGGCCCGTTTTGGATATGAAAGATATATTTGCCTTTCTCCATGACTGTGTATCCTAAAGTTGGGCTGGCTTTGAAAATTGTCTGAAATTGGAATTTTAGCGTTTCGAAGCCTTTTTGTAGCAGGGCAAGAAAAATCCCGTCAATGCCAGGTGATTTGTAGGGCTTGAAACTGTGGCTCGACCATTTAATTGGGCGTTTGCTTGTCCTGTTAAGTATGTTAAGTCCTATATTGTAAAGATTTGCCTGGTTCATTAGCTTCTTTGATTCGAGAAAATGAGTCTTTAAAAGTAGGCTATTCCGGATTGTTGCGGTATTATTATGTTTGTCTTTTTTAGTCCAATTCCGTTTGAACTCTTGCTTGCTAGGATTTTTGGACGATGTCGTGCTGAGGCGAATTTATCCATGCCCTCGCAGAACTGTCTCCAAGTTCTTCTTTTTAATTTTCTGACTTCTTTGTTGTAGTCTAGTAGGTCTGTTCTATAGTCCGCACGCTCTGTCGTCTTGTTTTTTGCCTCATTGAGCAGTCTTTTGACGTTAGCTCTTAGGCGGCTCAGTTCACTGTTCCATTAAAGCACGTCTCTGTGAATTGCCTTTTGTCTAACGGGACAATTCCTTGATACACTGTAGACAATGTGCTTCGGGCTAGTCAGCATCCATCACCCAACACATGTTCTCATAGGAGTTTATGATTGCGTCAATAAGACAGTTTGAGGCTTCTTCTAGTTCCTTCACAGTTTGGATTTCGTTTGGGAGCTCTTTCAAACTCAAACATAGGCTCTCTACGTAGGAGTCCCAATTGGTGAGTTTTGGAATTCTGCGCCATTCTGGAGGTAACGCAGTAGAGTTTTTTTTATTTTTTTGATTTTTGAATTTTTTTGATTTATTTTTATACATGCTGTTGTAAAATTAAAAATAATGGAAAATTATATGTAGAAAATGTTGTATCAAATTTAAAAACGATTGATGGGGTTGATCTTGACTTATTAACGTTAAAAACATGTTTCGAGAAAAACGGGGTTTCGAGAAAAACGGGTTTAAAGTTTTGGTACACTCCAAAGTGCAAAATCGATCGCGCGTTTGTCTTATACTTACACAGAATCATCGATGCTCCGTCCGTAGAGCATTTATTCAGAGATATAGAACCATGGTCTCCAGAATAGACTTAAAAGTATATGTAATAATTTTACATTACTGGTGATCCAGCTGATTGTCGTAAAGAAAAGTTAGGTAGGATATCTCTTTAATGAACAATAAATATTTTTGGAATTTTTTGAAAACCAAGGCAATTTTCCAACTGTTTTTTAATATATCCTTAAAAAGGAAGTTATCTATTTATAGAATGGTTATTTTTGCTTAGCCCGCTTCATTTTTACACAAAAATTTAAATACGAAGGGAAGAATGTGTTGGTTTCAGCGTCAAAAGTTTTCCGCTAAGCTACACCGTTTGTTTACTTCTCAAGTCCTCGGTTTACCTTTGATACTAAAGGATCATGCTCGGTTTGATTTGTATTTTAAGTTTTGTGTAAAAATAATGACTATACATCTAAAAAATTTTATTTTAGAAGGATATACTAAAAAACAGTTGGAAAACTGCTTTGGTTTTCAAAAAATTCCAAATATATTTGTTGTTTATTAAAGAGATATAATACCAATATCTTGTTTACAAAAATCAGCTGGACCACCAAGATCCATAGTCCGGTCTATTATAGGGACCGTGATATAGAACAGCGAGAGATTGGATTTTACAAGCAACAACAATAAAAAGATTGGGTACACCATGCGTTTGACATTACCTTTAAAAAAACGGATAATTGGTTTAGGTAGCCTAACCAAACCCCGTCAAACTCGCTTTACTTTGATTTTATCGAGGCTGTCAGTGATTGTTATTTTTGTTGGAAAATAAAGTAGATCTTAAACTTTTCCTACTCTAATGGAAAGAGTAATTTAGTAAGACCCTGAACAGTCTTTGACAGTTAAATGTTAACCCAAATCTAATCGAAAAATAATAAACACAATAACACACAAATAAACAAGAACAGCGGTTCACAAGCACCTGACATTTCTAAACCAGAGAACGAAATATCAATGGACAAATCCAATCCGACACGTGTCATCAAAATAGCTATAGTCTAAATTATACGCATTTGTAATGACGTCACCAGGTGAGAAAAAAACGTATGGCGTAGATATTTTTTTTTATTTACTATCGTTGTTGGGCTCAATTTTGTTGCATCTGTGGCTCGCTGTATCACATTCTCAAATTGAACTGCGATTCCATTTCGGACTTGTTCCCTTTCCAGTTGAAAAAAAAGCCAATATTTTTAAAATTATCATCATCTGCGATTGTTCATTATACCTATTATATTTGTTTCTCGGCATTTTACAACTTTTTAAAATAATTTCCGACAAGTTGACAAACTCATGTTTTTGATTAGCAGTGACGGATACTTCACATAACCAATTACCTACCTATTTAAAAAATTAATTAATCATAGACACTACTTTTTTTTAAAAGTTTATTGTCACCGCTGTTTATAATATACTAAATAAAGATAAACAAAAATGACGTCATTACAAATACGTATAATTTGGACTATATTATATCTCCGTAATTTTTGCTGCGATCTGCTTCAAACTTCAAATTTTTGATCAATCATCTGATACGACTACAAGCACCCGTTTTTTATTTTAAGCAGTATATTATATCGGGTTGACATTTAATTTTTACAGTAGTATTATGACGTCCCATAAGAGGACTGTTTATTTCGGTTTGCATGTTTATAAAATATTTTAAAAAAACTTGATAAAGACTAGATACCCTGTATGTATGACATATTTTTACCCAATGATCTCTATATATAAATAACTTTTTACCAAAGAGAGAAGCGACAAACCCATCAAACTCACTGAAATTAACATTTTTTCGTTATGGTATTTTCTTGCCAAGTTTATTGGCGTTTCACTAAAATAATTCAAATTGTCTGCGTTGAGTGACATCGATCATCTTGCAACATATAAACAAACACGTTTGACAGCACCTCCTGTATAGGTTTTGTTAAAAATCGTTTTATCTTCCTTTTATTTTCCGACGCTTATGAATCAACAGGGGCCGAAGGTGCGTCTCTCTAAATATCGCTAGGGTATAGAGCGATATTTTCATCCTTTGATTTTGACTAAAATAAATTTGACTTTGAACAGTGAGGGTGCAAACGTAAGTTGGGTTGAGTTTAGGTTGGCTGGTTCACCACTTACACCACTCATTCGAGAAATACCCAAATTTTTGAGATAACAAATTGAAAAACGTAATTGTAAAGTTCATTGAAAGGAAATCAGAAAAAACGATGCATATAAAATATCTAAAGTGCACCTACCTTAGTTTTCATCTAGTTTTGGTCGCTTGGAAGATAGGAAAAACGGGAAAATGGTAGCACTCACGGCGTTTCTTGTGCTTTTTGTCGGTTTCTCGATTGCGACTCCTCGCGCATGTCTCGGTGCGGGGATAAATCATATGCATATACCCCGCGAAATTTGAAATGAAAAATAGTATTAAAATATAAAAGTAGCCAAAAGCTGGCAAATAATTCTTGCACCAACATTTTCCGGCCACCAAAACACGTGTGTTTTTAGTAAGGATACGAAAAAAAAAACTATATCTAAATACCCAAATCGTGCAAGTATGCACGAAAATTTACCTTAATTCTAGTAAATTACCAAAAGGAAAACAAAATTATATATAAAGAAAAGAAAATAAAAAATTTTGAGCAAAATTTCGAAAAATTTACCTGTGTTCTACCTCCGGCAGGGGCAGGACACATAACTTGACCACCGGTCTTCGATAAGTACCAGTAGCGGTTTTTACTGTCACGACGCGAGTAAGCCCATCAGCACCTGGATGTAGCGCTACATCACGTCCGAGCGACCACTGCATAGGTGGTTTTTGCTCGTTCTTAATAACGACTAAAGTGTTGACTTTTATGTCATTGCATTTCTCAGTCCACTTAACACATTGTTGAAGTGTGTTTAAATATTCTAAACGCCACTTTTTCCAAAAGTCAGCTTGAAGTCTTTGGACAAGCTGCCAGCGAGACAAAGTGTTAAGCTTGAGGTCGGAAAAATCAGGTTCTGGTATAGAATTTAAAGGCTCCAGTGTTAGAAAATGACCTGGTGTCATTTGGATCTAGACTTTGAGCAGAGAGAGGTCTACTATTGAGTAAAGCCTCAACTTGCTTGCTCGCCTACAACACGTTTCAGGTGAGCCTTGGTGGATTTTACTCCAGCCTCGGCTAAACCGTTTAAGTGAGGACTTCCAGGGCTAGAAAAGTGCCACGAAATGCTTAAGCTTTCACATGCTTCCTTTGAGTAGGTTTGAAGTAACCTATCTGCACCGACAAAGGCGGTACCGTTATCAGAATAAACGTCCACGTCTGGAGACAAACCTTTTAAAGGCCGCAAGAAACGTATCTGTTGAAAGATCGGAAGTTAATTCTAAATGCACTGCTTTGGTTGCAGCACAAACGCAAACCAGAATATAGCCTTTATAGAGTTTGGCACCTCGGTGTCTTGACATTCAGATATCAAACGATCCGCAATAGTCCACGGCAACATGGGAAAATGGTTTTAACTGGGAAATCCTTTTAGGGGTAAATCTCCCATAAATTGCACAGCTGGTTTTGGATGAAGTCTGAAGCATAAGATACAATGAGAAACTACCTTTTCGATATCGTATCGAGCAAACAGCACCCAAAATTGCTGCCTTAGCAGATAATGTAGGGTTTTGAGACCTGGATGAAAGTATTTTGAATGTGTATATTCGATAATTATTGTACTAAGCCGGTGTGAACGTGGCAAGAGCAACGGATGCTTAGCAGAATAAGAAAGTTCAGAAGTATGCTTAATGCGACCGCCTACTCGGAGACAGTCTTGTTGGTCCAGGAATAACGAAAGTTTACGAAAGGGTTTTGGAAGCAACTTTTTGTTTTAAATTTTGAAATAAGATCTGAAAATACTGTACGTTGGACATGGCGGACAAGAACAATCATGGAATTCTGCAGTTCCTTTTCCGTTACCAAATGATCTGAGTAATAGATTTTCGAAATTGGTCTAAGCGTGTAGGAAATGATTCATTGTATTTTCGTGAGAGAAGAATGTTTATTCAAGAGAACATCGATCTCATGTGGGTCTGACATGACAGTGAGAAATGTCTTGCGTTCTTCCAAATCCTCACTGTCGCAAAGATCTGGACAATGAAAGCCATTAGACTATTCCTCTCGTAGAAGGCTTAGAAAGGGTGGACCTTTCCACCACATGTCATGGTGAACAAGTTGGTTAGGTGTAAGTCCACGAGAAGCACAATCCGCTGAGTTTTTCAGCAGACGGAACATAGTGCCATACATGAGGGGGTTAAGTTTCTTGGATTTTGCAAACACGATTAGCGACGAATGTAACCCATCTATGTCGCGTCTCTCTTTCTTTAAAATATGTCATACATACAGGGTCTCTAATAAAAACCAGCTAAAACAATATATTTTTGGTCGTTTTCTGTTAAATTGAATATACTTTTGAACTGAATATCTTTATTAGCTTTGCTAAATAAAACATTTAAAAAGTAAGGTCGGTCTTTTTTGCTACCAGTCCGCACCAGAGCTTTGATGATTTTCTACGGCAAATGGGTTCTTGGCTGCGTGGAAACTGTGAAAAAACTCTTGCATTCTTCGGTCTGTCGAAGGGATCATTTTAGAGTACTAGAAGTAGCGCCTGCTCTTCGTGAACTTGACTTAATTTTGGCCTTCCAGATCATCCTTGTTTCCTTTTAAGTGAATGTTCTTATAGAGTAAACTGCTGTTCGGCTTACGTTAAAATGTTGAACTGGAAAGGAACAACCATTTTCCAACTTGGTGACAATTTTTTTAGCTCTTTGGTCCTATAAAAAGCCATTTTAGAATTAAAATACTATGTTTATGTATTTATTATTCGGTAACTGATGAACCAAAGATTATAGAATATAATATCTATTATGATCACAATTTTATTATTTTTTGATTTGGCATTGACAGCTTTCATGTTGTGGTTTGGAAATTGTACTTTAAAGAATCGTATTAGTTTTTTTTTTAAATTATCCCCAGGACCTCCTCCCCCTTAAACCGTAGCACTTTCGTCATTTAGTGGTACTTGTAAATGTGTTTCATAAATCTCGATAGTGGAAAAAATTCAATCATTCTCCATTTTATTAAAAATATGTTCTATTCTAAATACACGGTACGAATTTTATTAATCGTGAAAGTTAATTAATATTTAGTTAATTAAATTTTTCGGTGCTCTTTAGTACACAAACTAGTGTCCACTTTTTTTTGTAGGACGTTCTAATGTGGTAGTAGATGTTGATGTCTGACTATTTAGGAAAAATGCTAATTCCTTCTATTTTCTAGGTTACAAGAAAGTTAACACGCTCAGCCAGTACACGTAAATCCAAACACGTTATGGGTAAGAACGTTTACTCAGACTCTGACTCAGAATCCGAAAGCACCAAGAGGTCTTTGAGTCGTTCACCAGTGAAGAAAGCACCCGCAAAAGGAAAGACAAAAAATAATAAAAGACACGATGCCAAGTCCAAACGAAGTGAGTCAATTATTGTGGAAAGAATGTGTCCCTTGGAAGGTAAGCAATGTTCTATGTTTTTTTTAAAGACACATAGCCAGAGATATTTTAACACCTAGAGATTGGATTTCACAACCAACCAAAATAGAAAGAGTGGGTATACCATGCGTTTGACATTACCACTGAAAACGTGGTTAAAATAGTTGGGCACTGGTAGGCAGCCTAGGCAAACCTGCCATACTTTAATTTTATCACGGCCTTGTCAAAGTGGCGGAGAGTATTAGTTGTTGTTATTTTTGTTGTGTTTTTGTTGAAAAAGATAGAAATTCTCGGTCTTTTCGTACTCTAATAGAAAAAGTTATGTTTTAAGACCCTGAACAATTTTTAAGAGTTAGATTTCATCCCAAATTTAATTAAAAAAATCTAGCAAAAACACAAATAAACAAAAACAGCGGTTAACAAGAACCTCACATTTCTACACCAGAGAACAAAATGTCAGTGGTTAAAAAGGATGGGACGGAGGCCATTTTGGATTTGTCGCTTTTACTTTGGTCAAATCTAATCCGTGAATATTCTATAATCCGTGCACATAGCGCTATTGTAAGCTTAATTAGATGCTGTATTAAAAATATCTACAGGAGTTCTTAAAATATCGAGCAAAAACTTTTGTTTTGTATTTGCAATTACGGTCAATAGTCCATGGAAATCGTACAAAAAAAGGGGTGTTGCCTTGCATGAAATGAGGTAGTTCTGATTTTTGGATATGTTGTATCTGATAAAGTGGTTATGACAAAGCCCAGTTTTCGACCTCGAAAGCCCTCCGGATCATTATAAAATTCTACAAAAAACGCAAAATTTTCTAACGTTTTGTCAATTTTGACCACCAAGGACTATTGTTATGGCAAACGTTGTTATATAGAAATTTAAAGCAAATAAAATTTAAAAGAAAACAAGATTAATTTGGTCTATGTAAGTGAAATAGTTTCTATGATATAGAAATTTAAAGTTTTGCAAAATTTCCAAAAAATTAAAATTTTACAGTTTTTTTTCAGTGTTTGTCAATATTAACAACTAAGGACACATTTAACGGTAAAAGTTGTTATATATAATATTAAAGACTAATTTTTCAACAAAACGACACTAATTTGGTTTTTTTATACCTAATAGTTCCTGAGATGTAGCTGTTCAAAGTTAATGCATAAGGTTTGTCAAAATACTTTTTAATTAATTAATTAATAACTTAATTTAATTTATTATATTTAACTTAATCATTCGCATCAAATGCACACATTTTGTTTTAAAAAATAGATAATTATTACAAAGTTAACAATTTTATTAGTATAATTTTTTCAAAATTAGTAATAATTTCGAAACGTTCAAATGTACAGTCGCCGCCTTTGTTTAAAGTAAAGAAGCTTGCATCTGCTGCCTGCTCGATTTCAATTAGAAAGCGAACGGCAACCGTTTACCCCTCTTACTCAGTTCCACAGATTATGCATTTTGAAAAAGGCTGACGAAGAAATTAAGGGATTTTTCCCACATGAGTTGTCACCATTTCTTATGGCACTTATTACTGAAGATTAGAGAATTAGAAAGGGTACGAAGTAATTATTTTATATAGCCTTCAATCCTATAAGTCTGGACAAAAAGCAGCCGAGAAAGGATACGTACGTAGTTGTTGACGGTGGACATCTGCTCCACAAAGTTGTTTGGCCTCGTATCTTTTAAGGAAATTGTCGCCAGGTATATGAAAAACTTACGGTAGTTTTCGATGGGTATCCATCTGACGAATCAGAAAATAAAACCTAGAGCTCTGAACGTCTTGGCAGAGCTACAGCAACATCCTCTTCAGATGTTATTTTCGATAAAGCCACTATTGCTCCACGACAGAAACCAGATTAGACTTATCGACGTGCTGAAAGTGCACATAAACAGAAACAACATTCTAACAGTACAGGCAGAGGAAGATGCTGACCGGTTAGTAGTAAGCATAACCATTTTCATGTCCTCTACCTACGACGTAGTCAAGATAGTCGGCCAGGACATAGACCTGTTGGCCATGCCTTGTGGTTTGTCACCAGATGTAGAAGACCACACCATTATATTTGAAAAATATCACTTACTCAGCGAATTCTTTAACGCAACAAGCACAACCTGGAATGGTTCCTTCACGCATTCGGTGGTTGCGATACAAAATGAGCCTTTTGTGGACAAGGAAAAATTAAGTTTCTCTCGATGCTAAAAAATAACACCGCCTTAAACAAAACGCTTCAGTTTTTCTTAGCTCCAATGCCACACCTGCGCAGGTCGTCGAAGGAGAGTTTTTTTATTCCATTGTATGGAGGTAAATATAAATTGCAAAATCTCGATGACCTTCGCTTCCAGCTGTTTACAAGGCCGGTAGCTATGACTAACCTGGACCTCGCCAGGTTACCTCCAACCAGGGATGCTGCAAGAGTTCACTCTCTCTACTCTACCATTAATTTTACTTGTTTGATTTTTCTAAAATATGGTTCTTAGTTCTGTTATTGGCTTCTTTTCGGGTACAGAAGTGGCTGCTAAATTAAATGAATCTACTCGATTGGGGCTGGATGCGAAGTACACAAGGCAACTGATGACGAAACCACCAGCTTCTCAGCCCCTGCTAAACATGATTTACTGCAGCTGCAGAAAAGGTTGTACCAACAATTGGGGTTGTAGAAAATCAGGACTTAAATGCTCAGCGGTTTATAGCCACTCTAGCGGTCAATCTTGTGAAAACATACCAAATCTTGCATTTGACGACTTTGATAAATCACTCGATCGATCAAGAAATACTACCGGAGCAAACTGCCCCAAAAACAAGTGCTGTGGATTTAGGGGACCAGCCTGGTCCATCAAAGATGTACAAAATCTAAAATATATAAGTAAGTGCAATAATACATGAGTACTGAATATATAAAATAAAGAGATTCATATTACAAAAAAAAATTCTAATCATAAGTTTATATTTGCTATAATGGTTTTTTAAAAAACTTAAAATGCTTATTTCGTTAACAATCGTAGTTTATTTTACAAACCCTTTTTAAAATATTTGCTTACTAACCTCATCAAATTTTGACAGCTGTATCTCAAAAACTATTAGGTCTAAAAAAACAAAATTGGTGTCGTTTTATTGGAAAATTAGTCCTTAATATTATGTATAACAAATTTTGTCGTTAAATGGGTCCTTGTGTTTAATATCGACAAACACTGAAAAAAAAACTGTAAAATTTTCTTTCTTTGGAAATTTTGCACAAGTTTAAATTGCTGTATCTTATTAATTATTTCATCTACAAAGACTAAATTAGTCTCGTTTTCTTTTAAATTTTGTTAGCTTTAAAATTGCACTTCGTGCAAAATTTATTCAAAAATTCTTGGCAAAGCGCTTTCGGTCTATACGACCATCATCAGTGCCTTAAAGCTAGTTAAAATCTTAAAATCTGGTTCTTCAGTCTATGATTGGACATCACAGGACAGCACAATTTTAAAAAACTTACAAACTACTTTAAATATTTAAAAATTTTTCAGGTACATTTTACAGTTATAGTACTATTATTCTTTATTTAAAATTGACTAGTAAAATAATGACTTTTTGTTTATTGCGTCGTAATTCTTTTCGAGGTTATAGTATTGTTTGAAGCGCTTTGCCAAGAATTTTTGAAACCGAACCGAAGTACAAAAAGCCTTGTTTGCATTCAAAGTCACGTGCACGCAACCACCCCCTTTTGCATTTAAAATTGTATACCACAACTTTTGCTGTAGCATTAGCCCTTGGTGGTCAAAATTGAGAAAACGTGAAACAAGTGAGAAAATTTAGCTGTTTTAGTAGAATTTAATAATCATCCGGAGGGCTTTCGAGGTCGAAAACTTGGACTTCATCAGATGCAACATATCAAAAAATAAGAACTACCTCATTTCATGCAAGGTAAAATGTACCAATTCCATGGACTACAACCGAATAACGTTAACGAATTTTTCTATGCCTTCTAGTTTTTTTTGTAACCATAGCCAACTTTGTTATTTTTTATGGCCGCCATATTGGATCTATAAGCCACTAAATAGACAGTAGAAAGATGTTTTAAACCATGCATAACATTCATTGGATCATGGAAAATCTGAATTTCCTAAAAAAAGTTTTTTCCTTAGTGGCTGTGTAAAATATGTGGTATTTGTCTTTTTTGTCATGCCTACATACATAATCATCTGACAAAAGTTTGCCAATTATTAACTTTCTAGCCCGCGCAGCAATGGCGAGAGAAGGTATTGTTTTCGACGAAAAATGTTTTTTTGAGAGAACACCAAAAATATGTTATTTGGGTGTATTTTGACCTATACTAGCAATATTGTCGTGATGTCTGTCTGTGTGTGTGTGTGTGTGTGTATCTGTCCGTAGCACGATAGCTCCTAAACTGATAAACCGATTTAAATGAAATTTTCAGGTAAAATAGTGTTCGGCACCTCAACGAGCTGATTAGATTTTGATGAAAATTCATGAATGCTAATAACTGAACAATTTTGACAGTTAAAAAATTGCTAACTTTTATACCGAGCGTCGCAGGAAGATGCGGTTTTCAATGGGCAAATGGGCTAGGAAGGTATCAAATCCATCATGGATCCATTAATTTTTTATTGTAATTTTATCTTTAAAGACCTTTCTCTCTTTTTAAACCTTAAAAACACTCATTATCAGTTATTTTAGGACAAATACCTTTTAATTTGTTCAAAAACAAGCCAAGTAAGCAGCTCAACTCAAGATAATATTTTGTCTTCCAAAAGTTTTAAAATCTAAAAAACTTTCTTAAATTTAAATAAAAATGAACCCCAATATTGACGTCAAATCACCGCATTGACAAATTGTCAACGTCAAAATTTTATTAAAAGCGTTTTTTTTAAATCCATGCCATACGTTTGGGTTCAATTGAATCCAATATGGCGGAGCGCTTGTAAATTTTATAAAATTTGGTTACAAAATGGTTTAGATATTTTAATTTTTAAACTTTTAGTTTTTGCTATTTTTTAATTTCGATACAGCATCTGATTTATTACTTTATAAATTATATATCTTACCGTTTTCGAAATCGCCATGTAGTTTCTTTTATCTGGTACACCCTGTATATCACAAGTTTTGACTAGAAAAATTGCAATTTTTGATAAATCACTATTTGTAACGTAAATAAAACATACCATATTCGTATTCCTTAAAAAATTCTGCATAATTTGGCCCTCAGGTGTTCCTCTGTATCACTTTTTAATAAAAAAAATAATTACTCCTACATGTTTAGTAAAACTGTTCTTATTATTTATTCGAATCATTAGGAAAAGCCTACCAAATGCAAATCATCTTTACATACATAATTTTCGAAATAACTTGACATATCGTTTTTGACATTTTGCGAGTTTTATTTTAAGCAGTGAACCCGTAACAGTATCGTAAACTATAGGTTTAAATATACGAGGGGGTACCCAAAAACCAGAATTATTTTTTTAAAGCTTTATATCTTAAATTGTTTTACAAGACAACTTTGTCTCCTTTAAAATACTCTCTATGACAACTAATACATTTATCCAACCGGTGTTTCCGCTTTTTGAAACATTTTTGTGGTCGTATTTAGAAATGGCTGAGAGCTCATCCATCGTGTTTTCTTAACCCATTCAATGCGCTAAAATCGGTTTCTTTTCATGTTTCTTTTTATGCGTTAAAATAAGAACAAGTCCCACGGAGCCAGGTCCGGCGAGTAAGGTGCGTGGGGCAGCGGATCCATGCAATTTTTGTCCAATAACTGTCCAACAGATATGGCGGTGTCTGCAGGTGCATTGTAGTGGTGGATGACTCAGTCCCCTGTCTGCCACAAATCGGGTCTATTTCACGAACACTGTTGCCGCACTCTTTTTAAAAAATGGGTTTTTGACCCTCGACAGTCTGTGAGCACAAGCTCTCGAATTTTATCAACATTTTAGTCGATTTGGAAAATTAATAGACGTCCAGAACAAGGTCTGTCATCAATCAACATGTCGCCATTTTTAAAACGAGCAAACCACTTGTGCACGTAACTTTTTCTCATAGCAACATCTTTGTAAGGTGTTTTCAACATAAAAACAGTCAGTAGCATTTCTACCAATTAAAAAAACAAAATTTCACAGCTGTACGTTCTTCACTTGCCATCATACAAAACGAAACAAAAATAAAACAACGCTAGCAAAAAAGAACTGCAGATGAACAGAACAAGTCAGGTGGACAACACAGGCAGTACAGCAATGCTATTCCGGGTTTTTTCTTTGGTACCCCCATGTATGTTTACTTAATTTTTTTTTAAGCTTTACAAAATATACTAATCAGAGCTACCTCGCAAAACTTAAAAGAAAATAATTTCCTCAAATAATTAGTTTAAGTGCGGAGGTAAATTTAACAGGCGCCGAATTAAGTATCCGATTTGGCGCGCATAAAAGTTCTACTGTATAATAAAATAGTTTGATTGTGTTACATCATTTATTTTAAACTTTTGACATTTAAAGGATGTGACAGCTCTGGTCATCTAAGCGGCAAATTCGAAAAACACTTTACGTTGGAAGGCTGCCCTCTGTACCACAACCTCACGGCAGCGCAGTGCAAGAACGAACTCTTGGAGCGAAAAAAACGCGAAGAAATGCGCAAAAAGGCCTTGGAACAGCACAATAGATCACCTAAGCCCGCTACGCAGGAGCAGAAAAATTATTTGGCCAAAATTAAGGATTTAAGGAATAAATTTAAAGGTAAACATTTAGCAAACTGAAATTATAGACAAGTTCTAAAAAAAAACTTTAACTTGCCCCTCCTCCTTCTCTACCTCTCTCTTATGTACAATATATAGAAAGGTAGGTATAACAAATAAATTAGGAAGAGTATCAAAATCTAACAACTAGAAAACAAATTACCTCCACTCCCCGTTTCATTTCAAGTAAGACTGTTCCCTTCTGCAAAATCTGAACAATTAAAAGACAAAGCGGTAATTTCAAATATTTATCATACCTACAGTATAGAAAAAAGTATCTTCCTTTTAGTTTCCATTATTAGTTTTAATAAGTAGAAAATGGTTATTAACAGAAAACTGCTTAGTATAATTAGTCTGAGCTATAAGTGAAAGCCGCACGCAAAGCCGCCTACGGTTAAGCGGTTTTTTTAAGCAAGGCATTTATACTACAGTTATACAGTTTGTTAGAATAAAAATTGTTAAAATTATACGAAAAATACTAATACTTTATATAACAAATTTCAAAAGTTTTTTATTAATGCACAAATTGATAGATATAGAAATTTATTCATTTCAGAAGGAAAATTAAAAAAGGTAAAAGCTATCAAAATAATGCATCGCAAAAATTTTGAACAATATTCCGCCTATTTTACTATTTTACAAGTTAAATATTATCCAAATCCCCCAAGAAAAGGAGTAAAATCATAACAAAAACATTTCAGGTAAAAGAACGCCAAAGACACGAAAATGGTATTCCGTAAAAAGGAATAGAGATAAAAGTAAAGCCAAGTTCTCCAATACAAATTTCAAAATTAAAGGTTCTTACTAGTTTGGATTTTTTTTTAAAACTTGGCTATTACCGTAGCACATTGACTCTTAGGCACAGTGTTAAATTGAACATAATCAAATTTGGCTGTAGTAGCAAAATTTAAAAAATGATTTTCAAACTAGTAAGAACCTTTCATTTTGAAATTTGTATTGAAGAGCTTGGCTTTACTTTTATCTCAATTCTTTTTACGGAATACTATTTTCGCGAACTTGGTTTTTTGTTACATGAAATGTTTTTGGTATATGTGTGGATTAAACTATTGCATTGCAAGGCAAAAAAATAGTTAACCCTTCAAAAAAAATTCAGACTGGTCTTTAGACTTAATAATTAGGACCCTTTAGTAAATACTGCTAAAATCGTTTTTACCATTATGCAGTTAAAATGGCCGTGGTTATATATTATCTAATTTGTTGTTAGTGGAGGAAGATGCAGACATCAAACCTCACGTAGATAAATCAAAAGAACCTGATCTATCAAATTTCGTACCAGAATACGACCTAAAACTCTTCAAAGACGCTCAAGCTTTGGCTAGTGAGAGGATTGAGGAAGATTTGAAGAGTTTGCCTAGCACCAAAGGTTTGTTTTCCAATATAACATTCAATACCTTTTTTCTCGATATTTTTAAATTTATTTGCTACAGTTTTTGTTTTTATTTAAAATTTCATATCAGCAACTTTGACCCTTGCTAAGGCCAGTGGAAACCAGGTGTGATATATTATTATCAGCTATTAAAGAGTCATGTACATCAACTTTATGAATTTTAAGTAAATAAAATATTCTCCGACGTTACCCAAGTAACATTTCTTTATTTATAGCAGAAGCTAAAAGGTTGCCAGCGCCATTCCTTAAAACCATTAGTTTCAATGTTTGGTCGCTAGCACGTTCCCATTACCGTTATATACCCCTTAGACCTCCTAAATGGGACTCCCCAATTGGTGGTGGCAACCTATGTATTACACTCACTATAAAACCATAAGAAATAAACTCCAGCTTTGCCGTCTAGCGGTTCCACCAGTATAGAACATTTTAGAGCCTAAAGCTATTATGCCAGGTTCTAAAAGCAACTCAGAAACGTCCTCTCTCTTATTATAAAACTAGATTTGGTAATTTGGTATCCTGGCGATTCTGTTGAATACCATAATACCTTTACAGTAAAGAAGTTTTCCTATAAAAGCTATGGCGATATTTTAGATGCACAATGGCTATATAACATAATTTAGGTCACAAAATTGCCAAAAATGTCAGAGTCCCAAAATTATTTTATCACATATAATATACCGAGTTTGTCGTTTTGTTGATAATCAAAAGCTCTCAAAACAAGCGCGCCAGCTCAAGAATGCTTTTTAATAGTTTTTTGATAACAAAATAACAAATATTTAAAATTTAAAAAAAACTTTACACTATTCACCATTAAAAAAGTCTGTTTGGTTTACATAAATCAAAATTAAAGTAAAATTATTGTTAAAAAACACTGCTAAAACCACTAGATAAATATTTTCTCTTTACAATATTTTTAAAAAAAAATTATATACGCCATTATGGTTTTATAGTGGTCTATTGGTTTTATTTGTTACTGTATCGCAACAAGGATTTTTGAGTGCCCTTATGAAACCAACAAAAAAGAACAATGTAAACATAGTCAACATAACCTCACTTAAATTTTTTGTATTTGTTTTTAAAGCGTATAATTCAACACTTAAATGTTTTTTATTGTGCAATTTCGACACAATCGAGACGGCCAGTGCAATGATATTCGTTGTGCCTGCAGGTTGGAGGGCAACCTCTTATATTGGCCGTCTAAACAGGCTTTATCTAGGCCTGGTTGTCCTACCCAGGAGGACGGAAACTCAACAATTATTAATTATTGGGCTTTAAATAATCAATCTTGCAATAGGTAGGTACCAATCTGTACCTAGGTATATCTATTATTTTTACAAGAAATACCTAAAAAAATAAAACACGAAAGTATTTACTTACTTCTGTTAGAACCCTTAAGGAAACAAGGTTTTATATGGCCGCCTATTTAAATAATATTTAATATACAGCTATGGGTAACTATAAATACAAAAGAATTAAGTTTACCTCTAAGCCTTCCTATAAAACCTTTTTAAAATGCCTAAAAGTAATGGCAAAAACCAAAAGTCTATAGTTTATATTTACCACTCTTCAAAACCTTAAGGAAACTAGGTTCTATATGGCCGCCTATCTAATCATATTTACTTTTAAACTACTGGTAACTATAAAAACAAAAGGATATAAGATAACCTTTTAGCTCTATTATAAAACACTTTTGTGATGACCTAAAGTAATGAAAAAAACTAAATGACCAAAGTTTATATTTATTTCTTTTTAACTTTAAATTTTAGGTAAAATGGTTTTATAAGACCATCTTTATAAATCAGAAATCAATAAAACCAAAAGTATCTAAATGGAACAGAAGGAATATCAGTTTTATTATACTCCCTTTATAAATCACTTTTTGGTTGTATAACACCCCTTTAGGTAATTGGCAATATACATTACCTTTATGTAGCCAAATTGATCCTAAAACCCATAACAGCACCCTCTAAATAACCTAGGAACCAAATTAATAAAACCTTGAGTGGTAATAATGTTACTTGGGTACCATCCTGATCCTGATTGTGAGTGATCCTGAGTCATTTGTGAGGATGAAAGATTATTACAAGTTTAAATGAATAGGAAAAATATTTTTAAGATTATATTCTGTATATTCTTGTATTTCTTGTATTTCTTTCTAGGTCTTTTGATTCAAAACACATCAATTTTTTTCAAATGTATCCGCCACACTATACAATCTCTAAGTTACTAAATAATAAACTAGGGGCATGGCACTGCCCCTGCCAAGTTAGCGCACACTGATGTACCACCTTTTCTCGAAACCACTTAGCTCATATTTGATCTATCTATAACTCTATTTGGGAATGAGCTACCAAACTCATACAATGCACAGTTGTAGGTCTTAGGCAGTACCACTTATTCACTCACTGGTTTATAGATCATTAAAATTCTACCACATATAAATTGAATTATGTAATAACCTTGAAGAAAAATAAAAAACTACAACCTCATAATTCATTTCGCTCCCTTAGAAGTATTTATACTTGTAAAGTTCCATGCAACTATACATCTTACCTCCCCCCTTTTGTTTTCTTTCCTTTAAGGATACATGACAGATTTCCCTCTTTTTTCACCGCATAGTAGCATTACAAAATCTGCTAACGGGAACTCAAAGACAAAACAAAATAAAAAAACCCTGCTTTACCTTTTTTCGAAACCACTTAGCTTATCTTGCTTCTTTCTCTAGCAACTGCACTTGGAAATGAGCTACGAAACTCGGCTGACTGTTGATTTTTCGAAAACACACTTTTCGAAAATACTTTTTTCGAAGACATTTTGATCGAAAGCCTAAATTTCAAATAACATTTTATTCGTAAACCTCAATTTCAAATCAAATTTTTTTCGAAGAGTCTATTTCCAACATATTAAAAAAAAGCCGTGGTAAATCAAGGAGCTGATTTTTTCACGGCGCGTCTCTAGATTTTGTCCACCTTTTTAAATTAGGAAACTTTAAAATGTTGACCACTTGATGTAATCACTAAAACTTTTAAGCATACGCTGAAGATGATCAAAACTATACACACACTCTGAATTAATAAATTAAATTACGCCTACTATTATAGATGAAGCCGAAAACTTTCCACCTATCCTGAATTAATAAATTAAATTACGCCTACTATTATAGATCAGGCCGAAAACTTTCAACCTATCCTTGTAATTCGAAGGGTAACGATTTAAAAACATGTATTTTCGAACGAGGTTTTTTGGTACTAATAATAAGACTTCAAATGACCTTGAAAAAGCAAGGTTTGTGTAAAAAATTCGATTTTTAGGCACAAAATACATAGAAATGGGCAAATACGAAATGGAAGTATGGTACCAGAGTCCATATCCCGAGGACTACGCTCGCCTTCCGAAACTGTATATTTGCGAGTACTGCCTTAAATATATGAAATCGAGAATAATCCTCGAAAGACATGTTTTAAAATGTGTTTGGAGACATCCTCCTGGAGACGAAGTTTACAGGAAGGATAAGGTTAGCGTATGGGAGGTAAGTTTAATTCCTTTGTTTTTGGTTAATAGTAGAACTTTTCCATTCATACTACTATTATTGTTAAGGTCAGTTCAACCTCAAAATTTATATTTAATAAGCCAAATTCGACTCTCTAAAGATTTTTTTTGAGTTTTTTCGAAGTTTTGCACTTGTATTTTCGCTAAAGATCATATTTTATGTGATTAGAAACCTTCTTAAGTAAAAAAAACAACACTTTTTGCACAAAAGTTTTCTTTAATTAGTCTAATGTGGCTTACGGTAAGTTAATTTAAGTTTAAGTCAGGTAATTTGTGAAGCTGAACTGACCTTTAATCAAAGGTTTTTGTGTAGAAAATATTTTTTTTACATTAGCTTTCCGTTAATTTAAATACACGGAGGCTGATAAATCTGATAACTTCTCAACTATAGTGTAAGCGAACGAACTCGCGATGGGTGGATCCCGGCAGACATGCGTCGTGCTAGAGCCTTTCCTGGGGCCCAGGGGGGGTATTAGTCGACGAAAATATTATTTGTAATATAATTTTTTTTCTAGGGGTTAATTCTCCTGTTTGCCCTTTAATTAATAACAAAAAGTGCATATTTTTTTCTAGGGGGTTAATTACCACGTTACCCCCCCTCCCTCACATCCGCGCTTAACTGGGTCACAAGAAGGCAGATAAAGTCGGCCCTAACGGAGTGGGCCCAGAAAGAGATACAAAAGGAATGGAGCAATACAGGAAACGCCAGACAGGCGAAGTAGTATGCAACAGGATACAGCAAGTCCCGTAGGGATATGACGACTTTAACAGCCAGTTTTTGTTCTGTCCGTCACCATGTACAGGGTGTGACAATGAAGTCGATTTTTTTAGAGGGAATAATCTTCTATTTTTGCATTTTTGGATTTCTTTAAAAAAATAGCTTTATAAAAATACCACACTAACACTATAGTGACATCTTTTATGGTTACATTACATTAACAATTTCAGGGTCACTTAAATAAAATGTATTGACTTTTTAATTTTTTAAATCATACTTGTTTACCTTTAAATAAAAAATGTTGTTTAAAGAACACAAATGTATTTAAATAAACCCTCACAAATAAACAAACATTGTTCTTAATCTATAACATTTAATTAATTTATTGTTGCAAAAGGTGTTCGAACCTGTCACCGTTGACTTTAGTGTATTTCTTAAATGGCGTTCTAAGATTAATAAGTGTATTAGTCAGATGTTGTGAAAAGTTCTGGTTTAAATTATTTACTACCAACTATCAATTCTTTTCTACGCTAAGCATTTCTTACGTCAAATTTATAAACATAATTCTTAAGATGATTGTACAAAAATTATCTAAAGGTTTTAGATCGAAACTACTTGGACGCCAACCATTCATTAAAATTCCGGTTTAAGAATTCTTGAACTACACGTTTTTTTAAATCAAATTTTTGGTATCTTGTGAAGATCATAAAGAAATTTAAAATGGAAATTAATAATGTAATAGTTTTTTCTTCTACATTGATATAAATATGAAAAAATGTCATAAAGTGCGAAAAATGGCGTAAAAACTTGTGATATTTTATCTTTTTATCTGAATCTTAAGAAATTTTTAAATTAAACGGAAAGTTTTTTGAAAAATAGAATTAAAGAAAATAGCGCGTTGTCAAATGTGAAAGGACAAAAATCGAGCGTACTAAATAGCATGTTACCCGCCAACTAATGTAAATTTACTGTTCCGGCGCTCAGGACTGAATCCTTGAGGATGAGTAAAGGTCGGATTAGGCTTTTAAATCCACTCGCTATTTTCCAAATTTTCAAAAAGCGTTTTTTTCGAAAAAAATATCGAAGTAAAAGTGTTTTAAAAACTGCATTTTCGATAAAAATCTATTTCTTGCCCTATTAAATAAAGGTGGATGGCAAACGCTACAAACAATACTGCCAGAACCTCTGCCTACTCGCTAAGTTCTTCCTGGACCACAAAACACTGTACTACGACGTCGAGCCGTTCCTTTTCTATGTGATGACGTTGGTTGACAATGAAGGCTGTCATACTGTGGGATATTTTAGTAAGGTAAGTTCATTTTACTTTGTGCTATATGATAGATAAAAGCCAACACAAAAATAGAGGCCACGACCCTGAAAAAAATCAGCTGTTCTATGGGGGCTGAATTTTACATTGGGTCTTATGGGAGGTCAGACGTTTTTTTATGATATTTTCAAAATGGCACTACATATTTCCGCGAAATTTTAGTGAAATATTCTGTAAGGAAGCAACATGATTAAAAGGTTAAAATCTTCAAGATTTGGCATTCCTTATTTTGAATTCAAATTACCCGCCATGTACCACATGCTAACTGTTATATTTGACATGTATTTGACTTTGTCATCTGTGATTATCACATTCCCTTCTGCTTTAAACTTAATTTTTGTGTAAGCTAATGAAGCGGCTCTGAAAAATTAAGGATTACTATAGATTTAAAAAACAATAAATAAACAGAATATAGTAAAAACAATCTCAAAACCGGCTTTATTTTTTTAAAAATCAAATATTCATGAACCGTCATTCCAACTTCAATATTTTAATGACAATCAGCTGTGTCGTAACGTCGCCATCAAAAAAAAAAAATCAGCCCCGGATGTGACGTCAACAAAGTGGAGGATCGTGGCCCGTCCGTTTTGCTAGCCCTGGATAGATTTAAAGCATTGTGTCGCCCTCTATAGCTTAAATGGTATTTTAAAGAACGAGTGGCTATAGAGTTTGTTTTTTTTATTACGTCATGACATATTTCCATTAGTTTAAATGATAAATTGCCATTATACAAAAAACCATCTATAACAGTGTTCCTTAAGCATTTTACGCAGGCTAATTGTTTAAAAACAATGACAAAAAAATCAGTTGTATACTCTATATAAAAAACAAAAACTACCGAAATGATACCAAAAAGTAGTGAGCTTCCCGTTTATATTTTTATTTTATCTTATAAGATATTGGCCTAGCGGACAACAAGAAATGATAAATCTCTCTCGAATACACACATCCAAATACCTTATAGCATAAATACAGGGCATACCTATGCTTTCTTACACGCAATGCTTGAAGCCAGGTCCCCCTTATATTCTTAATGTTTCCTTTTTTGCCTAGACAGGATTTTGGTAACTGCGCATGCGTCAGTTTTGGTGGTTTTGGAATATACTCCGTTACGTCACTACATTATTTGACTGTCAAAAATTTATTTAAAGTTTATGTCTGTTATTTTGTTTCTAAAAACTAGTTGTGGACTGAACTGATGGTTAAAATTGTGGTTTTTCTGAAATTAATTGTGCAGATTTATTGTGGACATCATGAAGATTGTTTAATGGCATATTTAAACTACCTTTATTAGCAAATTATAAAGAAAAATTCAAATACTATACGTATGGAATGGCACTCCCTTACTTCTCCCTGACATTTTCCCACAAATCCCACGTTTTACGTGAATTATTTTCCATTTTTACAGAAAAAAACATAATTTTACACGACAAACCCAAAACATCGCGAAATGTAAATAAACAACAAGTATGGCGTCCACCAACACAGCAGCTGTGTATCTACGTGATAGAACACACGTATTCGCACTTGAAAATTTGCGTCTGCGAATTTAATTTTGCCATTGTTTCCAAAGCTCAGTATGATTGCTTCACTTTTCAATTTTTTAAACCAGTATTTATCACGGATTTCAGCTATCAGCTAATTTCTTTTAGTTTTGGCAATATTTTCGATAAGTAATCATCGAAAAAGAAATGATAAAGAATAATATTAAAAAACTTAAATCCGGAAAAGCTAGCGGACCTGGGGGAATATATGCTGAAATGCTCAAATATGGATCAGAGAAACTACTCGAAAATCTCACATATATGATTAATCAATGCATAAACGGACATCCAGTACCTAATGATTGGAAAATTGCATTCATATCCTCAATACATAAAAAGGGAACAAGCCGGATTGCAACAATTACAGAGGAATTTCAGTAACCAGTACTCTAAGTAGATTGTACGGTAGGATTCTTAGAGATCTAATAGAGAATGATTTTCATGAACAAGAAGAAGACGAGCAAAGTGGGTTTCGCGCAGGCAGATCTTGTAGTGATAATGTTTTTTGTCTTAAACAAGTAATTGGGAAAAGGAGCGCCAGAAATATAGAGATTCATGTTACCTTTGTGGACCTACAAAAAGCATATGATACCGTTCCAGTAGAAAAATTATGGACAGTTTTAGAGCAAACTAATATCAATCATATATACATAAAAGCGATAAAAAGAACTATACAAAGGGTCAAAATCTAAAATTAAAATTGGAAATCGACTTTCAAAAGAATTCCTGGGAACAAAAGGCTTAAGACAGGGATTTTGTATCTCTCCAACTCTTTTTAAAATATATATCGCAGTAGCTCTAAAAAACTGGAAACGTAAAGTGCACGGCATGGGAATACAACTTAACGACCGATTTACCATATACACACTACAGTTTGCTGACGACCAAGTAATTGTGACCAATGATAAAGAAGACATAGAGTATATGATGAGAAAGTTAACAGAAGAATACCAAAAGTGGGGATTAACAGTGAACGTGGACAAGACACACTACTTATGTATTGGAAACAAATCCAGTGAGTTAGTACTAGAAAATGGACAAACAATATCTCCATGCAATGAGTATGTATACTTGGGTGTCACATTTGATAAGACAGGAAGAGACTGTAAAGAATTGGAAAAAAGAATAGTAAAGGCAAAAAAAGTTATTGTATGTCTTAACAGTATTTTATGGAGCAGAGAGATAAAAAAGAATGTAAAATTTAGCATATATGAAACAATGGCCAAAAGCACGCTGTTGTATGGAATAGAGACTTGTCGCGTAACAGAAAAATACAAAACAAAAATGGAAAGTGTCGAAATGGATGCAATAAGAAGATCAATGAGAATATCTAGAATAGATCCCATAAGAAATGAGATCATAAAAGAAAGAATGGGAATCGAGGGAAGCATAACGGATGACATCACTAAAAGACAACTGATATGGTACGGCCATGCACAACGGATGAACGAAGAAAGATTACCAAAGCAGGTCTTAGAATGGCAACCAATAGGACGTAGAAAAAGAGAGCGTCCTAAACTAGAATGGCAACAGTCAATCCAAAGATCAATGAGTCAAAAGAATCTGACAGAGGATGATTGTCAGGATCGAAGGAGGTGGAGAATAGGCGTCGGACAACGTAGAAAAACGTTCTAAACCGACATAGTAGTAGTAGTAATATTTTCGATGCAAATTGTTTTACTGACTAATAGTCAGAGAAACGAAAACAAACATTTTCCATCAAAAATGATTAATCAGAATTAAAAGTAAGCGAAATTGTATGCATGAGTATATCCAAGTAATAATTTCAATTACCTAGGGTTTTATAAATTGTATTACGATTGCTTATAAGGGTGTTTAAATTTTATATCAAGCTTTTTTGGTTTTAATAAATACCTTAAAGTTATGGTAACTTATATAAAGATAATTGGGGAACCTGGGAAACAAAAGTTTTATTAATTTACCAAAAGTACACAGGATAATTTTTCTAAAAGGCCCCTTATAAAAATGTTGATATTTATAAAAGTGTTATTATAAACACACAACACCAAACTCAAAGAAAATGCTCGCTGTCACTTTTTAGACTATTCGTCTTTTCTTTGCCGGGCGGTGGGACTTTTGGAGTGCACTTACAAAGGTTATATGAGAGAGTTTTGATACACAAGTTTTTTTAAAAATCGTGTTACTTTAAAAAACCTAAACGTGAAAATGGCGATGTAACCAATCGTCCAGCGTATAAAAAATTTTAGAACTATGAAAAATGTTCACAACTTAGATGTTTCAGAATAAACAAAAGTGTTCTTGAATCATATTTGAATTATTTTTTAGAAAAAGTTTGTGTTGTTGTTGTTCATTTATAAAGGTTCTCATTCCTTTTATATGCCTCAGTAAAATTGCTTAGAGGTATTTAGCGGCTGTATAAGGATGATCGCCATCACAACGCTAAAATTTTGGGTTTTATTAGAGGTTTATAAATAGGTTGCCGCCACTCTTATATGACTCTTCATTTAAGCGTTATAAGAGTGATATTGGGGTTCCAAGAACGTTATCGCTACCTCGCTTTAAAATTTAAGGTTTTGTAATTTGCTAGCCGCAAACTTCTAGCAACCCTTATAAAACATGAAATATAATTTGGCTAGCTATTCTTAAAATTAGGAAGAAATGAGAAATCCCCCTTTAAATACACGCATCTGGTTTCTGCATGCATCGCTCTCACTTTTGACATCATGTTTGATGGAAAAGTGTTTGTTTTAATTTATTTTGCTAAGAGCCAGTTTCTATCGAAAATAATATCATATGTCCGTCGACCAATAAGACCTGTGTATTAGAGGGAGAATTGTCGTTACACCCTAATTTCTCGAACAGCGTGTATCTTAAGGAAAACTCCTCGTTTCTTCCTAATTTGAAGAATTGCTACACAGTAGTAGAGTACATAGCACAGATTGCAACCTTAGAGTAAGAAAAAATTACTCTAAAAGGGCATCACAAAAACATGTGAAAAGAAAGCTTTTTTCCAATTTTGATCAAATGTATTACTTATTGCAAGAGAAATATCTGACTGTGTTTTAGAAAAATTAAACTGTCGATCATTTCAAATTTTGGAACGGCCATAATCGATACACCCTGCATAGCATTATGGCTTTTTAAATTCAATTGGCATATGCGAAGTAAAAGTGTTTTTGTAATTTGCTGACAGTGCGTAAAATGGTATTTTTGCCGAAGGTGTAAAAGGAAGCTGTTTTACGATTTTGATCAAATTTGTTACTTATTGCAAGAGAAATATCTGACTGTTTTTCAGAAAAAACGATTGGTATTGGCGAAGTAAGGAGGGCCTTGAGGTTGCTGAGTTCTAAGGCTTCTTAGCTTTTACAAAATTGAATGGCTATTTTATTTGCAGTGGCGTCTGCTACAGGGAGGGTAACGGGGCAGTGCCCTCCCAAAACTAGACAACAAACCGTATTTTTTATTGATTTATTTAAAAAAAGATAAAATCTTCCCTTACGACATGATTGTCTAGTTCTTTTTATTATCTGTGGTTAACAACAAGCGATTAATTGGGTGAACTTTTTTAGCGTAAATAATTACAAGCCGGCAGAGTCGGCGAGGAACAAGGTTTCAATTTTACCCGTTTTTCAGCTGTGTATGATTGGGTGTTCTCGCGCGGGGGCGGGAGGAATGTTTGTTTTAGTTGACGTCGATGGCCGACGTCAATATGGATTCATCGTGCGAAAACGTTCGTTGCCCTTTGCCGGTTCTAGCCTTAGTAAAGACGTATGAGTTTGGGGTATGTCAGTAGTAAAAAGTATCATATATATATAAGGTATAATTAAGTGTGCAAATTTAAATACGTTGACATATGAACTTCGATTGTAAATAAAATCTTTATGGCCACGTAGATCGGACCTAAAAATTAACGAAAATTTTAGGGCCAGTAATACCAAGGGGTGTTTCAAAAAAACTTATAATAGAAAATTTAATGAAAAATTATACAATGCTGAAAACTGGTTGTGCGGTTGTGAAAAAAGAAATGCTTTTTTTTGCTTTATTTGTCTTGTTATGAACAATCCACGAAGTGATCCTGCGTGGGTGGCAAAGGGAGTGTGTGATATCAAGCACTTTAGTGAAAAGTTAAAAAGACACAAAGTAAGTGGTATTCATTTAAATAACCACATAGAATTTTCTATCCTAGGCAGGACTGATATTAGGTGCCAATTGAATAGTACCTATAGGCAAAACATTACCGAACATAATAAAAATGTGACGAAAATTAAGACATATACTTAGTAGGTTAATAGACTGTTTAAACTAATGTGGGATTTTTGAGGCTGCTCTACTGGGCCATATTACTTTATTTATAAACAAATAAACTAAAAACTACATCAAGTAGCTACTTGTTTGGAAAATACTAAAATAAATTTGTTTCGGTAAGTTTTTATTTCATTTTTCATGCAATTTAAATTTCTGCCCCCTCCCCCGCTCCCCCAATTTTTAAGATCACCAGCCGCCACTGCTTATTTGCCTATGCGCTACTGTTAATAAGATAGAGGAATTTGACGGTTTTCTTGAAGTTTTTTACTTATTGAATGACAGTGACCACGGTCTGCAGCTTATGTCAACCTGCGAATCCTGGAAAAATCGTAAAAATTAAAGTATATTATTACAAATTTCTTGGAATTTAAAATATAACTAAATTTAAAATTTGATGATTGAATATGATTAAATGGGAAACTCGGTTATTATTAAAGATATCGATTTTCTGATTGCACCTTTCAAACACTTTTAGCGAAACAGAAAAAGTATAGGAAAAATCTGATTACACCATTTTTAAGAGCTCAAAAAAAGAGCACGGAAAGGTGCAATCAGAAAATCGATATCTTTAATAATAACCGAGTTTCCCATTTAATTTCATCGAAAATGGGACACGCTGTACAACAATCATTTGAACCTAAATAGTATTAACAGAACCACACCAAATAATTTTCAGAAAAAAAAATTATCCCTTTTTTGGTTTCAAGGATTAAAAGTGACAATTCTATCCTCAAATTGAAGTACACCAAGTAGGATTTTTTACCCCATCCCTAAAGTACAAAAAAAATAACTATGAATATTAATTATAGTTATTTTGAACAACATTCGAGTGCATTTAACTCTTGTGTTCTTTTCAATTACTCGTTCCACAATGCGTCGCGACGACCGCCTTCTGGGGACGCTCCCGGGCGTTGACCTTGCCGCCGCGACGCGATGTCGGGCCACGGACGCGTTCCGAAACATAGATTATTTATTTTGTACTGAGTGATTTTCTATATGATATAGACGCCAAAAAACGAGGACTGGAAATAAATAAATCAAAAACTAAATACCTTAACTTCTCAAAAAACAACGAGATAATGCTCATCATTGTTAGGTACTTGGTTACAGTTTCGAGCAAGTGGAAAAGTTTCGTTACTTGGCAGCAAACATAAACAAAGAAAACTCTATTTCAGAGGAAATAACCAGAGAATATTCAAAGGAAACACGCTCATCAAAAACTGCTCAAGTCAAAGAATCTAACAAATGGCAGAGGTGTCACAAAGAAAGACGATCGATGGAACAAATGTATTGTAAACTGGAATCCTTGGGTAAATAAAAGAAATAGGGGAAGACCTCAAATGAGATGCGCGCACGATTTGAAGAAACATGCGGGAACTAGATGGATGTATACGGCGACAGACAGAGAAAAGTGGGAGTTACTGGGGGAGGCATATGTCCAAAGATGAATCGAAGAAGGCTAAATAGATTGATAGATAGATAGAATGTATGACGCAAACAGTGTGAGACTCATCAAAAGTAGAAGATTTGCTGGGTTGGGACATGTACAAAGAATGGATGAGACAAGAGCACCAAGAAAAATACTGTGCGAATATATGGGCACCTAAGCTCACATTAGGTACTATAGTTATAGTGTACGTGTGAGCTAATATAAATAAAAACTGAAAAATATTTTATTCAACTTCAGACTCAATTACCCTTCGTTCGATATCAAACACGCTATATGTTCACATAAACTCTAATTTTTGAAAACTACCCCTACTTTTTTATTTTACTTGTGTCCGTGGATTTTGTTCATTTTTAAATGGGACCATCTCGACCCAAGACCAAGCCTAGGTACCAAATTTCATTAACATCGGGCAAGCGGTTTTTAAGTTATGCGGGTTGGTCGTTACAGACAGACATACAGACAGACGGCGCGACAAAAAAGTTTCAAAATCTTCTGAAACGCAAAGATATATGAAATTTTTTGAAATTGGAGCAATTTTTTTTTTTAATTAGGATCACTATAGCTCACACTACTATAGTTTAGCAGTGGTTTGCGAGGGGGACACCTTTTGGCTATCTTGAAATTTTTGTAGCGCTTCGAGGGGTATACTTTACCCCTATATTTTGAATAGGGAAAGTGGGTCTAGTGATACCTTCTTTTGAAGTTCTCTTGAATATCTTTAAAACCGTGTAAAAAATTGGAAAATCAATAGATTAGTTTTTGAGATATTTGCTTTCAAATTTTCAAATTTTACATGGAATATTGAAAAATATAAAATTCTGATTAAATTTTTATTTTATCAGTCCACGTTAAATTTGAAAGTTTGAAGGCAATTTTCTCAAACACTAATAGATAGATTTTTGAAATTTTTACACGGTTGTAAAGACATTCAAGAGGCCTTCAAAACAAGGTATCACTAGACCCACTGTCCCTATTCAAAATATAGGGGTAAAGTATACCCCTCGAAGATGGTGAGTGCTACAAAAATTTCAAGATAGCCAAAAGGTGTCCCCCGCGCAAACAAAATCGACGTGTCCGAGCGTTTCTCCAAATTCACACAAAAAATACCAAAAAACACGTCTCTTACCTTTTAGTTGGAACACCCTGTATATATATTATTCTACTGGACAAAAATATGGCAACATTTTTCTCCTTATGTTTTCAAAGGCTTGTATAGTAATCTGAGGGCACGGCAGTGTCCGGCCAAGTTCGCGCAACTGCTGTACCATCTTTTCTTGAAACATTTCAGCCCATATTTGACCTTTCTAAAATTCTACTTCGGAATGAGCTATTAAACTCAAACTTTCCACGGTCGTAGATCTTCATAGAGTTAACAACCCCTCGAAGTTTCATGGACTTTCATAAAGTAGTAAATTAGTTACGAAATTTCAAAAACCTCGAAATTGCCACTCACTCACTCACTCATGTATAGATCATCAAAATTCTACTGTCCTTCCAGACATGCTACAAAGCTGAAATTATGACCAAACCCTTGGGAAAAATCAAAACACCCCAAAATTCTAATATACTTCCTTTCCCTATACATGTAAAGTTATGTGTCCACTTCCAGAAACGCTAGAGAGCTGAGCTTCGGCGGAGTGATGAACTATGATAAATGTAGAGGAAAAAATTAAAAAATCCTAAAATTTTAATTTATTGTGCTCCCCTATAAATGTAAAGTTTTGTAAAAGTAACATTGCCCACTTCCAGAAACGCTAGAGAGCTAAGCTTTGGAAGGCCGATAGGAACTATGATAAGACTATAGGAAAAAATTAAAAAACATCAAAATTTTAATTTACTTCCCTCCCCTATAAATGTAAAGTGATGTATAAGTAACATTGCCCACTTCCAGAAACGCTATAGAGCTGAGCTTTGGAAGGCTAATAGGAACTATGATAAAACCATGGGAAAAACTAAAAAACCTCAAAATTTTAAATAAGGCATTGCAAAAGTTTTGAAGAATATTCCGCATATTATACTACTTCAAAAAAGCCAAGTACGCGAAAATGTTATTCCGTAAAAGGAATTGAGATAAAAGTAAAGCCAAGATTTCCAATACAAATTTTGAAATGAAAGGTTCTTACTAGTTTGGAAATGTTTTTCTACTAGGCTATTACGGCTGCAAATGACTCTTAGTCACAGTGCTAAATTGAACATAAGGAAGTTTAGCTGTAATAGCTAATAGTTTAGAAAAACATTTTCAAACTAAGAGAGAGAACTTAGCTTTACTTTTATCTCAATTCTTTTCACGGAATATTATTTCCGCGTAATTGGCTTTTTTTTACATAATTAATAACATTTTTAAATGAGTCATGGAAAAGTAGTTGGATGGCTTAGCCCAAAAATATTTCACTTCTGGCGGAGAAGCTGCCCTTTTGGATTTAGATTCTAGATAGATCAAAGATTAAAAAACGCCCCAGACCCAAAAAATTTCTTACTTCTACCACCAGTTATGACGTCATCAAAAAAGGGGTCAGATAACAGCTAGAAGGCATGTATACTATACTCAAACATATTTATTTAGTAAAATTTAGCTTAAAATATGAGTTTATTGTAGTCGAAAAACATACTTATAATTATAAATTTTAAAAAAATAAATAAATTCAACGTGTCAATAAAATGTCAAAAGTTTGACATTCTTTTTGCATATATGTGTTGGGTATCAATTTTAACGTCGTTTTAACAATAAAATTACATAGCAGTTCTAAACATATATAAAGATGAACATTTGAGCAGAGTCTTCATTTCTCCCCTCTCCCTCCTGTTCTTCCGCTCCCCTCTTCCATTATTTTCCATAGTCACCACTAAGTGTAATTACATTTTAATGTTCTTAGACTTATATTTACCTAATCTACAATATATACATTTATTAATTTTGAGGACAATAAACTTAAGTGGAATAGTTGGGTACAACGAAGGCCGCTTCTAACACATTTACATGCTGCCAGACATCTTTGTTTGTAGCTACAGGCAATAAGTTCTTCAAAACTTTTTGCCGTCATTGGTTTCCATTCCCAGATAGCGGATGGAGGAGTCTGGTATTCAATTTGCAGGCAGTGAAGCCATAAAAGACCTTGCGAGGTTGCTCTCTTTGTATGTTGAAGTAAGGCATTTTCAGTTGGTGGAATGTTTTCAATTGTCCTATTTTTTCTATGAAAGGTGTTGTCTGCATTCGTTGACAGCGCTTAAGGGAGATATCGAATCATAGGGAAGAACTACAAATTTTTGAACCTCGCGCATTATTTCTTCAGTTGGAGTTCTTTCTATAAGTAGTTGCTCAAAAGCTGCATTAATATTCGGATGTGCCAAAGTTGTTGAATACTTGTAAGTTTTGAAAAAGCAGATACTGTAATAACAACAGCATCCGAATTAACTGTTCGAATGCTGACGCGACTGTGGCCATTACCTGCTGCATGCTTGAATGAAGCAGTAGACGGCCGTCTGCTTCTTCGTGCCACTGAAGATGTTATTGCTCTTGCTTTAAGGGAACAGACCACTGTTTTTCCATGAAAACTTTGTCTTATTAGTTGTTCAGCCAAGAAAGTAAATAACTGTCGCTTGTTCTCATGTACGCGTAAAAATTCGTGAAATTTTTTTGGAATCATGGTGGAGGATGTAACTTTTATGTGTACTCTCGTTCCTCTTGATTAACGTGTATCAGCTTTTCATGAATTACTGCTATATCTCTCTTTCTATATTGAAGTAAGGCATTTTCAGTTGGTGGAATGTTTTTAATTGCTCTATTTTTTATGAAAAGGTGTCTGCATTCATTGACAGAGCTCAAGGGAGTAGTTGCTCAAAAGCTGCATTAATATTAGGATGTGCCAAAGTTCTTGAATACTTGTAAGTTTTTAAAAAGCAGATACTGCAATAACAACAGCATCGGAATCAACTGTTCGAATGCAGACGCGGCTGTGGCAATTACCAGCTGCATGCTTGGTATGAAGGAGTAGACGGCCGTATACCAGTATCAGTTTTTTAACAGCTAGTATTATAGAAAAGATTGGTAAAGAAATCAGACGTCAAAAAAAATGTAGCTTCTATTGGCAAAAACATTATTCCCAGACCCAGATGCATTCTGGAAGACCGGGAGACGATACACTTCCATATCTACAGTCACGGGTGCATTTGGAACATTCACCAGGTTTTTGACATCCATCGGTAGATGTCAACATTAACGATGAATTTTAACCCCCAAACCTCACTCCTACTTATTTTAGAAAGGGCCTTTATTATACAGTTCAAATTTTATTGCCACCATTAAGTTACACACGCTAGTCGAACGTATAAAAAGACACCAAACACCATAATTTATGTAAAATGTCAAAATTTGACATTTTGATGACAAAATGACCGCCATATTCTAAAATTTTTAAAAAATAATTATACTTGACTATATTTAAGAATAACAAACGATTTTTGACAGAAATAAAGGGATAAAGTTCTCGACAAAAGTTGATACGTTTATGCTTAACGTCTTCTTTTATCTCTACATTGATGACGTCACACCTGGTAGTGGGGGGCCAGAAATTTTCTGGGCCTGGGGCGTTTTTTAATCTTTGATATATTTACTATCTAAATCCAAAAGGGCACCCTCTCAGTTACAATCTAGATTAAAAATCGATTTATAAAAATATAAAAAGAGTATCAAGCAAACCGAAACAGCCAAGAATTTATTATTACATCGATCTACAGTATGGAGAACTATAAAGACTTTAAAAGTTTGAGGATCTGTTCTTCCATTTATACCATCAGAAAAACCCTTGGCAGATTTGAAAGATTGTTGACATTTTTGTTCCAAAGACGTACGACAAATACCCGAAAGAGCCTCTGTTTACAAAAAAGACCTGGTTACACTATAGTATAGTGTGAGGTTTGTTTAAACCGTTTTTAATTGGGACCAACTAGAAAGAAAACCATCGTCACCAGTAGCTAATTTAATTAAAATAAGTAAAATAGTTTTCAAGTTATATTCGCTCGTTACAGGCATACAGACAGACACAGAGACGGCGCGAGGCGAGCGCAACAAAAGATATGTCTAATTTTACATTCTATTCGCTTATGGTTAAAAATAGGGGTAGAAGACAATTCGCCGCGGTCGATTCCAATTTAAAAAAAAATATATTTAAATATAACTTTTTCTTCTGTCTCCTGTCTTCAAACATATCCTAACCGCTGTGTAGCCCACTAACATGTTGTTTTTAGAAAAAAAATGCTTTTGTAAAAAAAAATTCCAAAAATTAATTTATAAAAAAAACTAATATTTTTTAATATTTTGTCAAAAATAGGTTTACTATACACAAAACATTAAAATTAAACAAAAATTCTCGCGGCGAGTTGTCCCATGGTAAATCGGCCGGTGGCAAATTGTCCCCGCGGCCTATCGGCCGCGCAAATTGTTTAATTCTCTGGAAATGAGGTTATCAAATGCAGTATTTTTCTTATTGGGGTAGGTAATCTCATTACCCGATCTATTATAGTGTTTTGTTCCGATAAAAATGGACTGCTATAATTATTTTCGCACCCAAACAAAACCTGTTGTGAAGGGTGAACAACCCTCGGAATCGGCAGAGCAAAGCGAGAACAGACATCCAAAAAGCAGCGCGCATTCCAATTTTGAGCATTCCAGAATCGATCACTTTAATTTAATGAATAACACAGGCCCCAACAGGCACGTTCAGCCATCCATAAGTCCTAGTCGTTGTGGTTCTATCCGAGAAGAGCGTCGCACAGTGCGGACAAAAATAGGGTTTTTGGACAATAATCAATATCTTTGTTGTTTTTCAAAAAAGTTAATTTTTTTATAGGGTATGTGATAAAGTGTAGTCTAAACGTTAAAATAAGTAAAACTTTTTAAAAAATATATACAGTGAAGTCCGGATATAACGAACCTCAAAAATGAACTAAATACGGTTCGTTATATCCGAGGTTCGTTATAAACAGTAATTTTGTTTAATTTTTTGTGTTTCTTTTTTTAATAGTATCCAAGATTAAGAAAACTAAAAATATTGCAAAAAATACTATAAATTTTTATATTTTTAGAAAAAGGCACAATACATACGAATAAAGACAATTATTATTATTGTTATATATACATATAAATATGTAAAGTACATAATATGGTGGTATGTAAATATACATACATAAAAGAAGCCTAAATCATTTTTTTTATTATTATGAGATCCATAATTTTTGTTTGTACATTTCTACTTGAAAAATATTCCCTGTTTATATAGCTTTCAAGGTTACAAAATGATGCCCATATTTTATGAGGAACTTGCCGTGATTCCAAAAAATTACGAGTTTCTGAAAAATTTTGTTTTCCATTTCACGAATGGTTGGAACATAAACCTTAGTGACTTCAACTGAATTATCTTGAACAGGATCATCATTATCTTCGTCATTATACTTGAAACCATGTTTGAGGTTACGGAGAGATTATAATTTGCTCATCAGTCAACGTTTCTCTTGCTACAATGTCTTTATCAATAGTCACATAATCGTTAAAATCGAAGTCACACATTTATTCTCTTAGCTTGTTCTTCTACTAAATCAAGCATATCATTATCGAATTCATACTCGTGATCATATTCTGGGTCTTGTGCATGTCTTTGCAACCATTCGTGTCGTTGCCGTATCGTCTAGTGTGAAAACGCCCATTGTCTGCTTATATAAAGTTAGTTTTAAAAGAAAAATACATATTGTAGATTATTAAAATTAGGTTCGCTATATCCGGAAGTTCGCTATAAGCGGGATCGTTATAACCAGTAAGACAATACATGAGTATTTATGGATGACTTTTCGTATAAAGAAAAAAGGTTCATATTAACCAGAAGTTCGCTATAAACGGGTTCGTTATAAGCGGATTTCACTGTATATGTCATTTTATTTAAAATATTAAAAAAATAAATTAAAGTACATTCAGTTTAACCTACAGTTACATTAAAAATTAAAATCAATTTACTTTTGTGTTAGAAATTAAACTAAAATTATTTTTTTTATTCTGATTCATGGGCGTAATTAGAAAGGCTTGGGGGGGCTAGGTCCCTTCTAGAAAAATTAAATTAGCAACCCCAAAATAATTATTTTTACCATACACACACACATTGCACCCTCAGTTTCTTTGTTTTTAAAGATGATTCTAAGAAAGCCGTTTTAGGCCTTCCACGACTCGGTCCGGGTACGGCCTCTGTTTCCGAATCTGTATTTTTAAATTTTTCTGAATTCGTTTTGTAACAAAATTTCTCAGATATAATATCTTTATTTAACCATTCGAAATAACGGTTTTGAAAATAAATGTTGTTTCGTCCCGATAGCTTCCATTTGAGACTGAGATTTTTGCAAAAATTTAATGATGCCTTAGTTAGAATTTTTTTTGTCAGAACATTTTTCTAAACCCAACAAGGGTTGAATTTTTTTGAAAATATTTAACACCTTCATATTTTCGTTAGAGGCCACTCATTTAACAACTCATTTAATTTTATGCTTATGCGTTCTAAAAGTGAAAAAGGAAATGATAAAATAGTATATTATTTTCTTAGGGACTTAAGTGGCACTTTTATCCCGAGAAGAAAAAATTGTATGTAGCTACAGTTCGCCGAGTGCTCAAAAGATACTTTAGTCATTTTTGAGCCTCGTTTTTATTGAAATTATTTTGCAAGAAAAACAGACTGCCCATTTTTACGTTTTATCTTTGAACGTCACTTTTTATTCACGGGATAAAAAGTGATACTTTATCCCTAAAATTTGTGATAAAAGCGCACTATTGATCTCCAAAGTGCAAAAAAACTATTTTTTTTTTAATATTTGCCTACACAAACACCAGAATAATTTTTGGCATATATATTTTAAGACTGATAGTAGTATTTTTATAATTTTATTGACTACCTCAAATTATTGTGTTTGTGCGTTCCCATTGACAAAAAACGGCCAATACTATAAGCGATTCTAAAATATTTAATTTTCCATTTTGCTCACAGTAGTATAAGGTGACTTAGTACCATAAATATTTTGGGAATTTTAAGCCTCATATCGTCTCCAGATTTAGTGCCATTTTTGACACCTTGCTGCCGCCATTTTTAACGTTGATGAGAGCTGTCACAATTTTATATTTGTCCAAATGGCGGCAAGACTGGTTTTAAGGGTATACCTAAACAGGAGATGATGTGAGGCCTCTCAACCTCTAAATATATTATTTAAAAAAATACAGCACCCTTAGTAGCAGCCAGTAGTAAAAAATATTTATGCTACCTTTTTGCTAATTCATTGGACTAATATTTAGGATATATGCCAGACCTTGCAAATCTTTGCAATTTTTTATAACCTTAATAAAATTTAAAAAATATATTTTTTTGTAACCATAACAGTTTTAATTAAATCATTTTAAAAGCGAGACGTCAATTTGACAAAATTTTATTTAAACAAATAGCGTAAAGATATATTACTGTAATACTTAAAGAATTTTTTTTATATATTTAAATGCAGAACCAGTAAAATTAAATTTCTGAACGACTTTAACTATTTATTTTGTTCACTTTCGCAAGTGTGACTAAAAAATAGGTTATGATTACAGATAAACTGGACATTTATCTATACTTTTGCAATATTAAAACTTTTAAAATGTAAACTCAGTTTTTCGAATATTGCCCACAGGAGTCCGCACTGTGCGTCGGGTTCTACTAGTACTACTACTATGTCGGTTTAGAACGTTTTTCTACGTTGTTCGACGACTATTCTCCACCTTCTTCGATCCTGACAATCATCTTCTGTCAGGTTTTTTTGACTCATTAATCTTTGGATTGATTGTTGCCATTCTAGTTTATGACGCCCTCTTTTTCCCTATTGGTTGCCATCCTAGGACCTGCTTTGGTAATATTTCATCGTTCATCCGTTGTACATGGCCGTACCATATCAGTTGTCTTTTAGTGATGTCATACGTTATGCTTTCCTCGATTCCTATTCTTTCTTTTATGATCTCATTTCGTATGTGATCTGTTCTAGATATTCTTATTGCATCAATTTTGACACTTTCTGTTTGTGTTTTGTATTTTTCTGTTACGCGACAAGTCTTCTATTCCATATTACAGCGTGCTTTTCACGATTGTTTCATATATGTTAAATTTTACATTCTTTTTTATCTCTCTGCTCCATAAAACAAAAAAAAACTGTACAATTATGAAGAACGCTTAAAAATAATTGGAATACATAGTCTTAGCAATTGAAATTAACTGTCCCAGATTACTATCGCTTCTAAACTTGTTTGCACCCTTACGTCAAAACAGAGGTACCAGATTATTTTACTTAAACTCTTATAAAACAGACATAGGGAAAAATAGTATAGATAATAAAATAATGTCACTTCTTAATAAATACATACAGTCATTTATCGATATTGATATATTTACCTGCAGCAATTCATCCCTTAAGCGTGAGATTGATAAAATTATGTAATAAATGACTAACCGGTATTGTCTCTTTGATCTGTGAATATGTTATTTTTGTGTAACATCTTTTGACAAATTATTTTTTTGTTATTTTTACTTTAGATCTTAGTTTTTTAGAGTAATTAAATAAATAAATAAATTTGTTTATAAAATACTGTTCAGACATCCAATAACATTTTTGCTTTTACTATTCTTTTTTCCAGTTCTTTACAGTCTGTTCCTATCTTATCAAATGTGACTCCCCTGACTTCATGGAGATATTGTTTGTCCATTGTCTAGTTCTAACTCTCACTGAATTCGTTTCCAATACATAAGTACTGTGTCTTATCCATGTTCACTGTTTGTCCCCACTTTTGGTATTCTTCCGTTAACTTTCTCATCATTAGCTAAAATTACTTGGTCGTCAGCAAACTGTAGTGTGTATATGGTCGTTAAGTTGTTAGGTTCTATCTATTTATCTTGAAAAAGAAGTTTTCAATTAATTTGTTACGTTACTCTTGCTGCTGTCGTTTTAATGCTTTTTCTTACTCTAAGTTTTAAAGATATAAACGATTTTCTTTTCAAAAAAATTTTGAAAATGTCGTTTTTAATTTGAAAAATGCGATTCGCTAACCGTTGTTTTTCGTAAGAGATCATTTCAAAGGAAGGGCGAAAAAATATCGAAACACAAAATATCGAAAAACAAAATATCGAAAGGGCATAATATCGAAACTACAAAATATCGAATAACAAAATATCGAAACTACAAAATATCGAAAATACAAAATATCGAAACAACAAAATATCGAAACAACAAAATATCGAATAACAAAATATCGAAAATACAAAATATCGAAAACACAATATATCGAAATAACAAAATATCGAAAATCAAAGACAGAAAATTTCGGAACCTTCACCTAACCTGACCCTGACCTAATCTAACTCAACCTAATCTGACGTAACCACACGAAAATAGATAGTTTCAAAAACCTATCCTAACGAAACCTAATCAAATCTAACCGAACCCAAGCAAACTGAATCAACAATTTTTTTTCAACTTTCCTGGCTTCTTTCCCGGGATCCTAGAAAGTGTGAATTCGAACCGAATCGAACCGAACCAAACCGAACTGAACCGAATCGAAGCTATCCAAACCTAACCATAGCCAACCAAAGGTTTGGTTCGGTTCAGTTAGGTTTGTTTCGATTCCGTTCGGATTCAAACCCTCTAGGATCACGGAAAAGAAGTCAGGAAAGTTTTTTTTTTGAAAAAAATTGTTGGTTCAGTTTGGTTTGGTTCGGTTCCGTTCGGTTCGGATAGATTGGGTTAGGTTTCGTCAGGTTTTTTGAAACTTTCTATTTTCATCTGGTTAGGTCAGATTAGGTTTAGTTAGATTAGGTTAGGTTACGTCACGGTCGGGTTAGGTTAAGGTTTCGAAATTTTCTATTTTTGATATTTGTTAATTTCGATATTTTGTGATTCGATATTTTGTATTTTCGATATTTTGTATTTTCGATATTTTGTATTTTCGGTATTTTGTATTTTCGATATTTTGTGATTCGATATTTTGTAGTTTCGATATTTTGTATGTTTTCGATATTTTGTATTTTCGATATTTTGTGTTTTCGATACTATGTGTTTCGATATTTTTTCGTCCTTCCGATTTCAAAAATATATCGGTCGCAGTTTTTGAGATTTTTTATATCTTTGTTAGTTTTAAAAATATAAACCCAATTTCATTGCCATAATAATTCGCGTTCTCTTGCAAACAAAAAACAGTTTTTCTGTAAAGCTAGTTTAGCAAAAGTTGTAAGCCAAAGTTTGTAAAAAATGTGGAAAATGCCGCAATTTTGGATTTATGATGTCATATAGCCCCTCCTACTCAAATTTGAGGCAAACACTCAGCAACTTGAAATTAACTGATCGATAATCATATCGGGAGGGGGGGGGGGGCAGTCGTGAACTTTCTTGAACAATCTTGAATTTTTATATATTTTTTTATAATTTAAAAAAATAACAATTTTTCTTTCGTTTTTGAGATACAAAGCTCATTGAAAGAACAAATGAATTGTTCTATTGCAAACAAATCTTATACTATAATTTTTTTCTGTAAAGTTGATGTGGCAAAAGTTAAAAGAAAAAATTTGTAAAAAAAACATGGAAAAAATCGCAATCTTGGATGTATGACGTCACATAGGCGCTCTTACTCAAATTTGAGGATAACACCCGGCCACCTAAAATGGAGTGATTATTAACCAATCGATTTGGGGTAGTGTAAAACTTCCTTCCTGTTTTTTTCGGTAGAAAGAGTTACTATATTTTAGTATTTAAAAAAAAATTATATCTTTGTTAGCTCATGTAAAGCTAATTTCTTTAGTATTTGAATTGTTTGAAAAAGTTTGTGAAAAAACATGAAAAAAGCCGCTTGGATTTATGACGTCATACCGGCCCTTCTTTCAAATTGGAGACAAACACCCCGCGACAATTGTGTGATCTATTACCAATCGCTCTAGCATAGTTTTAAAAAAATCTTCCACAACTATCCGTATACTATAGGCCTCTCAATTATACCTTATTTCGAATGATATCTCACGTGATGTAATTTTCACAAAAATTTTAAAATATAAATATTTATAATACAGTCGAACCTCTATAACTCGAACCTGAAGGGACAACCAAAAGAGTTCGAGTTATGGAGACTTCGAGTTACAGATACTCGAGTTAAATAGGTTAAAATACAAGTGAAAAGTGCAGGGACCACTTAAAAGGTTCGAGTTCTAGAGAGGTTCGAGTTATAGAGGTTCAAGTTAGAGAGGTTCGACTGTATTTACTAATAAGTAAGATCACAATAACAATAATAGACACTTATTGGAATAAAACCTGACCTTATTTTAAAATCGACCCCATGGTGACAGATTTACATATAAAAAGCAGCTGCTCTCCTTCAAAATTTGGCCTTTGTGTATTTAAAAACCGGATTTATTAGTGTCGGTATTTATATTAAATGAAAGTTAGCGTCTCTATTATTACATTTGGCTTTGGTATGTCAATTTTAGGTCAGCTGTTAGTTTTCTGTGTAAATTTGTCAAAATAAAGTCGACTCTAAAATAAAGTCAGGTTTTATTCCAATAAGTCCCTAATAACTCGCACTCGCCGCGATAAGACACTTGCATTTGGGAAGATGCCTGCTTAGCCCTAGCGATATCAGAAAAATCTCCTGTGCTAAGGCGTCGGGGTTTTAAAGCAGAAACAGTGGAGTGCAAAGACCCAGCAAGGTGGCCTTACTGCATGTGACTTTTCCGCCCAAAAAACTCCATTCATTCATTCAAGGTGTTAACGTTTAAACTAACCGAATATGGAATGTGCGATCCAGTCACAGACCCCTTCAGGTCAGACACAATCCTCTGTCTGTCTGGTCGTCCATCCCACAGCGGCTGGCTGTCTGTCTGTCTCGTGTTTGGTAGTGTGAGTGGATTTTTTGTCCGCCATGCAGAGTAAATGGAGTACTTATTTATTTGAAACAAATATTGGATATTTTTTAATTTTTCGCATAATATGGATCCATGATGGATCTGATAACTTTTTAGTTAGCCCATTAGAACACTTCAAGTCCTTGCAAACAGTTTTTTGTAAATATCTCAGAAACTAAAGCTCTTACAGAGTTTTCGGTTATAACACATATTATTGAACAAAATTCACTATATTCCGAAAACCATATTGATATAATGCTCCGTTAAAAAGTTAGCATTTTAAAAATTTTTTAATTGTGAAAAAACTGTCATTAGCATTAATATTTTTACTAAAATCTAATCAGCTCGTAAGAGTGTCGAACACTTTTTTACCTGATAGTTTTATGAAAATCGGTTCAGCGGTTTAGGAGCTATCGTCTCGTGGACAGAAATAATATACACACATACACACACACACAAAGACAATATTGCTAAAAAAAAATCGTCGAATTGTACCTTCTCTACCCATTGCTACGCGGGCCAGGAAGGTAAAAATTATTGTATCCAGTAGTAAAGCAGTGTTTTATCATTGGTGTAAAACTTATTTTTTCAACTGTTAAAAAACCATTTTAATTAAGTTCATTTAGGACTGACAACAGCGTGTTGGTCAGTCCAATGATATGCGTTTACAACGAATATTTAGAAAACTAAAGCAAAGTTACAAAAGTTTGTGCCAAATAATAATATTAACAAACGTCTCAAAACGACTCGTTAACCATTTTTTACGGTTTAAAGTTAGTGAATTTTTGATTTTTCTAATATTTCGACCAAAGCAACATTTTAAGGTGTTTTGTGCCAAAATTGTTATTTTATTAATATTAACTGTTTATAACCACTTTTTTATATAACCACTTTGATATTTTAGTTGTTTAAAAGGTTCTATTGTAAACGTATTTTTTAAGTTTCATTTTAACCCTTTAAAGGGTATCGCAAGGATCGTTGAATGAAACTGTTTACAACTCCAATTTCATCAAAATCAGTTGGATAGTTTCGAAGAATTTGCGTTACAGATAAACAGATAATGTTATGTCAAATGCCTAAAAGTACCTCATAGAATAATTTTAAGTGCCCTTATTAAGAAAGAGGCGCTTTAGATCAGGAGGGGCTGTGGAGTGGGTCAATCCGCGACTATGTTGCCAGTTCTACGTGTTAGTCTAGAATTATGGGATGTAAATATACAGGTTGCTACTGACAAAAACATTTTTCCGAAAAACGGCAAACGCATAACGATTTTTTAAATTATAGCTCCCCTGTCCTTTTTTTGGGAAGTCCAAATCGGTTTTAACCTAACCTTGATCAATTTACCAAGGTTAGGTTAAAAAACCAATTTCAAAAACAATTTTTCAAAAACCATCCAAGGTGATTAACTTATTAGGCTAGATAAGAATGTACCGATGATGCGCCTACATTTCAAGTTTATGAAGATATTTTGCGTCGAAAACTATAAGGGAAATGTTTTAAGGGCTTCGCAACTGACGCCATCTCTGGAAAGCCCTTAAAACTCATCCTGACACTTGATACAGTATTGCCATTTGTGCGAGCATTTCCTCTGCACAGCGCCTTGTCTCAACCAAAAGAAAACTACACATTCCCCGAAAAAATCGACAATTATTATTTGTAAATATGATACAGTTGTGTAATCATTGGTGTGATTGGGAGTTATAATCCAATATTAACCGAAGTAAATTTAGTGCTCGTGAAATTAAAGCTTTCTTGGTCAGCGGGGAAAATAATTTTGTTTCTCTTGTGTGGACGACTCGAAGGATTCTTATCCAAATGAGGTTTAAGTCTTAATAAATCCTTTAGGTCACAGTCTTTTTACAAGCATTTGAAAAATAGTATATTATATAGGTCCCGAAAGATAAGAACTGGCACTGAGGGGAAGATTTACACCTGTTCACTTCGTCGGGGGATAAAAAGCATATTTTTAGCACTTTTGGGCAATTTTTCCGAGTTTTTTCTCATACATTCCTAAGCTATGTGAGATTCAACGTACGTGTATGTGTTTAAAGTAAACAGTCAACTTTTTGCACTTTTTATTCTTGATATATCATTTAACATTCCGATTTTTGCTTTTTATCTCGGAAATAAAAAGTGACAATTTTATCTTTAAAATGCGGGATAAAAAGTGCAATTTCATCTTTAAAAAAAGCTATTTGTAAACATAATAAACAGTGAAAAGGCCATGTGTGTAGTTTAAAAATATAAAAATTAATGAGTTTTTGATCCGGAATTTTAGAGTCTAGGGGGGCTGGCGCGATGCCTCCCCCTGGGTGAACCGGTGGTTAATATGCAAAAAATCTCGTGCAAGAAATAATAACTTTATTCCATAAATCGTATACCAACTGTACACGATAACAACATATTGCATTCAATGTGAAAAATAAGAAATAAAATTACAAGGGACGCTTGTTTCTTCGAAAACTGTACTTTTGATAAAGTGATATTTCATAAAGTATGTAGTAATCACCGACATTATCATTTTCTTTTATTTCGATTTGTAAAATTTCAAAAAAATACATGCATTTAAATGCAGGTTAAGAATTTTAAATAAAATATTGCCGCTAACGGCATAAACTTTAGTTTTTTTGGAACGGGTTTAATCAATCACATACATTTTTTAATAATTAAAGGCTTCACTTGTTGAAAAGCTTTAGAAAACAATTTCATGTCATTTTTTAGCTCACACTACTACTATACTATAGTAGTGTGAGCTATGGTGATCCTAATTTTTTCGAGAAAAAAAAGTTGCTCTGATTTCAAAAATTTTTATATATATCTTTTCGTTTCAGATGATTTTGTCGCGCTGTCTGTCTGTCTGTCTGTCTGTCTGTCTGTCTGTCTGTCGGTCGGTCGGTCGGTCGGTCGGTCGGTCGGTCGGTCGGTCGGTCGGTCGGTCGGTCGGTCGGTCGGTCGGTCGGTCGGTCGGTCGGTCGGTCGGTCGGTCGGTCGGTCGGTCGGTCTGTCTGTCTCTCTGTCTGTCTGTCTGTCTGTCTGTCTGTCTGTCTGTCTGTCTGTCTGTCTGTCTGTCTGTCTGTCTGTCGATCAACGCGCATAACTCAAAGACCGCTTGCCCGATTTGAATGAAATTTGGTACCTAGGCTGGGTCTTCCGGTAAAAAGGGTGGGGGCAGATTTTAAAAATTAGAGATTAAGTCAAAACATGGCTTGTGTGGTTTTAAACGAAAGGTAATTGAGTCTGGAGTTGAATAAAACATATTTCAGTTTTTAGTTATATTAGCTCACACGTACAGGGTGTCCCATTTTGGGCACTTTTAGGGGGTTTAAGGTACTTCTAGGGGAGACAGAGAAAAACTGACCACGCATTGCGAGGCTCAAATTTCAAGAGAAGACTTACAGTGAAAACCGCATTTTGAAATACCGTCTCGTCTTTGAGCTACGGGGACTTTTTGAAAAGTCTGCATTTTGGAAGGGGGTCTTCGTTATTAGTGGAAATTTTGATTTAGAGTAAACTGCACTTTTATAGACTTTGTCACGAGGAATTCACCCGCTAAATTAAATTTTAACTGTCACTTTTAGTTTTTGAGATATGACATAAAGTTGCATTTATTCTTTCTGAAGAAAAGCCAACAAAAGTCATCCGTTGAATCCAAAAAGATGGTCGCGAAATTTGTCTCAAAACCAGGTCATGTAGCAAAAAATCCTCTGAAAGATCAAAGGACTGCCGATTGATACGTCACCATTTATTTGCCGAAATTCATCGCTGAGCTTCGAACAACGAACCGCGAATTACGAATCATCCTCCACCAAGACAATGCAAGTTCACACAAAGCACAAAAAACCATTGAATATTCAACCCAACAAAACGTAAAATTGTTGGACCATCCTCCATACAGTCCCGACCTAAGTACCAACGATTTCTATACTTTTCCGAAATTCAAGAATGGATTGCGTGGTCAAAGATTTCAGTCTTCAGTCATGTAGCGTTAGATACTAAAATGCATTTTTAGGTAACAAGGGCATTTTTCTAAAAATTAAAACTATATTTTTTTTAATATAGCGTAAAAAATGCTAAAAGTAATTTAGAACCTAAATTTTTATTTTATTTCGAAGATAATACATAAGAAAATCGGCAAAATAAAAAAATATTTGACTAAATCTTTTCAAACAGGAAAATCCAGGGGCGTACGTTTATATAAAAAAAAATAAAGAAATTCTTACTTTGAACTAAAAAATACTTTTTAAATAGAAACAAAATTTCGGACTTCCATTGTCTTTATTTATTTTAAACATGACGTTTCGGTTAGTAAGTATCTCTAGTCGTTTTCATGTGTAAACTAAACAATCTAGCTAGTATATAGGCTACTACTTATACGACTTGGTGTGCAGTCAGGTGTGACGGCCCTCCCCCTTTTTTTATCCTAAGACGCCTGGTTTCCATATGTTTGGTATATCCGTGCTTGGTTGACTGAAAACTTCTTTATTCTGCATTATAAACGCTGCTTCAATATACTTCCGTTTTCGCCAATGCAATACTTTAGCTTGTGACCACTGAATCCTGTGATCATTTGACCATGCATGATCCGCTAAACCGGATTTTTCAATACCCCTAATTGGGTACTTTTTAGATGTTCATTTACTCTAACCTGAAGAGGGCGTTTCGTTTCACCTACATATGATTTACCACACTCACACGGGATTTGGTAAATGCATTCCTTATTATTTGAAGGATTTTCTGGTTTTGTTTTAGTTACAAAACTCCTTATCGTATTTCCCGATGAAAATACTGTTTTTATATTATAGTGTTTAGCTATTCGTCTAATGTTTTCTAAAATCCTACTACTACTATGTCGGTTTAGAACGTTTTTCTACGTTGTCCGACGCCAATTCTCCACCTCCTTCGATCCTGACAGTCATCTTCCGTCAGGTTTTTTTGACTCATTGATCTTTGGATTGACTGTTGCCATTCCAGTTTAGGACGCCCTCTTTTTCTGCGCCCTATTGGTTGCCATTCTAGGACCTGCTTTGGTAATCTTTCGTCGCTCATCCGTTGTACAGGGCCGTACCATATCAGTTGCCAATTAATGATGTCATCCGTTATGCTTCCCTCGATTCCCAGTCTTTCTTTTATGATCTCATTTCTTATATGATCTGTTCTAGATATTCTCATTGATCTTCTTATTGCATCCATTTCGACACTTTTCTATTTTTGCTTTGTATTTTTCTGTTACGCGACAAGTCTCTATTCCATACAACAGCGTGCTTTTCACCATTGTTTCATATATGTTAAATTTTACATTCTTTTTTATCTCTCTGCTCCATAAAATACTGTTAAGACAACCAATAACCTTTTTTGCTTTTACTATTCTTTTTTCCAGTTCTTTACAGTCTGTTCCTGTCTTATCAAATGTGACACCCAAGTATACATACTCATTGCATGGAGATATTGTCCATTTTCTAGTTCTAATTCACTTGATTCGTTTCCAATACATAAGTACTGTGTCTTGTCCACGCTCACTGTTAACCCCCACTTTTGGTATTCTTCCGTTAACTTTCTCATCATATACTCCATGTCTTCTTTATCATTAGCTACAATTACTTGGTCGTCAGCAAACTGTAGTGTGTATATGGTAAATCGGTCGTTAAGTTGTATTCCCATGCCGTGTACTGCGATATATATTTTAAAAGGAGTTGGAGAGATACAACATCTTAAGCCTTTCGTTACCAGGAATTCTTTTGAAAGTCGATTTCCAATTTTAGTTTTAGATTTTGACCCTTTGCATAGTTCTTTTATCGCTTTTATGTATGTATGGTTGATATTAGTCTGTAACACTGTTCATATTTTTTCTACTGGAACGGTATCATATGCTTTTTGTAGGTCCACAAAGGTAACATGAGTCTCTATATTTCTGGCGCTCCTTTTCTCAATTACTTGTTTAAGACAAAAAACATTATCACTACAAGATCTGCCTGCGCGAAACCCACTTTGCTCGTCTTCTTCTTGTTCATGAAAATCATTCTCTATTAGATCTCTAAGAATCCTACCGTACAATCTACTTAGAGTACTGGTTACTGAAATTCCTCTGTAATTGTTGCAATCCGGCTTGTTCCCTTTTTATGTATTGAGAATATGAATCCAATTTTTCAATCATCAGGTACTGGATGTCCGTTTATGCATTGATTGATAATATACGTGAGATTTTCGAGTAGTTTCTTTGATCCATATTTGAGCATTTCAGCATATATTCCCCCAGGTCCGCTAGCTTATCATTTCTTTTTCGATGATTACTTCCTCTCCATGTACTTCTATGTCTCTCCTCGGAGAGGCTGCCAGATATTCGGGTCTCGTCTCCTGCAGCAGTCCCTTATAGTGTTCTGTCCATGATCTGGATGTTTACTTTTTCTTTTGTTGGGTTTTTTACTGTAGAAATGAATTTCCATACTTCAGAACACTGCCTACCTCCTACGTGTGTATTTATATCGTGGCATTTGCGCTCGAACATTTCATTCTTTTCTGTGCGTATCAAATTTCTTAGCTGTCTTCTGGTATGAATGTAGATTTCTAGGTCTCTTTGCTCTTTAGTACTGAGCCATCTCAAGTATGTGCGTTTTTTCTCCTTGACCGTTTCCTGTATTTCTTCCTTCAAGCTTTTTACTATGTTTGTATATATCTCTTCAAATGAGTGATTTGTGTTTATTAATTTTTCATCTAATCGGTTCTGATACAATCTTTGAGTACTTTCGATTTCTAGACTTCTAAAGTTGTATTTTTGATTGTCTTCGATGCATTCTAGATTTTCATTTTCTCCAATACTTTCGTCCTTATTTGTTTTTCTTACAGGGAATAATATTTTTGCTTTTACCAGATGGTGGTCAGATCCACAGGTAACACCTCGAAGTGTGCGCACATCATACCACTTTAGTTCCGAGTGTTGTCCACCTATAGCATAATCAATGATTGATCTAAGATTTCTTGTTGGCTTATGTTTAAAAAAACCATTATTTATTTTTAGATTATGGGTTTCACACAATTGTATCAGTCTTAAGCCATTATCATTTGTTACTTCCTCTCCAAATGGTCCTACCACTTTGCTTTGGCTTTGTCGACTATTAAAATCGCCAAGCATAATTATTTCCCTGGTATTGCCGAATTTTACTGATAGTCTCATCAAGTTGGTCGAAGAACATTTGTTTTATAGCTACCGTTTCGTCATTTGATGGTGCGTAGGCTGCTATTGTGCTTATATTGTGTCCAAGCATCTTCATGTTAACTTGAAGTAAGTTTTCGTTAATGCACTCGTAGTCTGTGTTTGAGGTCTTATGTTTGAGGTTTTTATTAATAAGGATACCCCTTTGGCTGTTCTCCGTTCTTTTGGGACTCCAGTGAATAAGTGAACAAAGTTACCGACACTACTTGTACCTGTTCCTTTCTTTTTTTTCTCTGTAAGTGCAATAATGTCTATCTTACTATTCTGCACTTCGGTTGCAATAATGTCCAACTTTTGGTTTATTCCCTGTACGTTCCATATAGCTATATTCAGAGTCCTTTGTCTTTGCTTTTTTCGTCTTTGAGAGTTTCCGTCCAGTGCTCTGAGGCTTTGTTTAGGCTTTTTGGTAATATCTTTGTTTTACAAGTATTAGAGAACCAGTCTAATGCCTCAATCCCCTACTTGGAGGACCAGGCTTTTTATCAAGGTTTTTCTCCTCTAGCCTTTGACGATCCAACGCCATACTGTAAGGCAGCAGCTGTATTCTTTTATACTATCCCTAAAAAAAAGGGTTGCCACCTACGCTATGATCACCGTACCGAGGTCCATCCTCTCCGCCTTTCATACCGATGTGGTCTTCTCCCGTAACCCTGGGAATGGGACCCTAGACAGGTGCTAACTCTTCGGGTCAGAGAGTACCTGGAATCTACGGAGGGCAGGGGTCGATTCATTTCCCTTGATAGACATCTGACGAGGTCTACCCCATACCCTGTTTTTCTAAAATCCCTTGAACATAATATGGAACGTTAATAACACCCAACGGATTATTATTTTGGGAACTTGCTACAAAAAATGTTACGCCGCTGGTACACCCGGGTATCACATGCCCGACGTTTAACGTTTAACTCTTAGCACCAGAGGCAGATTGATACTAAACGCGCTTTTTTTAGTGGTCCGCGATTAGAACAAGTGTTGCCTGAGAGTAGGTGGAGGGGCAAGCTTAAAGCGCTGCGAATTCATAAGTTCTGTTGGTTTTTCTCAATTCTGGGTATGTCATACCCAGGTGTACCAACGCCGTGTTAAGGTTTTGTTCGTTACTTTAAGATTTTAATCAACATTGGGGTTTTTTGATACTTTATGATGAAATTATTAATTAAAGAGTGATGCACTTATGGAGGAACCGCCACTCTGTTACCGGCAATTTTTTTATGTTGCTTAGAAAAGGTGTTTGTTAGTAAATGGTAACATTGTCCTACAAATTGTATGCTTGGTTTATTCAGACGCTCGAAAGATGTCTGCGCCTGCGCACTCTGTTAGGAATCACTTTCAAGAATTTTCACAGAGGAAAATGTTTTACGAGCTATTTAAGAAAATTCACCCTGTTACTCATCACTTTAAAAATAGACCGGTGTACTGTGGACTATTATATTATTAGGGATCATTGCTCTTAAACAGAGTTCCAGTTGACATCCTCGTTATGCATTTCACATGTCATGTTGCGTAGCGTGCTTTTATCTTTGATCTTGAGTGTTTTTACTGTGCTCATGTGATAAAAATCTCTAAAAAAAATGACGACGTACCTATATGAATCTGGATTATTTTTATTCTCCACGTGAATACAAAATTAAACCACTGGCACCGACTAAAAGATTAAACGAAGTCTATGCTAAATGTTTCCGACATATTGCTGATTTATTACCAATAACCTTTTTTAAATTACACAGGGATGCGATTTACCGGGTGTGGAACACACTGTACCCGCAGGGAAATGATTCGGCTTTTGATTTTTTTGACCGCCATCTTAAATTCCAAGATTGCAAACAGAATCAAATTTGATCCGTCAAAGAGACTCTTTTATTCTTATGTACCGGTAATTTTTTAAAATGTTTTTAAATTCGTAAAATAGCCCTATAGTACAATGAATAGAGGAGTTTTACCCTACAAAAGGTCCGGTAGTTCTGAATTTTGGATATGTTATTAAGGTCGAAAGGGTACTTAAAAATCTGAGTTTTCGTCACCCCCACCCCTGTGCTTCCTCCGCCATCTTGAAAAAACCATCAAAAATTGGCACTTTTTGTAGTTTTTTGCCTGTAACTTCGTTCCAGTACACTAAATCCAAAAATGCCTAAAATCACGCTCCGCTATACCAGTTTCAAGCCTGCGGTTCCATTGCACTCACGGGAAAGGAGGAGAGGGAGGAGTAACAACCTCGTAAAAAACCAGGGTTCATCTGGCCCGGATGATAGCACCCTGTAAGGGCTCCTGCCTAGGATCACAGGTGAAGAAGATGCTGCCTTGTAGTACCGGCGTTGGAATCGTCAAAGGCTAGGGGAAGAAAACCTTGATCAAAAATCACCTGGTCCTCCAGGTTGGGGGTTGGGGCATTAGACTAACTCTCTGATACCCGGAAAAAACGTACACTGTTAAAAAACCCAATCAAACGCCTCGGAAAGAAATGAAAAACCTAAGACGAACCAAGCAAAGAAACAGGAATATGATTTTTGGTACATGGAACGTACAAGGAATGAGTCGAAAAGTGAATGAAATAGTACATGAGTGCAGCAGAATAAAGGTAGACCTTGCTGTACTAACAGAAACGAAGAAGAAAGGAAAAGGATCTGAAAACCTAGGACAATATGACCATTTCTATAGCGGAGTGGCAAAAGAAAAACATGCTCAACAAGGAGTATCTATTTTGGTCAACAAAAGATTTAGAAAATTTATCACCAACTGGGAAGCAGTAAATGAACGGCTAATAAGAATTAATATAACAATAAAAGGAATGAGACTTACGATTTTTGGAATCTATGCGTATAATGACGATGCAAATGTAGCCGTGAAAGACAATTTTTTTGAAGAAATCCACAATGAAATATCAGCAGTCAGTACATCTAGAGAAATTGTAATATTGGGAGATTTAAATAGTAGAACAGGTAACAGAGTAAATGATCTGACAGTTGGCCAATATGGAGAAGATGTTGTTAATGACAATGGAAACCGGCTAATTACAGTATGTCAGCAATTAGACCTAAAAATCCAAAACCGTTTTTTCCAACATAAGGAAATACACAAATATACCTGGACCAAACCCTCACAAAACCTGAAATCCGTCATTGATTATCTTATCACAAAACAAAAGACAAAACTAAAAATTCAAGATGTCAGAACAAAGCGTGGATCAACATGCGGAAGTGATCACTATTTTCTGGAGACCAAAATTCTCTTTCCTTATCAAGGCCGAAGCCTGCATCAACAACATCTTGATGATACAGCGAATGAGGAAATTGATCACTGTCAATATAATCTACTAAGCCCAGAACATGACAGCGTAAAAAACTTATACAAAAAGAGACTGAACGAAAAACTTAATTCAAGTTCAGATGAAGCCCCAGATGAGGAATACGAATGTATCACATTAAGCATCCATCAAGCTGCAAAAGAAGCACTAGGATTAGTGGAAGAAACTCCTAAAAGAACAAAACCATACTGGTGGGATGCGGAGATTGAAAGTGACATAGAGGAAAAAAGGAAATTATATCACACCTACTTATCCCAAAAGACAGATAGAAGCAAAGAAGAATACAAAATCGCGCAATCAAAGGTGAGAAGAATGATCAGTGATAAGAAAAATCAATCGTGGATGCAAAAGTGCCAGAAAATAGATTCTTACTTAGGAGGTAGGAGAAGTACCGAAAGCTGGAAAACTATAAGATCGATCAAAAAAGAAACATGCAGAGATATTATTTCACCAATACCAGACAAAGAATGGGATGAGCATTTTAAAAAACTTTTAACTGAAGATAGAGCAGAATTCAAGGAAGACGAAAGAGACAATATCAATAGAACGATGGGATCTCCAGTACCCCTCACAATCTGTGAGGTCAAAAACGTGTGCACAACCTTAAATAGCGGTTAGTCTGCCGGACCCGGAAATACCCCAGCTGAACTTATTAAATATGGCACTGAAGAACTGTTTTGGAGATTACGGAATCTTTTCCAAAAATATTTAAATGGAGCTGTAGTACCAACTGAGTGGAAAACGTCATATATATCCACAATACACAAAAAAGGAAGGAAAGATATATGTGACAATTATAGAGGTATATCTGTAACTAGTACGCTAAGCAGAATATATAGAAATAAAGTGGAGAGCGAATATAAAGATATGGAGGCAGAAGAACAAGCCGATTTCAGGGCGGGTAGATCCACTTAAGATCATCTCTTTTGTATAACCCAAGTTATTGAAAAGAAAATGGCATACGGACAAGAGCTGCATCTGCTTTACGTAGATTTGCAGAAGGCATATGATAGTATACCACTAAATCTACTTTGGAAAGCGTTGGAAAAGACAAACATAAGCGTACAACTAATTAAGGCCATCAAAGAGTTATACCGCAATAGTAAGGCAAAAGTTAAAATAAAAGCAAAACTAACCAAAGGCTTTCAAGTAAATAAAGGTCTTAAACAAGGTTGCTGTATCTCGCCTACGCTCTTCAAGATATATTTGGAACAGGTCCTTTAAGTCTGGAAGAGAAAATGCCAAAACATGGGAATTCCGTTGGATGAAACCACCTTGTATACTTTATGTTTCGCCGATGATCAGATAGTGGTGGCTCAGGATTATGACGATCTCGAATATATGACACGAAAACTAATAGAAGAGTACAATAAGTGGGGACTAGAGGTTAATATCACTAAGACAGAGTATATGTGTATTGGTGGAACGAAACAGGATCTAATCTTAAATACTGGGCAACGAATTCACTCCGGTGATGAGTATAAATACTTAGGTCTAAAAATTACAGCTGACGGAACACTAGACAAAGCTATAAAAGATAGAAACGTACAAGGAAGAAAAGCAATAACTTTATTAAATGGAATAATTTGGGACCAAAGTATATCAAAACATAACAAAATGCTTATATATAACACCATTGTAAAAAGTATTATTACATACGGCTCAGAAGTATGGCCAATCAAAGATAGAACAGAAAAAATGCTTTCCGCTACGGAGATGGACTATTAAAGAAGAGCAGCAGGGAAATCAAAAAGAGAAAGAGTTACAAATCAAAGAATAAGAGAATGAATATGAACGTACTTTAGTGGATGATATAAGAACTAAACAACTGGTGTGGTACGGACATGTACAAAGAATGGATGATGGAAGACTACCAAAACAAATATTACAATGGAAACCAACTGGCCGAAGAAAACGAGGAAAGCCGAGGAGAAGCTGGAGAGAAGGAATTGAAATAAGAATAAGAGGCCTAGATGATGAATTATGGGCAAACAGAAACGAGTGGAGATTGGGTATCGGAAGACGTAGAACGTTGTGAAACCGATAAATATATATATATATATATATATACTAAAATCACGAGTTTGGGCAAATTTGCAGATTTTTTCTACTTTAGACGGCATAAGCTCCAAAATACTTTGTTCTAGGGTAAAAGTTCTAAGAACATATCTTGTAGAGAATTTTATCAGCTACAAAATCCATTCTTTAAATGTATTTTTAAATATTGTAATGGAGTGGGAGTAACTTCTAACTTAAAGTAAGTAAGTTAGAAAATAATAATTTTTTTTAAATTTAGTGCTTTAAACGGCGTTTTTTATTTTTTTGTGTAAATTTAGTGACGTACATAAAGGTAAGAGAGCTTACCTTTATGTACACCTCCTTAAACTAACCACCTCTTCAAAAACCCCCCCAGACCCCCCAAAATCTAACATATTTAGGTTTTCTCAAATTTTCTCTAAAAATACGCTTCTAAGAGAAAAATGTGTATGGGGGTCAACTATTTATAAACTCTTCAGCGGCGTCCGTTAATTGAAGTAATTTAAAAAAGTAAAAAAATATCCATGTTTTTTCCATGATTTATTCGATTTTTTTTTAAACCAAGGTCTATAGAACAAAATGTGTTATACATTATTGTAGCAAATAAAATTTCCTTTAAAATGCTGTACAAGAAAGTCGGATTGGTTTCATGGTTATAAATTCAGAGACGCCCGTAAATTTAACCAATTTTAAAAAATCACAAATTAAAATATTTTTGTTATTTTGTTTGTTTTATCTAATTTTTTCCAAAAATTAAGCCTAATTTAAAAAAATGCTATGATGCACTTTATTGACAGTAACATTCTCTTTTCAACGGTGTAAAACTCGATGGGGTTTGACTTACAACGAACCCGCCAGCGACGTCTGTAAATGGGGGCCATTTAATTAATTTTTTTAAAAATTATGTTTTGCACAGGTTTTATTTGATTTTCTGAAAACCATGCGCTTTATCAAAAAAATTGTTTTTTACTTCATTGTAGATAATAAAATTTCCTTTTAAACGTTGTGTAACACGGTAAAAAATATTTTATATTTACCGCTCCAGTGGTGTGCTTAATTTAAAACAATTTTTTTTAAATCACCAAAAAAATTAATTCTGTTACATATTTTATTCGATTTTCTTAAAAACCCTTTATCAAAAAATGTATTTTATACTTTATTGTAGATAATAAAATTTACTTTTAAATGGTGTATAACAAAGTCGGATTGGTTTCATGGTAATAAATTCACAGGCGCCCCTAAATTAAACTAATTTTCAAAAATCACAAATTAAAATATTTTTGTTACAAGTTTTATCTATTTTTTTTTAAAACTAAGCTGAATGTGAAACATTGCTATACTTTACTTTATTGACAATGAAATTCCCTTTTTATCAGTGTACAACTCGATGGGGTTTGACTTACAACGAACCCGCCAGCGAGGTCCGTACATGGGGGTCATTTAATTTTTTTTTGTAATTATGTTTTGCACAGGTTTTATTTAATTTTCTTAAAAACCAAGCCCTTTATCAAAAAAGTATTTTTTACTTCATTGTAGATAATAAAATTTCCTTTCAGACGGTGTATAACATGTTACAAATATTTTATATTTACCGCTCCAGTGGTGTCCTTAATGTAAAACAATTTTTTAAAATCACCAAACATTAATTTTGTTACATTTTTTATGCAATTTTCTTCAAAACTAAGCTTCTTACGATAAAATTTTCTCTTCTACTTGGTGGACAATAACATTTCCTTTTAAACGATGTATCACAAAACGTAATAAATGTTATGGCTAACACTCCAGAAGCATCCATTAATATCAAAAATTACCAAAAAATGTAGTGCTTTAAACGGCATGTTTTTTTAAATTCTTTTGTATAAATCCAGTGGCGTAGAAAGTAGTAAGGGGACTTAGGGGCTAAAGCAGTCCCCTTTCTTACCTGACACCCCCCCCCCCTCTTCCTCGAGCCACTGAATATTGACCCCTTAAAAAGGTTCCGGTAGTTCTAAATGTTATGTAGGCCAGTAGGGTAGTTAAAAGTCTGGGTTTTCGTCATTCCCCCCCCCCCCTGTGCGCCATCACCCATCTTAAAAAACCCACCAAAAATTAGCACGCAAAAAAGTTGAATGCAGTTTTTTAGATCTTTAACTGCTGTACTGACTTGCACAACATTGTTTAATGTTACTTCCACCCCTTCAAAAAAATTACTTATATACAGTGTTTTGTAGATAATTAAATTCTCTACAAGATATATTCTTCGAACTTCTACGTTACAACAAAGTGTTACGGAGTTCCCAAGTAACATTATTACCACTCAAGGTTTTATTATTTTGGTTCCTGGGTTATTTAGAGGGTGCTGTTATGGGTTTTAGGATCAATTTGGCTACATGAAGGTAATTTATATTGCCAATTACCTAAAGAGGTGTTATACAACCAAAAAGTGATTTATAAAGGGAGTATAATAAAACTGATATTCCTTCTGTTCCTTTTAGCTACTTTTGGTTTTATTGATTTCTGATTTATAAAGATGGTCTTATAAAACCCTTTTACCTAAAGTTTTTAAAAAGGAATAAATATAAACTTTGGTCATTTAGTTTTTTTCACAAAAGTGTTTTATAATAGAGCTAAAATATATAGTTACCAGTAGTTTAAAAGTAAATATGATTAGATAGGCGGCCATATAGAACCTAGTTTCCTTAAGGTTTTTAAGCGTGGTAAATATAAACTTTAGACTTTTGGTTTTTGCCATTACTTTTAGGCATTTTAAAAAGGTTTTATAGGAAGGCTTAAAGGTAAACTTAATTATTTTGTATTTATAGTTACCCATAGCTGTATATTAAATATTATTTAAATAGGCGGCCATATAAAACCTTGTTTTATGGAACAGATTGGTACCTACCTATGATAAGATTGATTATTAAAAACCCAATAATTAATAATTGTTGAGTTTCCGTCCTCCTGGGTAGGACACCCCGGCCTAGATAAGGCCTGTTTAGACGGCCAATATAAGAGGTTGCCCTCCAACCTGCAGGCACAACGAATATCATTGCACTGGCCCTCTCGATTGTGCACGATAAAAAACATTTAAAAAGTTTTGTCGACTTAACGGACACACAAGTTTTCTGAAAAAATTTTTTTGGCTTAAAAAGGGCCTTGTTAAAAACATTTACAAAAAAATTTTTTTGCGGATTATGCGGTATTTTTTGAAAAAAATGGAAAAAAAATCCTATAAAATGAGCTGTTTAACCTCACTTTTTTCAATAACATTCAATAACAACTAACTTCAGAAAGCATGGCTGCCAATCAAAATGCACCTGAAATATGTTTAAAAAAGGCACTGTTGCCAGATCGCCACAAAAGTCGTCGAAATTAGGGAAAAAATAGACTTTTACTGTGTGGATAAGATTTATTTAAAAAACTTACTTTAAAAACATTATTCAAACATCAAAACTGCATAAAAACTTAAACACTTTTTAACTAAACCTAACCTAAGCAAAAAAGCATATTTGATTTAGAACTTGAATAAATCAAACCGAACCTAACCTAATTAAACATAATTTATTGTAATGAAACCTAACCTAACCGGATCAAACAGAATTTATTGTAATGAAACCTAACCTAACCGGATCAAACATAATTTTTTGTAATGAAACCTGACCTAACCTAACCGGATCAAACATAATTTATTGTAATGAAACCTAACCTAACCTAACCTAACTGGATCAAACATAATTTAATGTAATGAAACCTAACCCAACCGGATCAAACATAATTTATTGTAATGAAACCTAACCTAACCTAACCGGATCAAACATAATTTATTTTAATGAAACCTAACCTAACCAAACCCTAGCTAATCCAACAATTCCAAACCCAACTGAACTGAAATTAATATCTTTTGCAAATTTGGCAACCGCGCACAATTTTTGATTTTCTTTTTTCCAACCAAAAATTTATTCCAGGGTAATGTCACCTGTAATGTAAATAAAATTAAATACAAGTTTTTGCACGCGATTTTCCGTATAGTTTAGATTTTACCAAAACCTAATAAAAAAATTTTGTTTTTTGATATTATCCGCATCCAAATATGCTTAAAAATATCTAAATTAGTGTTTGCAAGTGAAATCGCGATAGAAAAATGTTTAGTTTTTGTGTCTCTAAAGTGGACAAGAACCGTTTTGAATTATAAGCTTTTAAACACTTTAAAAAACAAATAAAAAAATTTAAGTGAAGGTTATGTTGACTATGTTTACGTTGTTATTTTTTGTTGGTTTCATAAGGGAACTCAAAAATCCTTGTTGCGAAACAGTAACAAATAAAACCAAGTGGCCACTATAAAACCATAATGGCGAAAATATTTATCTAGTCGTTTTAGCAGTGTTTTTTAACAGTAATTTTACTTTAATTTTGATTTATGTAAACAAAGCTGACTTTTTTAATGGTGAATAGTGTAAATTATTTTATTTTTATTTTAAATATTTGTTATTTTGGTATCAAAAAACTATTAAAAAGCATTTCTGGAATTTTTGATGGTTTTTTCAAGATGGCGGAGGGAGCACAGGGGTGGGGGTGACGAAAACTCAGATTTTTTTACTACCCTCCTGAGCTTAACAACATATCCAAAATTCAGAACTACCGGACCTTTCGTAGGGTAACCCCCCTATTTTGGCCTCTATTCATTGAACTACTATTTCCGCGACACTCGGTTTCCGAACAATAAATATTTTTAAACCATTGTTTTACCAATTATACGAATTATCTTCTCAATTTATACCTCTACCTCTACCTCTACCAATATCAGGGAATGTGTCACTGTGTATTTTTAGGTTACACTTTTGTTTTTTGTTTTTTAACTGCAGTGGGCCCATTTTTGCAAAACGTCCTTTAGACCGAGGGTGTTTACAGGGTCGAGCGTTTGATTTGACGTTTGGAAGCGCTTCTCTTAACACTTAAAAAAATTGTCACAAAATTATTTTTGTTTTTTTTTTGCCTTACCTGGTATATGTTTTCACCTTTTTAAGATGTAAACGAACTTATAAACCATAAAAATGGTCGTTTTTGGTCACTTATAAATGGTAATAAAAGTCGTTAAAAGTGATGTATGTATGTATATTATAAATGGATGGGTCATGAGGCGCATACGAAAATAAGGTTTCTTGTGTATACAATACGAGGATGGGATGAAAAATTACCGGGGCGATTTGGTTTCTTGTTCCTTGTTCAAGAATCCTGCTATGATAAAAAATCTGCTCATCAAATCAATGGATGAGGAGAACTCCCTTAAAAATTGGATGAAAGTTGAACTGCGCTTGTGATCTCACTTAATTTCCGTTGGTCCTGACATAAGATATCCATTCTCATTCTCACCCATTTGAAGAATTCATACACTGATTGTTGCCATCGATGCCATATATATTTATTAGAGGGATATTTGGCCCGAAAAACGAAAATTAAAAATTTTTCAACAGGTCCGTTTTTCTTTCTCTGTGCATCATCATGCGGCTGACAATTAGGCCGACTGACCGAAACCACAGGCGGCAGGGTAGTGCCGTGGTTTGGTCGTCGGCTTCACATGCAGAAGGTACCAGGTTCGCGTCTCGAACAACGATGCAAAAACAAAAAAATAGTTTTATCGTCCTGTCGCGCCCTTCCTTTTGAGCATTCAACAGTCGTCATCGAATTAGCGTGCGATGCACGCAAAACATAAGTTGACCTTGAACATCGAGAATATAGCAGATGTAACCCAGGAGGTCACATGCAGGCACCCAAGGAACCAGGAATAATAACCCAGGAGCCTGCTATAAGTGCTATATAGTCGGTCAAGGATGGCGTCATCGCCAGCATAAATCTCCTCAGTTAACTCACGACAACCACCACTTTTGCGCTGAAAAGGAAAGAAGTGTATCGTCTATAACCAAGTTCTGCTGGGACGATAGCGATGTTAGATAAATGCAAGTCTAACATGTAGCAGGACAGGGCAAAATTAAGTCCTTAGAGAAAGAAAACTTGCATCCTAAAGGGCACGTGCATCAGTAATTGGTATATGGTGTACGGAATCAAAACTTTGGGGTTTGCGAAAAGGGCGCGCCGTGTGCCTAGTCGCTAGACCAAAAATGGTTTTCCCACCACTACTACTACTACTGAATGAACCGAACCACCGATATTAAAGGCCAGGGATCGATTTTTTCACAGATGAAACTATCAACAACAACAAAATTACTGGATGAATTTGAGGTTATGATATGAATCCATCCATCAACATGCATCAAGTCCACGGGTCGTCGATGGCAATTGTCCGCAACAATTATTGATTGCTTCGATCGGAAATTTAAAAGAACTTCTTTGATGGCATCAGATCTTTTCAAGAACCCGATTGATTGCATCGATGAGATGAAGAACCCTGTATTAAACTTGTTCGTGAAGCGCTGTTGATGCACGGTGGATAGAATAGACCGGTGTTCGGATCTTATATATATATATATATATATATATATATATATATATGTCGAATTTTCACGTAAACAAATATTAGATATGATGTGAACAACGGAACTACTAATATTTTTTGAATTTTTTGAAAACTAAGGCAATTTTCTCACTGTTTTCTAGTACATCCTTATAAAATATAATTTTCTAGACTTATTGTCTTTTAGCCCGCTTTATTTTTTATTTCACAAAACTTAAACTACAAGTCAAACTGAATGTGATCGTTTAGTATCAAAGGTGAACCGAGGACTTGGGAAGTAAACAAAGATGTAAGTCAGCGGATTATTTTTGAAGCTGAAATGAACACATTATTTTATTTTAAATTTTAATTTTTGTGTAAAAAGGAATGAAGCGGGCTAAAAAAAATAACGACTGGTATGTCTGAAAAAATTATTTTATAAGAATATACTAAAAAATAGTAGGAAAATTGCCTTAGTTTTTAAAAAATTCACAAAAATATTAGTTGTTCATATCATATCTAACTTTTGTTTACAAAAATCAACTGGACCTCCAGTGTCGCGAAAATTCGACATATATTTATCCGATCCGAACACCGGTCTATTCTTTCCACCGTGCTGTTGATGCCCTATTCTAGTCAGCCAAAACGGCATCTTCTGAAAAAATTGTGCGCACTGTTTACAAAATCGTTTTAAAAGATCCAGATAAAAAGTGGAAGAGATAGCTGAGGCTGTGGGTACATCAAAAGGGCGGGTACACCATTATTGGGTTTGGTTTGTTTCCACTCGTCTAAAGACCAGTGACAGTCAAACAATGGATATCAAAGGACGAGCCAGTTCAAAATAAGGCAAATGCAAGGTACCGTGTGTGGGAAAGATTATGTCAACGATTTTTTGGGATACAGAATAGATAGTTTAAGTTGTGCTACGTATTTTTACGTAAGCATGAGATTTGACTGTTACGCACGCGCACTTCGTCACACCGTCGTCAAGGTCACGTTAGGAGCTTACGTATTTACGTTAGCTTACGGCAGTCTGCGGGCACCTTAACGTTACCCAAGAATAGAATTGGTTGATTGACCGATCGAAAAATGAGGCCTAGACGATAACTTCCGCTTCCAGTACAAAGAATCCGTTTCAAATATATTCCTACTGTAGTTGAAAAGACCAAAAACAAAATTGTAACATCAAAAAAACACAGTGCCGAATTCCATATTCTCTGCTATTAGTAGACTTGTTATGGTAACGTAAAAACATTCAACTTAAACTCAAATTTGGAACAAAACGTAGAGCGCTTAACGTGCAGTTTTACGTAAAAATACGTAGCACAACTTAAAGTATCTAATAACCCCTCGTAGATTAGCTTGCAAAAGAAAAAACAATTTCGTGGCATGAAAATGTTTTACAGAATTGAAATATCTGGTAAATGACGCAAGATACAAAGATTTGTTAAAACTATGAAATTTTTTAAAATATGTACCGGGTGGACCAAAAAAATCGGACCAGAATTTTTTTTTTCAATCTAACTTTTGAACTATACAATCGATTTTAATGGGACGAACTGTGCTTGGCA